>OX401412.1:21875133-22357633 GCA_947846245.1 Cerastoderma edule | reverse complement strand
TTATGGAGAAAAGTGTTTAAAGGAAGAAACACATGTTGACACTTATGAATTACGAAACAGCGCATCTTATATATCATTTCAACACATGGATTGTTTCTGGCGGCATTTCATTGAAATGTGTTGTATGCGAACATGGTTAAGTTAACATTAGACATGTCATACTGTTTATCGAGGATTCTGTTTGGCCCAGTAATTGCAGACTTTTAAATCGGGTTCAGTGTTGTTTCGGCATCAGTGCCACGTTGGCAAGAGACTAAAGAGCCAAAGCCTAGCACTTGTGTGTCACAAGGAAGTCGTAAAATGGATAAAGAAAATGTTGACACCCTGTTAAACTCAATACAAAAATGAACCATAACCAACTAGAAATCATTTCACACAATTTACAGTGTTCATTAAAACCATTTCTCATTTGTGAGACATAGAAACACATTGTAATCATTTTAGAATATATGCGTCTCAACAAAAATCAAGAAGAAATCCTCGAACGAAACTCTCCGATGGAAATATGATTTGCATGTCTAGCCTTAACCCATACAATACCGATAATTTACCAGTTTTTTACAGATGACTCTGGAAAACATTGTGGGAAATGGAGAAATTGCTCGTAATGAGCAATTTCTTCTTTTCCCACAACGTTTTCTACCCTAACAGGAGTTTATTTTCCAATTCCATTAGATTTACACCGTCTGTAAACTCTTTAAATTTTGGACAGTCGAATCTTTGGTAAAGGGTCAAGGTTATTCAACCTGAGAAGGCATTGTATTCGGAGAGGTTTTAATTCCGGACACATTTCCGTCGTCTGAACGCATTTGTCTGATATCAATATCCGATGTAGATGGTTTCCCTCCCCGAGACGTAGAATTATCCTTAACCCTTAGAATGCTGGGAAATTTTCTAGAAATAGGGGTTTGTGTCATCTGCTTTCCAAAACCTTAAAAATTTACTCAATTTTCTTGCGGAAAGATACTCAGAGTAGCAAACAGGGTCGCAAATTTACTTGTCCTTGATCTAACATGTTTGCATTGGTATGAAGTGGGTTCCATCCCTATGAGGGTTAATAGCTTGAAGTCTTACGAAGTTCTCGGGGAGAAACAAATAACACTTTCCCACTCCAGAAGAAATATGATGAGATTAATTCAGAAAGTGTTATGATGACATCCTGACTTTAACGGAGATTAATTCATAATTAGATATGAGCCATCTTTTGTTTTAATTGATAAATCACACGAGACTTATGCTATCTTAATAATTGATCCATGAATGTCTTTCATTAAATCAGATATGTTTGGGGTTAAGCATTTGACTTTCAAGACATCTGTTAGAAACATTATCAAGCAAACTTAATTTGAAATCATTGATACATACGATGTACTTATTTTAAAGATATTCTTAATTTTGTCACAAAGATTATGGTAATTTTCTATCATGCATGCAGTTTCACATTCGATTTTGTCTTATATAGTAGGCTTTTCAAATTTTTCAAATACACACGGGACATTGATAGAGATGACTCCTTACTGACTTATACCTCACTTCGACATATTAGGCCAGGACAGATATGCGATTTTTTTCACCAAACCTCAAACAAATTGCAACAGAAAATATTTCTGGTTAACTGACCACTTTGGGGTGTTATTTATTACGTGTAAAAAATCGCCATTGAAAGGAGAGGTGGAAAATGGATTTTTTTCACCTGTAATATGACACGTGTGAAAAAGAAAATACAGGTTTCCAGACACAAGGCAATACTTTTTGTAAGTCACAGTTGCAAAACTTGCGCTCAATTCAAACATGATGATTAAAAATACAATCTTATGTTTGTGTTAATAAATTTTGAAGGTAACAAACCTATAAATATTAAAACGTGACCTTGACCTTTGATCTTGACTTCTAACCGGTGACTCTACTATGTTCTTATGCATGATTTTCGAACAGAAACGATCAAATTCTGACAAAAAGCTCTCTACACAAGTTCCTTTTTAACTATAGTATGAGACATGAAGCATCAAGAATAATGTATGACTATACAACATATTGCTTTCTGAACTGTCATTAGGTTCAAGTTCATTGGGTTGGCAGTTAGAATAACTCGTCCCTTTGCATTATTTACATGCTATAGAACATTCCAATCCGTGGATCCTGCACGAACAACCTCTGCTGTCACAGTTGGTTTTGCACTTGCATCTAATATCTGCAAGCAGATAGGCAGGTGCATGTCTGTTCGGAAAGATCTTATTTGAATGCAGAGTCCATTTTCCAATTTCCAACCCCAAAGTTTTGGATCTTGTTCAGTTTGTCCTATCCAATCCCACTATATTTGCCGCTTGGCGCAAAGACTTTGAAGCCTTGCAGAAGCAGACGTCGGCGACAGGGTATGTATTTCTACATTGTTAAAACTGTTTACAGTCTTTTCTCTAACGATTTGGAGGCGTAAACTGTCTAAGAAATCGTCACTGGATCCATAATAGAATGCCGCAATAATTACTTTACCGACATATTCAACCTGTTCTGAATTCACACTTTCCTGAAAGTGGCCAAGCTCACTCTGTAGTACATGCCACGATCTTCCTTCTCTTAGTGCGGCGCCCTTTCCAATTCCGAAAATGTGTGAAGTTGTATCGCACCCAGTAAGGGCAGGAATAATATTACAAATGTGCACACTTAGAACATTTTTGGCTTTCTTGATACTCCATGGTCTTATTTTTCGACTTGAACTGAAATTTTGTCCGATCGAAAGACAATGTCACTGTCGAGTGTCACGGCATGAAAACATAAGAGGACCAACAAGTCTGTATCGCCACCAATAAGTGTCGTTGGCTTTCTTGAGGCCGATTTGACAGGCTGTTTTGACAAAAGTCACATCAGCGTATGACTTGGCATGCTCTACTTCACATCAATTGCTCTAAAGAGTGTCCCCAATAAGATGGATGAAATTTTGTTTGCTTGTACTGTTTGCCAAAAAATGATCTTTCTTTGAGCGGAATGGTGTTTCTTCCGAAAACATAACGCTGGTTCCCATAATTCTCTTACTTCGACGTTGATGTGTGAAGTCATTTTTGGAGGATCCACACATGTAGCCATCGAAAACAATTGTTGGTTGTTCATACCTTTTGGTAACATAGTCCACATACAGTTGGCAGATACCTTTGAATAAGAGTTGTGGGTTAACGTGAACTATGTCATTTTTAACTTGCAGCAAGGAGTGTGTTTTCAAAGTCACAACTTGTCTGCTTTTCTTGAATGAAACGTCCATCACGTTCTGTCCCTAAAGATCGTTGATAATGGCACTACCGATCTCTATGGCGTTGTGTGCGTTTACATCACCTGTTAATGTCACATCAGTCTCGATGTTTCGCAGAGACTTTACCGTCGCGAATTGATTTCGCTCCTCCAAGAATTCAAAAATGATATCACGCTTTGGTATCTCTTTCTTGTCTTGACTGGGAGAATTCTTTATGTTGCTCACTTGTATGATATGAAGTGTTGGTTAATTTCTGTAGAGAAGAATTGATTACCCACAAATTAGCATAGAGAGTAACCACTGGACTCTCTGTACTTCCGTCGTACCATTCCCTCTGGTCATGCCTCTAGTGGAGTTAAGACTTCGCATTAGTGTCTGCTCTATTGTTAAATGGGTCGAAAGCCCTGCCCATGAGCGGTCAGGTCACTACGGCGTATGACATGACAACTGTTTTTGAATTTATCATATATGCAAAGCTGTGTTTCAGGACGTTCATTTATTTGTTGGAGATAAAGATAAATCGACTTTACATACAGACTATGCCCTGTAGCTGCGAGGTAAGGAAGCATATGCTCCACTAACTGTATGTGCAGTTGCCGGTTGCCAGTTCGTTCGGCTTTGATAAACTGTTTAATGATTCTTATCATGTCCATGTATTGAACCCATGACACACAGTTGGGTACGACGTCAACTGTTCAAATTAGTTTGCGTCAAATGTTCACATGTTCAAATACTTCATTCGCATTAACATCTTTTAGCGAAATCTCTTTATTGACCAGCTGATCGTAGAAGTTTGAGATGGTATTCAATTCCATTACATCAGGTATTGTATCGTCGGTAGCACCACACTCTTCATCGAGTTGCCCATTTGTGTCTTCTCCAACAATGATATCGTTCTCTTGGGGATTCCATATGAGATTGTTTCATTTGCTGCAACTAAATTCGAATGTTTTTCACCACTGTCACTTTCATTGTATGTCCTGTTAGACTCTTATCTCAACGGTATCCCATATATATCTGAAATAAGTATCGTTTTAAGCACTGAATCTGCCAAAAGGTATCCACGGACTGCCCTTGCCGTTCATCATTTGGTCAACAGCGTTTGGCGCATGTACGGTCTCCAACACACCTTGTAGTCCAGTTACGAGCATAAGATGGCCTATACTTCCGAGAAAACTCATTTGCATATATGAAAACCACCTAATCTTAGAACAACATTCTTCAATGGACTTTCGCGTGTCTCACTTTGTATAATTGAAGACGCTTTCCAGTAAAGAGGTTGATCAAATGTCACAATAGGTGTAGTTTGGTACCTACTAGCTTCTGTACACACAAAACATAAAGTTGAGTAAACACTGGACAAATCACTAGGATTTAGATTAATCACTGGTAAGATCTTGATAGATGATTTTCAAGGAAAATTGCCTTCTTCAACGGATTGCATGAATCCTGACCAACAAGGGGTTATTCACCTTAATGGTCGGGCAATTTTCAAAATGATATCTAGGTAGACAGTTGGGTCTTGGACATTCCTGGTTCTAAGATTCTTCAGATTGATGCATGGACGCTCTAGTGGAGCTTTGTAAAACTTGATGTATTTCCTCACAAGTACTACATACTAATATTTCACATCCATATACAGCTTTCCTAACACGTGTTCAGTGCGAAGAGAAAATTGTGCTGCACAAGTAAGGAAATGCAATGAGCATCTAAAGAAAGAGGTTGCAGTTATTATCAATCAACAAAGGGTTCTAAAATGTACTTTCACAGAACAAATATATGTTTCTTTAAACCTAACCTGTTCGATATTACAGTTATTTATAGCGAATAATCACTCATTTGTGCATAGAAAACAACTCCCGGATGAATTCATCGAAAGAAAAAATGCAATATAAATTCAAGAATTATGGTCCGAACAGAATTCCGTAGTTTTTTTCCCGAAATATATGTATCATTTTTTTTATTCTCTTGTTAATAAAAATTCAACTGAATATCATTATTTGTTTTTAAATCATACAGTATCAAATTAGCAAATTATGCAAAGTATGATAGTAACGTTAAAATCAAATTTTCAAAGTTCTACTATTTCGTTCAAAGTGTACTTGACATAATTCATTAGTGACGTCATCAGTGACATGATATTTATCGCGACACGTCAGACATCGAATACACACCATTTTAGACAAAACATAGGTGTACGCTAATAAAGATCTAGGAAAATCATAAAACAAGTTCATGAATTAAGAAAGATAATGCTTTATATTATTTACATTGTAACAAAAATGATAATTATGCAATTGTTTTTATACTGTCTGCAATTTCCGGTGATAATAGATGGCAACTTCCGCCGAGGAAAATCACGCATATGGAGGTCCATCCGTGTCAAAATAGATTTCACAAAATAACAAAAATGTTTTCCCCTATATCTTTTAAACAGCAGCGAATTAACATAGCGATTTTTTAGGAAACGTTGATTACTAAATGGTTAACATGATGCAAGTGTTTTTATTTCTGTTGCAATTTGTTTGAGGTTAAATTGCATCTGTCCTGGCCTATATCTTTCTTGGATGACTTTGGGAACCACAAGGGCAAAGGATAAAATGCTCTTATCGGGCGAGTTGTCATTATAACGATAGTTTCTGAATAATTTCATTAAGACTGTGTATACGGTATGCCTTATAACGTAAGGAAAATACGTCTTTAAATGATATTTGTGTCGAATGCTTGTTGCTTTCAATTTGGACAGATACCACAATTCTAGAAGAGTTTGAGGGTTAAGAGACCGTGGTATCCTTCAGCACAAATGACTGAGACAAAAACGTGATTATTGTTGTGTTATTCTGTGTTTCAGACTGAATCATTTGGCAACAATTTAGGATTCACTTCCGCAATTTCCCGGTAGTTCTTTTTTTTTTTTCAATTGTCATTCGACAATCCGTTTATTCAATATTATTTACAAATTTACAATAAAAATATACATAAAATATTGTTTGATGTTGTAACAGTCATAAGGTTAATATTCTTTTATTTGCTCTTTTAATTCGGTTTATCATGATGGATGTGAGTGAGAGAGTGGCTGGTGGGTGTATATTGCAGGGGTAATGTATGTATGAGAGCCCATCTATTGGTATCCATCTAACCGAAAACGAAATTTAGAAGGATGAAATGGGTTGACGAATGTGAGTGTTGTTGTAAGGATTGGGTCGTGTCTTGCTAGTACAAGATAACTTATAAATCATGGTAGTGAATGAATAGTATTTGATATGTTATTTTAAGTAATTCTTAATGCAACCGGGTCCGGCGTGTTATGTTGTTTTGCATACGCCCCTTGTACCCTTTTGCTTGAATCGGATTGTCTATTTACTTTGCCTTTTAAAGGGCCGATCTTTATATAAAATTGATACATATAACCATATGTTCCACTATTTAAGGTTAAAACAATCATACATAAAGACCAAGCTCACGACATTTTCTGTTACTACTCTATGCATATTTGGCACTAATTTTATGATAATTCATTCAGATGCTGGGGCTTTTTTGCTGTGTCTTAGATTCTTAACATAACTCGATCAAGACGATGACATAGAGACATAATGGCCGCCTTAGAAATGTCGTGATTTCAACATCAACGGCAAAATAGTCAAAAGTTGCTAATATGCTTTTCCTATATGACGTTTTATGTTAATTGAATCGCATGATGATTGGTAAAAAGGACTAATAAGGGTATTACTTTGTTGAATCAAGGAGATTTTGCAATGTAACAATGAAAATGGTATTTGAACATAACTCAAATTCATCTCTAAATTCCTGGTTTACACCACAAACCAATAGACAGGGTGTGGGGGAGAAAGAAAAATAAAAACATGTGGTGTCGGATATCCGTATAATTTCACATGTCAGAAGTTTTGAGTTGGTTTTTGTAATAGCTCTGTAAACGCTTCCCTTTATTCATTTATTCACTATAGTCGCTAAGCGGGTCGAATGATCGCGTTTTATTGGTAATAAAACTGTTTTTACGACAGCTTGTATTAACGAGCGAGAGGTGTAGCTACCATCGGCGTCAGATGAAATTGATCGCCTTTTTATACCTTAAGGCGAGTACATGATCTAAAGCCAGAAATGACGTTTCTCCTTCCTTACATCAAAGACGTTCCTATGGTTCCACGTGTAATTATATAATTGATTTGTGAATCATTCGTGTCCTTTGCAACGTTGTCCCACGGTGTTTAGTCATAGCATATATATATATATATATATATATATATATATATATATACATAAAGTAAAAAGGGAGATCGATAGCTTTCAGGTAGTGTCCCACTCTGCTGAGTTAAAGCGGTACTTACACAAGTTGAACTCAAACAAAATGCAGATGTTTATCTAACATGGATGGAACTTAACATATCACATGTCAAACAAATACAAATTTGAGAAACGTTAAAGCTTATTCAAAGTCACAAACCAGTATATAAGGGACATGTTACTCTGTTAGAAGAATAAATATCGTTGGAAATGAGAACAAGTCCTAATAAGAGCATAAGAGCAACATCTCTCTCTCTGCCAATGATGACTTTGGAAGTCGCCCACACTGCTTCAGTTAAATACAAAGACCATTTTGTTAGTAAATATAATGTTAAACTAACATCCCCGTCAATTCATTTCATTCGGGGTGTAATTACACCGTCAGAAAGCCCCTTCATCCTTCCCCCACTGGCATGGCTTTTCACCAGCACGAACCACAATTTGGGGCGAATGTTAAACGTGTAAAACTAATCCGTAATTTAAGCCCACTTCCTTTGCAAAGGATCTTAACCCTTATGGCTCTGGAACCGACATCATGCATATGAAAACAGGGTAAATCACAGGCCAGCCGCCGAGTAAATAGGCGGCTGGCCTGTGATCTAACCTGTTTGCTCACTCTGACCATCTTTCCTCACCACAGTTAAGCCGACATGTAAGGTTTGGAAAAGCAGACGACACACAAATCTATTTTTATAAAATTACCCAGCATTCTAAGGGTTAACATCAACGGCAGCTGGCTTTCTCGGGTGTTTCATGAACACATTGATAGCGGGTAACTTTTACGACATCCCTCGACATGATAGTGTCTATCATTGAGTCGATAATGATAACTAAAGCGTCTTGCTTTACGGAAAGGTTTGAAGCAGGTGGCGTTAAAACCAATAAATTAAAAAGACACAGCATGTCGATTAATAACTCCATACTCGTTTGCTCTGAAGGTGTAATGATGTTATAAAATTATGCATTGTTATGTCACGGGGACGGTTTTCCTTTGCATGAATCCATTGCAATGAAACAACAAACATGTATTCGTATCTATAAGATAAGAGTGGTTGGTACTAAAAGGCAATACGTTTACGTTGAACAAATCCCCATTGTATAATTTGCTAAGTAAATTGTTTCAATGACATTGTTCGAAGATATGTAAAGCTAACCTTTGAATGTCTTTACAGGAGGCCAACTATGCTTAGAATCGCATATCAAGCTGCCATGTCAGTACAAATGTACATGTATATCGTTTCCTTCGTAAGGTGGGTACAAAACAAACATTGTATTTCTTAAACAGACACTATATTTATTCCAATAGCCTGCATCAGTTATAAAACTATACATTTGATACTTTAATCCAAAGAAAGGAATTACACGTTTATTTCTATTTTAAATAATGTGATTGATAGCAAATATTTTGACAATGAAAGAGCGCAATCCCCTTCTTATTGTACTCTTCCTTAAGACAGATAGTCTTTGTAATGGCGCAGTAACTGCATGGCAGATCACGGTCGAACATATTTTTTTTTTCAGACTTATTTCTTCATTTAATTTCTCTTGCATAATTCGCATTGAAAGTTTTCTTATGAGGTAACGATACAGTTCTGAAAGACAATAGTGTCGTATTGAATATCAATTAGACTAAATTGTTTATTGCGTAGATTACACGTCGCCCGGTGCTGTAAAAACGTCGGTTTAACGAGGAATCTCGCTTAAATTGCCTATTAAGACCCTATCCGTAATAAACGGAACGATTACATATTGTACGACCAGCAAACAGCTATGGAGAAGAAGTGGAAAAGCAAATATGAAAACAAATGCGGATGCAATCAGTCATTGCTCTGGAAGAGCAATGACTGATTTAATCCGCAATTGTTTTCGTGAGAATTTTCTTAGTTCGTGCAATAAGCCCAGTATCTGTAGCGCTTCCTCAATTCTCACCTGTATTCGTAATGCAGTAGCGTTGGGCGCGGTTAGTTGCATGAAGGGATAGAGAACGAATCTATTATGTATTAGTGTTTGCTCTGATATTGATTCGCCTGCCTTTAACAGAGCGCTATTGAACCATCTTCGGTCTGCATGTGCTTGGGCCCCGTGTTTAACAAGCACTGTATGCGTTTTAAGTGCTTTTATCCCTTCCCCAAACAAAAACGACATTTGACTACTTTGTTGCAAACGACTTTAGAAAACATTGTGGGAAAAGGAGAAATTGCTCGTAACGAGCAATTACTCCTTTTCCCACAAGGTTTTCTGCTCTTTCTGAAGAATATTTTTCAGTTTCATCACATTTTGAAATGTCGTCTGCATACTCTTTCAATTTGTGACAGTCGAAAATCTGTTGTTTGGGAAAGGGTGAACAGAGGGATATTCAATAACCGCATGTCTTTGAAGTGACAGAAAGTTTCCACACTTTGACATGTCTTGACCTTGTTTTTCTTTTCTTTTTACCAATCATTTCTAAAGATAAATGAATATAAAAGTAGTTTAAACATTTTCATCAGGTTAAAGCGTTGTTATTGAGATATGCGTTTTCTTTGCATCGACGATCATCATGTGTGGTCTATGCATACGATTCTTGTACTTTATGTGCGATGCACAGAACACTACAGAACAGGCGTTTATTTAGACTTTTGCAAAATACATACATAATCTAAAAGATGTATCAGCCTGTGCTTCTTGAAAAACTATCTTACACCCACACACAAAGGTGTACATGTATAACATTTTCCTCATTTCCACGTTGTTTGTTTGTCGTGTTCTTTCACTTGAAATTCCTTTATTTATAATCTGTGTAGTATTATGGGGAATAAAAAGTTTAAACTTAAAACTTGAAATACCATTCTAAGATCAATCCGATTGATCAAAACGTAGACATTTTGCATTAAAACAAGTCAATCTTGGATCATGCGAATATAATTATTCTGAAATGTGTGTTTTGCCAAAGAACGATGCTTAAGCAACTCATACATGAGTTTTACCCTGTTCCCTAGAAAAATATCATACCAGTACTCGAAAATGAGCTTCAACCTGGAAAATGCACTTATCTTATCCATTGCCCAATAACATATCTCTTTTACAGATTCGACTTGAGATCACCAGCAACAACAGTAGATATATCTTGAATATAGGAAACAACATTCTCTTTTTAATACCATGTAGAAGCCATTGTGACAGAAGGATCTGTTCATATAAAATAATTTACCCGTTTGTCATTGTGATTTTTGAAGTTTTCCGCAGCCTTTCCACCAAAACAGGAAATCTAGGGTAATTGATTTTAGAACTAGTGCCATCAGGAATCTGCATATTAATCTTGTTTAACCCTTTACCAAACGCCTATCTCACAGTGAAAGAGAATGCAGACCACATTTCAAAATGTGATGAAATTGGAAAATAATCTTCTGATAGAGTAAAAAATGTGATGTTGCTCGTCACGAGCAAGTTATTCCTTTTCGACAATGTTTTGCAAAGGCTTCTGCATCAAAGTGGTACAATGTTGTTGTTATTTTGTGATGGGTAAAAAACGAATCAATCCACATTACAACAGCTAATGTTGGTGTGAATTGGTAGTTAGTTTTTATCCCCCGCTGGGTAATAGATAATTGAGAGATGACATTTAAGCACGTTGTAAGAAAACCTCCATCAGCCTGCAATCATACATTACCAAACACGCATCTATCTCATAAATCTGCATACACAGGTAAGATAATAGGTGGAAATGTTGTAATATTAGTGGAATATGGTTAATTCTATCTGAATGCATACCTTTCGTGAAATGTTACCAATGTAACATAACATATCATAATTCTGTTAAACATTAAACATAAAAAAATATGTGTAAAGCTTACAAAGTATAACCATAAAGCATGTGTGAAGACGTATGTACAACTCATAATTTCTAATCGTTTTCAGAGAAGTACAGTGAAATCTCGTTTATCCGGACCCCGATAATCCGGATGCCTCGCAATCCGATCGAAATTGTAAGGGAACGGAATTATTTGACCAGTTTGTTGCAGACGACTTTTGAAAACATTGTGAATAAAGGAGAAATTGCTCGTGACGAGCAATTTCTTCTTTTCCCACAATGTTTTCTGCCATATCAAAAGATTATTTTTTTTAATTTCATCCCGTTTTGAATTGTCGTTTGCAAACTCTTTCAATTTGGGACGGTCGATAATTTGGCGTTTGCTTAAGGGTTATAAGTATACACGTGCATAGAGACCGTTTATGTCTTAATGTGTAAAAGAACAGGCTCTGCTTCATTAGTCCAGATGATTCGGTTATCCGGAAATTTTGTTGGGAACGGACGTGTTCGGATTAACGAGACATCATTGTATTGGTGTTACCCGATATCTCGAACTGTTTTCTTAGTGATTCTAACTGAAACCTGACAGCGGCCGACAATTGTAAAGTAGATCTATACTCAAACAAACAGTTTAATTTCAGACTGTTTTCCGTATTTGATTCCATATAAAAAGAAATCAATCAACCATCCTTTATTCATTTCAAAACCGTATACTAGAACTCCTCCAGGTACAGAAATCACTTGCTTGTCATATATGTTCAATGTGAATTTCAGAATAACTATATAAGGTCTTTGACAAGTAGCTGAATTTGTAGCATCCAGTCTTTCTTTACAGTAAAGACTAGTTTTCATGTAATCAAGACATTGTATTACTTTTGCGAACACATTTCTTAGAACGACGTTGTTATGTATTCGGTTGAGTCAATAAGTCTGTAATAAAGAGTATGGCGAAAATCAACAACATCAGTATGATTATAATAGCTACAGTCAAACTTGTGTTAAGAGGCCAGCCTATGGGACAGAGTAAATTGGCTGTTTAAGACAGGTTGGCTGCTTAACACAAATTGATTTACACTATAAATCTAACAGTGCGACTTTTTGTAGTGGCTGTTTAAGGCAGGTTGGCTGCTTAAAAGGGTGGCTGCTTACCACAGGTTAGACTGTATTTAACTAATAAATTGTCTCGTGAGTAAAATCTACTTCCTCCTTAGTTACGGGCACATTCAAAATCATTGTTTTAATCCATTAACACTTTTACTTGTTATCTTTTATCACTCAAGACACAATAATTAAAATCATGTAAAGACATGCCTCTTAAATACATGTGTTCTTGGATTTTCATTCTTTCAAGCGCTGCAAGACGTTTCTCATGAAACTGACAAGACGAGAGGAAAGCTTTCAAAACCATACGCAAACCGTGTGTGTAGAATGTTTGGGGCACCACATGTGAAACAGATTTCCATCATCTACTCGCATGAAACAACCCTGTATTTTAGCGTTTATCGCCGCATGTCAGCCTATCTATCCGATCTCTCCAAAATAAAACGCGTAGGATAAACACGATCTGGGTTGCTGAAATTCCGCATGTTTTTTTGTTTTTATGCGTTTTCACCTGCTGGTACTGATTTGTGTAACAAAGATGCAAACGCATTTTGAAAAGGTTGGTTTAGCTAAAGGAATATTATTGTACGCATATGGTGATTTTTTTTCACGCAGAATGCATTTCTAATCTTTCCTTATCATTTATTTGATGTAATTGTTATCATAATTATAAAAAGAAGAGCTGTTGACTTATCTTCATTGTCTTTCTTGAGAACATTATTACCATCATAATCTCAATTATCGATATACTTGTACTTAAGTGTTGATTATTATCTTTATATTGTCTGTATCATAACAGATCACCTGACCTTTACAAGAATCGTCGATTGTTGATATTGGTGGCATTAGACGTCATATGACAGTACACCGTAAACTTTCCAATGCATAAAAACGCTAATCAATCACCAAACAATAACGACATTTTACCAGTTTGTGTAGACGACTCTGGAAAACATTGTGGGAAAAGAAGAAATTGCTCGTGAAGAGTAATTTCTCCTTTTCCCACAAAGTTTTCCACTCGTTCAGAAGATTTCTCTCCAATTCCATCACATTTTGAAGTGCCGTCTGCAAACTCTTTCAATTTGGGACAGTCGAAACCATGGCGTTTGGTAAAGGGCTAAGACCTCGCTCCAAGTCCCAACAAGAGACTTGACCTTCGTTTTGTTGATTCCTTCGTGTAATTACACCACAGATTACGCACACCATTTACAAAGAACACTTTTCCCTCTTGGCGCGCTCTTAACGATTGACAAAAAAACTCCGGCTTCTCGCTGCGCTGTCTAATTACCGGCAATCATACTTAAGGCGCCCATGAAAGGCCCGGAGTAATTGGGCCCCGGCACGAGTAAGGGTTTCCGAATCCTGAAATACTTCATAATTAAGCCTACGGATATATTCAAGATTCTTTAGTTACTTTAACTATATACAGTTTATCGTCAAGTCAGTACGAATTTAAACATTTTGAAATAAAAGGTAACCATGTGATCATATATCATTCAAACGTTTTGCAATAACATATATCCAATGTGATTGTTTACTATATGTCATTATGAGATATGTTTTATTTTATTTGTGTCTCATTCATGAACAAAGACGAACATTTATACAAAGAACTTAAACATACAAAACAAGTACATGATAATTCATTTAGAATTTAAAGAGGCATTTAGACATAAAGGACATACATGTGTGATTTTACAATCACGGATAACGCATCTATGGAATAGCACTCGTAGAAACGTTGATGCCAAAGGATGGAATTGCTATAAAACGTAAGGTTTCACGGCCTATCCCTTTACTCTTAACAGTTAGTCTTTTTACGACTTGTAGATATGTGAATTATTCCCTTTATGACTCGCTATCATAACTATCATCAATTTTGTCGTAGTATCACTAATTTACAATATTGTCTTAATATTTCTTATACCTGTTAGCAATATTGTCATAATATTAATTAAGATGAGGAATATAAAGGAAAGAGTATTCTTCCTAGATCACATCATTTGCCTGTTTGTATACGTCGCATCTACAGTGTATAAAGAAATGTTTAGTTGAAGATGGAAGAAACAAGTACACCAACATAGGACTGATTCAAGCACTATGGGAAGAACCTATGTTCCTTCTAGTAATTATAACAAATACTATCCGGCAAAATAAACCGACATCGAGGTAAACTGGAATCAAAACGGAGTTGAAAGGCTTCTCTCCAATGTAAAGCCGGTACTCGTTTTGCCACAAGTGATACCAATTGCCGTGCTCTAGGATACAGCGGAACCATGTGGTCATGAATATTGATGTTTTGCGATCATAAATACGAGCTACAAAAGCCGGCTTATCATGCGTAGCGTTCATCTGGCGCTCCACTAATGCGATCTCTGTAGAGAGACTCATTGGATCCTTAGCAATATCTGAGTATTCTTTCAGTCTGATTACATACACCGCATAGGTTAAAACAAGAGGCATATATCTTCTGTTAACTTCTTAATTTTGGTCTATGTCCTTAATTGTGGGAACTCACTGAGACGATTATATATATACCCAGACTAAAGGATTCACAATATTATAGGAGGCAATATTCCATAGTAACTTTCTTATTGCGTCTTTAATGCCTATATTGTCGGTACTGGTTAGAATCCTCTCTTGGAGACGGTTCTGATGAGAACCCATAATATAGGATATACCTTTTGATTTTTTAGATATTTCGTTCTTCTGATCTGTATATATGCCTTTTTATCTGATAACAGAAAACAGATTACCATCGATTGCAAAGATTACTATAAGCTGTACCGGAAATGATATAGGCCTGCCGTTGTGTTCAAAGGTAGGGAAACAAAAACGTTGTTAAATATGAATATGGATTATCTATTTCGTCTATTACAGGTCGTGGTTTTGACAGCTGAACCAATCCACACCACTTACAAAAAAATAGGAGATACTAAACGAAGAAGGACGTAGCTTTTCTTCATGGAACTCTGGGTCAAACCAAGACGACTGGAAGAAAAAGCGCGGTAAAAAATAATGGGGCCAAGAAAACGCTGCAAAACTTTTTGAAAATGTGTTAAATCACAATCAACCACAAATTTAATCGTTCAACGACTCTTGTTTTCTTTGTAAATATATGTCTCGATACAGAATATGGCTGTTGAGGGAAAGCCAGTACTGCGAAGGGTAAACGATCCACTCTCGAAATAAACCGCGTTCAGCGATTGCCAGCTTTTTTACAAGCACTGCAGAGATTTATTTGATTTTCCTGATTACCCCAGTGTTTCTTGTTTTAACCCTTAGAATGCTTGGTAATTTTCTAAAAATAGTTATTTATGTCGTCTGCTTTCAAAAACACTGGTTATCGGCTTAATTCCGATGAGGAAAAATACTCAGAGTAGCGAACAGGTAAGATCACAGGCCAGCCGCCAATTTGCTTGGCGGCTGGCCTGGATCTAACCTGTTTGCATAAGCATGAAGTCATTCCAGCACTATAAGGGTTAATGTTTTCGCGTGCAACGCGCGCACATGGTGCAACAACGGCATAAAAGAAAAATCCCAGTTAATTGATTGCAATTTGAGCTACCGCATTGAACACAATACCAGCGCTTTCTCACTGCCATCGTCTGCCTTTGTGCTTGACATGACTTTCATGTCCCATTGGCGTGACCTTGGTGTCCCATTTGCGTGACCTTGTCGTTGTGGTGACCTTGAAACACGAGATTCATGCGAATCTGCCTGTCACACGAGGGTGGCGAGCGGGTGTATGGCAAGAATATGATTTTATAATTATTGTGGATGTTAATTGCTTGTTTATAAAAAAAAAAGCTACTTTTGTCCAGGACACTTTCCGATGCCATTAAGCCGGTTGAAGTAAGAAGTGGTTTGTTTCTCCGTTAAAGAAAACTCTTACTTTTCCAGGAAGCGCCTACAAGAAGAGTTGATATAGAAGTGGGAAATTTAAATATATGCAATATCGTTTAATATTTGTTTTAAGTATGTAGCTAGTTGTGCAAACACTAAGAATGATTAATGTGATCATTAGAAATACATATACAGTGAACCCTCGTTTATCCGGACCCCGATTATCCGGATGTCTCGCAATCCGAACAAAATTGTAAGGGAACGGAATTATTGGACCAGTTTATTGCAGACGACTTTAGAAAACATTGTGGGTAAAGGAGAAATTGCTCGTGACGAGCAATTTCTCCTTTTCCCACAATGTTTTCCTCCATATCAGAAGATTATCTTTGAATTTCATCACGTTTTGATGTGTCTTCTGCAAACTCTTTCAATTTGGGACGGTCGACAATTTAGCGTTTGCTAAAGGGTTATAAGTATACACCGCTCATACAGACCGTTTATGTCTTAATGTAAATAAGAACATGCTCTGCTTCATTAGTCCGGATTATTCGGTAAACCGGACATTTTGTTGGGAACGGACGTGTTCGGATAAACGAGGGTTCACTGTAAATATTTTAATCAAATATCCGCTTTTATGTTTATTTATTAAAAATATCATAAACTTGTAGCTTGCATTGTTTGATCTCGAGAAATGCATGACCTTTGATTTTATAGGGAAAATCTTTTCAGAGATAGGTAATTCAATACGTGTACGTACATCTGATAAATGTGGAGATTGGGATCAGATTTGCACGCACACGCCAGGATTTGCATGTTCAAGATGCTAAATGATATTGGCATGATTCTCTTTTCATGGGCCTTAATACTCGTGATCTTTCAGCGAGACAGCTGTTGGTTAATTAACAAAATTAATGAACCCTATCACATGAAAGATATCATATGTGTTAATTATCGGCATAAATCAGTGCGCCTATTCTGCATGTGTTAATACGGACGATACATTCTATCATATGATTCGAAAGTTTGAGGACGGGAAAGTTTCTGCCACTTGTATTCCCTAGAGATATGCAATGTTGATCCGAAATTTATAACCTATGAGAATAAGAAAAGCGTTTGCTCAAAGACCTTATAAGTTCTTTGCTTCGTTCTGTCTTTCAAATACGATATCCTCTGAAATCTTTCCGAATAAAAGCTTTTAGTGTATTTTGCTAAAAGTTTAAATCTGCCTCTAATTTGGCTTATAAGTTATCCTGTCAATTCCATTTTATGATTAGGGCATATGCGTGTCAAAAGGATATTCATAGTTCCATTTTTTGCATGGTAAATATTTGACGAAGTCGCGCCATTTGTAGGGAAAATAATGGATGAAGAAATGGACAAAATAATTGTTATCGTGTAATTCTCTTAAGAATTCAACTAGAGAGGAATCAATCCGTAATTTATCAATACGACAGCGATGTTCTTTACCATAGAGTGGCTCGGAATTAGTAATGAACATGCAACTGTGATTTAACCCTTTGCTTTATACGGACAAATTGTACATGTCCAAACACCAGACTTGTATTATTGTGGCAAATGAGGAATATTTCTCACGAAGAATGGCTTTTATCTGCGCCATATTTCAAACCTTGTAAACTACAATCGGCTACAAAGTTTAAATATCTTACTAGTTCAAAGTGCCTTCACAACATCTATCTATGTAATCCTCATCGCGCTGATTTGCGCATAAGGCCGTAACTAGAGTTTGTCAATGTAGCCGATCCTTCGCCCATGTCTGTACTTGGCCCAAATTCCAATTGTCCTCATCTCTTTCTCAACTAACCTACGCCAGGTGTCTTTGGGTTTGCCTCTTGGTCGTTGACCAATGGGTGTCCATCGCTGTGCAACTCTTAGAATAGCCCGGTATACCCCACTTAATTAAAATCATTTTTGAGAGAAACTAAAATGTCCCTATGATAAGCAAACATTCCTTTTCTTTCACAGTTTGTCAATACCTATAAAGCTATCATTTTACTATGATACTGATGAGGAAAACCCAAAGCATTGAAATGAACACCGACTGTCATGATGAGATTGAACGACTTGTGAACACGATGTCTGTCCGCTTCAAATCTCTCCGAACGTGGAGAAGGGTTAAAACCGGAAAATCCGACGTTCGCAGGAGCAGCTGTTTTAAGGATTGTAGAATTATAAAATACAACAAAAACGTGTCCAATAATTGACACGCTCTCATGTTCCGATTGCATGTTGAGTTCGGCCGATTTCCTCTCACCATATTGTGTACAGGTTCGAAATTGAGAGCTATAGAAGACGACATTTAAAATGAATGAAAAATATGAAACATGTCGCAATTCTTTATTTTCTTTGTGGCATTGGCAACGCGTCAATAGTTGACATGTCTTCATATTAATATTGCACCACTGTATGTTTAACCCGTTCCTTCATATACACGTATGCGAGTCCTTTTAGAAGCATCAATTGTAGATGATTAAAGAAATCACTGTAGCGAAAGAAAGAAAACGCTCTAATCAAGCAATTAAAATAGCGCTTTCCACAAGATTTAATTAAATCATGTTTGTCTGCTTCTATACTCTAAGACTTGCGATGTCTTTAATGAGGTAAAAGACGAAGTATCTGGCTCCGTATTTAAATCTGCCTTTGAGTCGTAACTTTTAACGTTATGTTAGAATAATTACTTCTCAAGAGACTGTTTTTTATAAAAAGGCTACGGGATACTCCAGATAATGATGGCGAGGGAAATTGCTGGGGAACAGACAAAGTGTACTTCTCTTTAATTTTGCTGAGTATCTTATACACATGTTAAAGCATTTCTCTTTCACTTTGAGAATTCCAAAACATCAAAAGTTCTTTGAAACCTTTGTGGTCGACGAAAGTGTTGTTAAAACACGAAGGATAGTTTGAAATGTAGAGTTTGTCATATCATGGTGTGCAAATTCTTCTTTCCTTTTGTCAAAGTGAATTTTGTTATGTTTGTTTACATGTTTAGCCATCAAATTTAAAAGATTAGATTTTTTTCAATTTCTTAAGCAGCTGAACTATCATATTCGATTGCACACTCGGTTTCTTATTTTTCTTTATTTTTGTCATTGCTTTTACAATGCAACAACTAACAACTCCTTTTTATTTCCTTCATTTCAAACGATCCTGTTTCTGACCCAATCTGATTCGAGGATGGTGAATGTTTAGGTAGGGTTGGCCAGTATAGATTATAATGTATTGCCCGGACCCACCTGTCATGTCTGTTTCGGGGATACAAATTACTTCCACATGCCTGTCTATTACAATAACAGACCCGCCTTCACAGCATGCTTGCGTGGTGAGACGAGATTAACTTGGGATACAAAACGACTCAATGTAAGATTGACTCGTTCCATGAATATTTGAGCACATTTCCCATACATATACACAGGCTACATGCAATACATGTTCATGTGTTTTCATATTTATAGTGAATACTTTAAATGGCATTTTGATGTATTGCAGCTATATCCTACATTTAGGCTGAGCACGATACTGGTTTGTCTCTTGAATGTTAACTTCTTGTTTACTGATGGACCTATGACCGTGTGTATCATTAAAGTATTTACACATACAAGGAAAGCTGGTTCAACACTTAGAGCATTACGCAGGGGGTCGTTTTGGACAAGTGATAACAGGACATATTAACTTGAAATTACAAGCTTCCTCTCTGTGTTGGTTCAATTCCTAACGACGGCATTTGGATTTTTGTAAGAGGTAGTCTCCTACTTGACTTACGGAATTATCTGCATGGCTTGATCAGCCCTAATAGGCAGTCATGGTTTTCGTCTTCCTCCATTCAGTGTGAATTGGGAATGGCAAAATAACTGAAATACTATTGATGCAATGTAAACCCATGTCAAAAACAAAAGCATATTATACGGACTCAATACTTGATGACTTAAAGCATTTCTAAGAGAACCTTCGATTTGCCTGAAGCTATCCTGTAGACCTCTTCTTATTCGAATTCGAAAGAGCAATTTGTTCTTTTTTTAATAGTTGGTCTATTACATAATTACATAATAGCTTAGGATTTGTCTTCCTTCACCAAGGTCCGCCCAATCAACCATAATGAGCAAAGGGAACTCAGTTATCATAGCAACATGCATTCATTGATATGCATTGAAAGCTTAAAGGCACATAAAAGGAGACCAATGCTATATCAAACTATTTTATTTGGTAAACTTTTAATCAGATTAAGTTCGTTATCACCAAAAAATCCCATCAGCAAAACTTGAACATGATAGTCTACCAGAAATAACCCAGATTAGCAAGTTAAATAATTCAGATTGTCTCATTCTTCACCTCTGACCTTGACAGTTGATACACAAATATTTAAACCGACCAATCAGAATTCTTTATGTTGAATATGTAAACAAACAGGTTGTTGATAAACACGATTGAATTGGAGACAACTATAGTTCAAGCACAACATAACTTATATTAAAGGAATCTTTTTAATAGGGTCTAAATGCATTTGTAAATTAATTCTCATGACTTATATAAACATAATTAAAGAACTCCATATATTCTTTCAGTATTTTATTTGTACTTATCTCCTTTTATGTGCCTTTAAGGATAATGTAATTGAATGACACTATGTCTACAAAATATGATTTATCACAGATAAATATCCAAATTGCATTTGAACTGGGGGTTTGAACAAATGAAGGGTTGCCTCACACAACAAACTCATTCTTATTTCATATCGACAGTATAATAGGTTAGATTGTTTCTCTATGAGGGACAAGCTCGTCGTTACTAGATTCGTTCTACTTCATATCATATCTCAGACCAACCTTACTGGCAAGTCGAAAATATATGAAAAACGTATGATATCATCAAAGCGTAATGCTAAAAGCACCAACCATAATTTAATTCAGACAACCTATTAGAATAAAATGTAAAAAGCACCATTGATGCACAAATAATTATGTTGATTCTGCCTCATGTGTATAACTGCACCAGGCTATGCAAAAGACCCAACTATTATGATAGTATTGACTTCTCTTTTTTGGTAATGTGGATATTGGTATCGATAAGGCGGTCATGTCTAGGGTAGAGGTTGCCAAAATGTTAAGCTCACACCTTTGAATATGGAATTAAACACAAAACAAGAATTTGCTTATACGACTTAGCAATGGACATGTATCAAAACATGGGAAATGAAATCAAATCGTGATCAGAAATGTCCCGACAACTTATCTTGGTCTACAAAACGCATGATGTAATCGCATTCAAACCGTTCACATTTATATACGCCGGGACATGCAGAAAAAACCAGGTTACCCCATCTTGGTCAACAAAACATAAAATGTATTCATTTTCAAACCTTTCGCATTTACATACGCCGGAATACGCCAATATGCCACGATTACCCTCATCTTGATCTACAAAACGCATAATGTAAATCGTACTCAAACTCATCCATATTTATGCACACCGGTACAGGCAAGACAACACCGGGTTACCACATCTTGATCTACAAAACGCATTATGTTGTCTTACTCAACATCTTTCACATTTATGTACACCGGGTCACGTGTTTGATGCGAGATTCACGCCTGCGTTGAGTCGTCAAAACCGCGCCAACAAGTGCGAATTGTTTCCAACACTGGCGGTGCGTTTATCATGTACGGAATGTAAAAGCATTTTGCCATCGAGTACTGGTGCTTTGATGTTTTGTAACGAACTCGCCGGTGTGTGTGTATCATTTACAATTCATACTCCCACTATGCGGACTGTTTATACATCAGGTGTAACGAGGATGAAGTATGTGAATAATGATTAACATAATTATACTGCACCTTGTTCCATTATATACAAAGCACAGCTTAAATCTAAAACAGGTACACACGAACTCTATCGAATTGCTAGTATCATTAATTACACCATTGCTGGCTTGTTTGTAAAAAGGGAGTCTCTGACACAAGATTTAAATTGACCATGATTGCAAATATACTCCATGTACTTTTTTACGTCTTCGAAAGTCTTTGCACTAGAGAATACATAAAAGGAATGTACCAAAAAGGGGGTTGGGTGTCTGATGATTTAGAAAATCATTGTCTGTCTCATAGGTAGTACCAGGTAGATCATAAGTATCGTTAGTGTATTTACCTACTTAATGAGTATCTTTTACATTGCTTCGTCACTATCAGAGCGTAATATTAGCATTTTATTGTTATTATTACATTTTTCCTCGACTATCACAAACCTTTAATCAATCCCTAATAAACTAACATATTCAAAGGGGTCACATTGATTGTTTCAAGGATTAATGATTTTTGAAGCAGAATATGTAAGTACATTGTTTTAACGTTTCAGTGACAAACACTCCATAATTCAAGCAAATGTCCACTTTCACACGTTGTGTGGTGTTACAGGTTGTTTCTGCAGATTGTTATATCGTTTGTCTGGTGGCAGTGGCCCGTACAAAGCATCTATCAACACTAATACGAAGTTTGGAACCAATCAGTAGGTTTCTTTGAAAGCTCCTGAAAGACATAGACTTAATAGTTAATCCAGGGTACCGTTTTACTAAACAGTTTACGCTTAAGATTTGCGTTAGTCTAAAACAACACGTCCTTTTATTTCAATATTTGGCAAAGCAATATTGCAAAGTAACACATCATTGGAATCGTCTCTCCGAGACGCTTCCAATGACGTGTCACATTGCAAAATTGTACTTTCATTGAAGATATTATCCATGTTAATCAATTATGACTTACGCAAACATTTTCCGTAAGTTGTTTAGTAAAACGGGCCCCAGGTCTATTAGAAATACATCTGAGCCAACATTTGAGAGAAATGTATCAAGAAAGGTAATGTAAACTGATTTTCACTATCGACATGTTTGGGCCTTATTTTCAAAACAGATATGTCATCATGTAACATTCTTTGCATGTAGTCGTCTATTCTTTTTTATAAAGACATTAAAACCAATAAGATTCGCAAGGGAATGCTTGTATGTTTAATTTTGTTTCATTTTGTAAACATCCTAAGGTCACACAAAACATGCACACGATACACACAGGCATAGTCTTATTGTATGTTTTCTTATGCATTACACATATTCGTGTCAGTATTAGCGTGCCAAACAGATGAAAACACAATTACAGTTATGTATACGTAGGTTTTTATCATTCGGTAAGTCTCAACTCTTAACATCGGAGTGGGTTTTATTTTACGAGAAAATGAGAATATACTCTGGCTTGACTTGGTAGAAACATTATTTCTTGGTGTGATTCAGGGTTTTTTTCTTCATACTATCAGGATAATTCGGAAGAATGCCATTCGATCAAAAATTGATAAAATTAACCTAAAAGGTTATCAACATAAATAAATACAGTAAAACGATACATTAAAAATGGAATTGAGAGCAAATGTTATCTCGAAACTGATTACAGTCAGAGCGCACCTCCCCGTGGCTTCGATAGAATATCGATGACTTACTACAATATTAAACTAAGTCCTTCACTTTAGTGAAGGACTTAGTTTAGTATAGTAGTAAGTCATCGTGCTGAAGGTTCGTCAGTGAGGTACCGTTTGTAACGAATCCCCCGTTATCTTACTGAGTTAGTGATTATCTCCAGAACGAGGCAATGCGATCCTGATTTACAAAACATGCATTGCTTCAAACGAACTTCAATAAACAAAGACAAGCAAAAACGTTCAGAAACAAAGAAAAAATGGAATTAATTAGAATCCCTATTACTTCAACCCCCCACCCCCTATGTTCGACGCAATCCATTTTTGAGAAACCATTTCTGCACTTGTACGTAAAGAAATCAACCCGTGATTAGCTCTTCAGATGTAAATTACAATTTTTAATTGCCCGTGTCTTTCTCTCCTGACGATTTGAGAGTGTCATCAAAGTAAGAAAACTAATAAGGTTTCTTGTTTCTTAATGTTACTGAATAAAAGAAAATAACAGACCGACTTTCGTTTAAAATGATTTTTGAGTAATTTGTTAATGTTTGCAGAGACATAGATAGCTATCTATACCTCGTGTCTGTTTACGATAAACGTAATTTTAACAGAATATAACGCACACATATGTGCAGGGAGGTTTAACAATTTCAGATTAAATAGATTTTATATCTTTGCAGAAAGCCATACGATTTTAATTGCATACGGCCCGGCCCGTTTTCAGTTCCCCAGAAGAAGACAAACACGATATATCTTCCCGTAAAATACTTTTGATACATGATTTGCAGTCGCTTCTAAACCCAGTGATTTGGAAAACATCTTTTCACAATTTGCAACTCATTTAACCCTTGCACAAGGATGGAAATTGTACTTGTTATGAAAACTTTCAAGTAAGAAATGTGTTCTCGATAAGCCTTTGATTTAACCTTTTACCAAACACCAAATGTTCGACTGTCCAAAATTTAAAGAGTTTACAGATGACATTTTAAGTTTTGATGAAATATGAAAAAACAAATCTGAAATGGCAGAAAACATTGTGGGAAAAGGAGAAATTAGAGCAATATCTCCTTTTCACACAATGTTTCTCAGAGTCGTCTGCAACAGATAGGTCAAACGTCGTTATTGTTTGGTAATTGGTTAAGAACACGCTGATTCGTGGTGACATTTCACGTATGTCCATTTCGATCAATTCTCTCAAAAAGCGTTTAATGTTTACTCCGAGCCTACTTTAGTGAATAAGTTTTTCAAGCACATGTATCACGCTCGTTTGAAGTTACTACATGCATTCTTAATTTAACACTACATGCTTGATGTTCTTTGTTGATTGGCAGACATGCAGTTAATTGAAGAACTGGGATAGCATTTAGCTGGCCTTTCTACTACGTTTGTTTTTCGGTTTATCTTGAAATATGAGAATTTGATAGACTCTTCTAAATAAGACTTCTACAAATGAAAGATTATAAGTCCAGGAAAGTAAATTATAGTTTAAACGATTTTTTATTGCCCATTGAACAGATAATTTACAAGTATAAACAATATAGGTAAATAGTTATATCATAAACTTTGGCAAAAGAATCAGGCCTAGAGTTCTCACAACTTAAAAACAACAATTCGCCTTGGAAGGTTTGAGAGCTTTTGCGATTTGTATTTTGAATGCTCTCGTTTTAAACAGTGTTTATATTAAAACAACCTGGCGAAACACTCATGTTCTATTACATAATGTTATGACTTTGTTATGATTATATTTTACATGAAAAGCACAGATTTCACGAACAAAGGCACTTTGTAATTTAATTACAATTTGATTATGTATTAGCCCGCGATATATATCCATTATCTATATTGCATCTTTAAATCGTTTGAAGTGTTTGTCAATGCCCCTTAAAAAGGCAGTATAAAGCGTCAATTCAAAACCAAAGGATCCTGTCTCTTTCTTTATAATGCTCGTCACTTGGATTTTTCTCCTTTTTTCACAAAGATTCATCAGGAGGTTAAATAAGTAGCTATACGAAAAATAGGTATTTTTGTTTTAAATCCATGTAATAGACTGCACGCCTTTAACTCTTTATCATCTGCAGACGAATCTTTTATCCCTTAAAGCAGACGACAGTAGAAAAGCTTTAGAAACATGTGAAAACCTTCCTGTTCTGCTGTTTTGATACGTCAATCGATTGACAAAAACGCATTTTAGCCAAAGGAGAAAATGCTTGTGACAAGGCAATTTCTCCTTTTGCCACAATGCTTTTTTTGGAAGCCGTCTGCTGTAAGTCACAAAATATGTGACGTAATGTGGCAATATGTTAAGGTGTTGAAGTAAGTATATTTGAACATGCCGACGTCTCTAGCGTGAACGAGAGCGTTATCTATTGGCGTGATTCGACGAGATTTCGAGCATAAAATACGACCCGTTGAAAATTAGTCTGGCATTAACCCCATAAAATCTCCTTCAGTTGAAGGCTTTACAAAATCTCCCACACGATGCATTTACTTAATTTCTTATTAAACCCTTACAGTGCTGGAATCGACTTCATGCTTATGCAAACAGGTTGCATCCAGGTCAGTCGCCAAGAAAATTGGCGGCTGGCCTGTGATCCAACCTGTTTGATACTAGAAGTTCCTTTCCTCAACAAGTTTCAGCAGATATTTAAGGAATTGGAAAGCAGACAACACAAAAATCTTTTTTTTAGTAAATTACCAAGCATTCGAAGGGTTATAATGTTCTGGTTTTTGTTTGAGTGTTATGCTTTAAATTATATGTTGAATCCGTCTTTTTTATTAGTTTATCTGTCCTTGGAATACACGATCATTAACGTATTTTGATCAGATATCTGTTCACAATGTGATTGGGGAAAGGTTCGTTTATGATTTTCAGAGCTCCATTTCGTGTCAGTAATTACAACTTTTATCAATCTGTTATTGATATATAGGTTGATTAAGGCGGGATTTCTTGGGCTAAGATTCAACTGCTACGGTTCGTTCTTAATGGGAAAACTATACAGTGCGATGAATAATTTCGGTTAAGATCAGTTGATCGGTTATTACAAGTATAAGAGATATTTTCCCAGGAACCATTGATGAATAAACCATCAATCAAATAGCTCCTGAATAGTATATTCTTGTTTCAGACTAAATTTAAAATCAAAGCATGCAATTTCACCATTACGAAGAACATACCCAGTGGTATCAGGTGCGTTTCATCTGTTTTCTGAAATGCCTTTCAACTTATATACATTTAGAAGATATAAGATAAAGTTCAAAGGTTTATAGGCATAACACATACATGTTGTTGCTAACATACTAACATATCATTATAACAATAACCATTAACTATAAACAATACAGTTAAGTTTTATTTGAACATCAGTATCATTCCTTATCCCTTTCCCAAACAATAAGGACATTTGACCACTTTGTTGCAGACGTCTTTAGAAAAAGAATTTGGAAAAGGAGAAATTGCTCGTAACGAGCAATTTATCCTTTTCCCGCAATGTTTTGTGCCCTATCAGAAGATTATTTTTTCAATTTCATCACAGTTTGGAATGTCGTCTGCAAACTCTTTCAATTTGGGACAGACGAAAATTTGTTGTTTGGGAAAGGGTTAAGGAAAAAAGTGTGAAAAAGAATACTATTAATGAATGTGTTCATGGATAAAACAAACCCAATGTATTGTCGATCTGATTCAGTCTACATATTTATAGTCGGAGAGATATGCCCGAGAGAGAAGAATTCTGGGTCTATGTTAACGTGTAAATATTAATGCTTAACTGACTCTCGTATAAATAGATCAGAGCTGTAAATCAAGATAAGGTAACAGCCTAGCCCTTTTATAAAGAGCGCCTTCCTCCATCTCACAGAAATAGACTTGGATAGCACGTGTAGGATGATAATGCATGCTTAATCCATTACCTTACAAAAACGACATTTGACCAGTTTGTTGCAGACGATTCTGGAAAAACATGGTGGCGAAAGGAGAAATTGCTCTTAACGAGCAATTTCTCCTTTTCCCACTATGTTTTCTGTCCTATCAGAAGATTTCTTTTTTCAATTTCATTAGGCGTTTGGTAAAGGGTTACTGCAACTTCCCAATCCAAATAGTAATTTTGTGGCTGGTTAAAACTGAAAGTTATAGGCTCAGTCTCATATCATTCAGTCTCAAACATAATTACTTTAGACACATGGTATTTGATAGAAAATATGTCAACAGAAAATTATGGTTTTCACATTTATAAGAGCAGTGGTGCACGTTTATGCACAAAACAGTTTCGTAATGATTAGAAATGAAGATTTATTGAGAAAAGCACACGGTCTAGTATATCATTGAGCTCTTAATACACAGCATATTTTTGAGATCATAATGTATCGAGACATATTTACTTTCTGAAACGTATTAAGTATTGATACACTGTACCACCATCCTTTTAATAAAATGATAATCAGATGTGAAAAAAAAAGCTGAAAGGCGGAACACACCCTACGTTATTTCATAATTTCTTGTTACAATACAAGGCAATTTTCGTTTGAATAAACAATACCTATTCTCGGATTTTCTGTGTAATTGCCATACAGACAAACTACACCAATTGATATATATCGCTCTCTGAAATCATTTTAACTGTCTCTGCTGTAATAAGATATAAAGAGGAATTGAATGCATTACGTTTATAGGAAGGAATCACACAAATATTCTGCTAACAAATCCTAACAGTTATTCATCGATTTCTATGGTACGACCTTCCAAACGAAGACCGTTATTTTTAGCGTTGTCATATGGAACACCGCTAGGCAATATGCCTCTTTATAACTGCTTTCGGATAGCTTAACCCTAAAGATAGCCTTTTTTCAATTAGGGGGTAATTTCTGTTGCCTTTTTATATATGATCATGAAAATGGTTTGATGTTTAGCCGTGGTTAAAGGTCATCAAATCAGGGCGTGTACTGCAGAGTTCTTTTAATGAAGAACCAAATGCTATTTGGGTCATATAAAAGAAGGGTTCGTATCTCTAGAAAGTGTTCTAGACTTTATCTGACAAATGATATCTTCAAAAATTCGAAACGTAGCTAACCCACAATGCATTATACATACCATGAAGAGATACTCAATAAACATGTACTTAAGCCAACTGCAGTTGTCCAAAAAGGTGCTACGACGTCTTTTTTAAAGATGTAGCGAAAAGTTGATGGAGCACAACCTTAAGTCGATACTGCGTAGAAATACCGGAAATGGGAGCCGTTTTCTGCTTCCGGTTCAATATCGATGTTTATCCTTCCCATATTTACTCGCAAAAACTCACATGAAGCAAAAAAAGGTGTTTACGAGGAATGTCTTCATCTGCCACACTCGTTTCTTCCTTACATCACGAAAATGGTAACTTCTTGGGTACTGTATATTTTTCATTGAATTATGTCTTCAATATGAGCCGGTCAACAGATTCTACAATGAAGGTAAAATGCAAGACTGTAGGAAACGTTGAATACGTGAAAAATCTGTTAAGTCTAGACTTGAAACATCGATTTTAGGAAATAAGTAAACCTCCGTGTTCAACAATGGTGTATGAAAACAGTATTTACACGAGAGGACAAAAATGAACTATCATTTCTGGTTTAAGGAGTATTTCTGTCAAGTCATTTGCTAAAAGCGAACTCATAGAAACACTGCTGATGAACGTAATCCTGAAGAGGTATGGGATTTCCAGGTTCATCTCTCAGGCGGTTTCAAAATTCAAAAACAAATGTGTCGAAGAGAAAAATGATTGCAGATGAAAGTAATGTCTGTCTTTCGTTACAATGGCTTTCAATTACCGTTGCTGTAGACAACATGTATGATTCAAAGTGTCTCTCAAAAAAAGATAGATATTTGAAAAGAAGCGGATAAACCATTCATCCTCAGATGCGAAAACGTTAGTTTTCTGTTAGAATATTTCTTTTTCTCCCAGGGACATGGTTTCGTTGGGAATTGCCGCAGAGATATTGATCAGCATAATTTTTACAAGCAGATCAATTCAATTCCGGATAATTAATCTCGAATTCAAATTACAGCTTTCCCTAGACGTATTCCTGGGAAGTCTCTCCAGATTTTTTCGTAAATATTGTTTTCTCTTTTTGTTCAATGAATAACCGTTTCTTTCGTATAAACGGCTTTTCTGAATCCACCAGTATTAGGCAAGGGCTCTGAAATGACTTATCAATGGGGACTTCCACTGGCAAGTCAATTCAGAGCCCTACCCTTGTACTGGTGAATCCAGGAAAGTGAAAACAAAACTGAAAAATGTTGTTACGGCATGAAACTCCATAGAAGCAAATCTATTTTGTAGGGATGATAGATTAGCTCATCTTTCTATGATTTATGAATTTGATTGTCCTATCATCAACTAATACATGGATCCGCTGTAGAGGAATTATGTTAATTATTGTTGAAAAAGTGATAAAACTCGCATAGGCAACAGTGATTATAATCCTACTGAAGATATATCCTCCAAATCTATTCAAGTCTTAGCGTTCCTCTATTAGAATTCTATATTTACATGCATGCCATGAAAACGCATACAATAACAAATAAAACATATACATAAAAAGGGCAAACAGTTGAAAGTGAAGGTAAACTGAAACGTTCTATAGAATATAAACTTCTTTTAAATACATGTTAAAAGTAACTAGAAACACTCCAATTGTTTGTTTTTACATAAGTAGATTTATGAATTCATACATAATGATGCTTTCAATGCAATACATCCGTAATATAAGTTGAATGGTCTTAAAACTCTTAAAAATAATGTGGTAACACAAACGGACACAGTACAGCGTTTTCTACGTTATCCGGTATAGCTGTTGGTCAATAACAAATATGTATCACATGTTATTTAATCTGTTATCACTTCTTTTATTTTATAGCCTTTTCAAAAACACGTGTTGGTCGATGAAAAAAGTCCATATTATTGGTGAAGATTTTAGACAGCTACTTCTGGAAATCTGCGATGACGATTATGGGGTGCTGGGTTAATGAAATAAAATCGGGGATTAATTGAATTGAACTTGGTCGAATTAAAGAGGTTTTTGATGGATTAGCTTGAATTTGATTACACCAGAAAAAAAGAATTTCCTTGCAAAGCCAATTTCTGGTTGAGCCTTTCCTCTGTGTGTGTGTGAATCGATGGCAGTTGCTGAGGTACCATATCTTATATGCCTTTGTCTCTTTGATAAATGGATACAATGTTCACAGAAATATTAAACTCTTCATTGCATAGCATTTATATCTAGTTTTACCCTAAGTGTATGATGTCAAGATGAATTTTGTCAAAAACAGTATTTGCTGTAAATATCAGAGGATGTTTTACCTTTTGTTATTTTGTTAGGATCTTGGCCTTATTTGTTAGTACGAACTTTATAACAAACGGGGAATTTCCAAGAAAAAATCAGCACTGATTAATGTCATTAAATTAAAACTGCATGCATCTGAAAATACATGAATCGTGTTTATAAAACATGAAGTATTCTGCATTTAGCATGATGGAATTCATAATAAAAAAACCTAACACTTTCCTCAAGTACATAGCAATGTACATGCACGGCTATGCAATTCAACACATCTTTAGTACAAACAGACTCAAAATGAATTGTGAAAAACAAATATAATCATCACAGCGGTCAACTTCTTATCTCGTAATAATCTTTTGCGCTAAAGAACTGACAACATTTTATCTGTCAGATTTCCCAAAGATCATCTTTTAGCTATCACTGGATAAGATACAGTTGTATATGCAGAAAACGGCTAATGGTAGTTAAGGGCAATCTAGAGAAAACCAGAGGCAGTATCGTTTTTATGGAATTCTTCAGCCGAGATTGAATCGTAACATGCATGCATTCGACAGTTTGAATTAATGGATTCAGTACCTCAACAAAGAAGTCGGGTTTTTTTCTTGTTTGGCTTGCAGCGCTATTTTTGTCTCTGTTTTTGTCTCTGTTTTTGTCTCTGTTTTTGTCTCTGTTTTTGTTCCATTTTATCTTTACTTTTGCAAAATGACGAAAAGAGGTTGTTCTTGGTTTGCTGCAGCAACAATAGGAGTAATACAGCAAGATGCATACATTAGATAGGTCTTATGAACTGAGGTGTAAAATCTGATTGCATCAGGAAACCTGTGTTTTGAACAAGGCTCCCCCTTCTTTCCATGACATCTATATCTTGTTCATGATGATACAACGAAATGTGGAAAGCATTATAGCTAGCATTATTTTATGAATTTCGTTCTTTATACTTTGAAAACCATTTCCTTATGCCACAAAGTGAACCGATTATAGAGAATAGATGGTTGGTGTCGTGAATCGGAAATGTTATCGGGCAAGGCTTAGGAATATTATCCGGTGAGCCGTAGGCGAAACGGATAATAATTCGAAGCCGAGCCCGATAACTTTTCCCATTCAAAGACACCAACCATCTATTCTATTTCTCCTGTTACCTTTATGTATTCTTTAAAACAAACAATATGTAAATAAGACACGAGAAAAAAAGAAAAAATAAGTAGAGAATGATGTAAACATGACGTCATGTCGTTCTTATGACGTCATGAATCGTCACGTGCATGTGTCACATGGTTAGTGCCGGATATCACAAATGTTATACGGCACTTAGTTATCGGTCCCAAAATGACACTAGTGACAGGATAAACTTTTATTCACTATCAAAGCTAAACTGTCAATAGGTGAATATAGCAATCTTTCGGAATCGATCAAAGGCTGTTCTTCTTTCACAATAAGGATCATTCTACATATACTTCTTTAAATATTCATAAACAGATGTGACGAAATAATGTAACCCAATAATACACTACCAGATTATGATTGCTTTGTTTAAGGTGATGGTTCAAATGCAAAGACAGTCACTTTATAATAGTTTAAATGTTCAGAGGCGAAACAACACAATTTGTATTCATCTTAGTAATATAGTTCACATGCAAAACATACAAAGTTCAAATATTTTTGCTGGTAAATCAAAAGCAAAAGTACTGTTTGTTTACTGTATGCTAATGTAAATACTCAAATGCCAATTTCAGAGTGAAAAGAGGGCGATTGCATGACTATTTATATATCCATTTGTTCATCAAAAATTTAAAAGGCCAAAAAGCTAATTGTAATTTTTTTTTCATCTTAACGCAAAATAAGGTAGCGTATTTACATAATGACGCTATGAAAGCTCATAGGCAAAACTACATAGTGTAATTACTTAATGTAATACTGTTAGTATGAAATTTCAAACCCCAAAGCATCAGGTTAGCATTTACTTTATGCCAGAATAGAACAAGTCTATGCGTTTTACTACATGTATTGTAATTGTATGACCAATTGATTGTGGTAGAATGACACTGTCGATTATGGTAAAAAGTCTCATCCGTATATCCATTGGTAAAATGTTAAATTGTCTGACTCTCATCTCTTCTGCCACAGCAACGTCAGGGGCTTTTCGACTGCAGTACTTAACCTGAAATGATTGATGATTGTTCGTATCGCTTTGCAACTCTCCGTGCACGGTTTGCAAGACATAAACATTATAGACCAGCTCGTTTTCATGTGCCGTGGTTCCCGGTGTTTAAAATAAAGCCACGCAAATTACATGCTGCATTAGCGTTGTAAAACGGTACATCATTAAGCCCTTTCCCTTCCTGTACCAATGAAATCTGTAACAGTTGAGGTTTGGATACAACACAAAACAACTTTCCTTATTTTTCTCATTTCCTCTTAAAACGCAAGGGATTAAGTAACTTGAAACAAATTGTAAACAAAGCGTTTGTTTGTCACTTTCCCTTGCTTTTCTTTCCAATCCTCCTCTCTCTCTCTCTCACGGTATAACTGGAAAAGCCTACAGAAAACACTTTACAGTTTAAACTATGGAGTTTTCCTTATTGTTTCAGACGTGTTTTGGTATCAATCTAAGGACAAAATATATTGTTCTTGGTGAGAATTTCGTAATTTGTTGCCACAATGGCTTATACCAAATATCGTATATGAACTATTATGTCATTGAAGTGTCGTCTCGGTTAACACCAGTTACAATATCCAACAAGGAGAGAAAGGTATAAATGAATTATATCCACTGCAGGAAAATAAAGTTAATGACTTCTAAACGGTGCGTAGAGTATTGCAAAGAAAAACGAATTAGAGCATTTTTTTAGAATAATTAGTCATGGTACCGTGTCTTGGTAACGCTTTGCCGAAGAAATCCAGGATTTATTAACGTGTGAATTATCCATAATACTCATGAAACATTGTGGAAAAAGAAGATATTAATCACATATAGAGTTTCCTTTTTTGTCCCATCGGACTATAAGTCTAATACCTGACCGATGGTTCTAACCGGCTCGACTAGTTGTAATGGGCAATTGAGAAAAGGGTCTTCCGCCGTCATTGGGAGTCCAGGGTACCGTATTACTAAACAGTTTACGCTTAAGATTTGCGTAAGTCTAAAACAACAATTCCTCTTATTTCAATATTGGACGAAGCAATGTTGCAAAGTGACACATCATTGGAATCGTCTCTCCGAGACGCTTCCAATGAAGTGCCACATTGCAACATTGTACTTTCATTGAAGATACTATCCATGTTTATCAATTATGACTTACGCAAATCCTAAGCGTAAACTGTTTAGTAAAACGGGCCCCAGCATAGCAATATAACTGAATAAATGTCGGTTAACCTGAGTCGGGCATCGCATTATTACGTTAGTAACGTTGACGCAACGTAAGAAGACATAATTAGAAAAAAAAGATCAATTTACTAAAACTAGTCACGTTTTGAGTTGGCGCCTGCAAAAATCCTTTCAATTTTGGATGATAAAGTGAATGTTGTTTGGTAGATAGCAAAACCTTTCATTAACGTATCACGGCCTGTTTTGTCGCAGACGATTATTCAAACAAACAAAAAATCAAACCTGATTGCTGTGAACAGTACTTCCCACCACATATCTAATTTTATCCTGTCACTAGTGCCACTTTGGGACCGATAACTAGGTACCGTATAACATTTGTGATATCCGGCACTAACCATATAACACATCCACGTGACAAATCATGACGTCATAAGAACGCCATGACAAATGACGTCATGTTTACATCATTCTCTGCTTTTTTTTCACGTGTTTATTTCATTTTGTTTGTTAAAAAGTATACATAAAGGTAACAGGATAAATAGAATAGATGATTGGTGTCTTTGAATAGGAAAAGTCATCGGGCTCGGCATCGGAATATTATCCGTTTCGCCTTCGGCTCACCGGATAATATTCCTACGCCTTGCCCGATAACATTTCCGATTCACGACACCAACCATCTATTCTCTATATTTTGTCTCGGGAAATGAGGTGGAATTTCAGTGTGTAATTTTTCTATAAAAGCTTCATTGTTTTATTCTAGGAAGGTTCCCTGTAATCTCCAGTTGTCTCCTGGTGCCAAAAAATGGGAACTCATCGGGGAACCAATAACAGTTCTGTTGGCCTCATGAGCAGATTAACATGTATCGTTGGAAAGTGCTCTTTTAAAAAGAAGTGTTCCAGTCTTTGTGCGATAGAGCCCAAAACCATCGCAACGCTTTTGGGCGAAAGTACATATTAATTCAATACATACATAGAGGCTCTAAACACTTAAATACTAAATTATTTAGCTTTGTATGACCTTTCTCTAGCGCACATCGTACATCAAGACAGACGTTGTGCAATTTTAAAGAAATTGTGTTCGGCCTTCCAAACTTGTTCACGTCTGTAAACAAGCAGCTTTTATCGCGGTTATGATATATAATATTATATAATATTTTAAAAGAATATCTCTCTCTCAACAAAGATGAAGCAATAACGTGAACAGTCCTAGAGAGAATCTTTATGCAAATGCCCACGACAGTTCCCTGCATAAAAACCATCGCTTCTTGATATGAGTATAATTCGAGAATAATTGCTAGGTTTGGTTCCCTATGTGCGTGGAAGGTTTTGCTATTAACCTGGGAACCATTTATATCCCTCTACCAGCCATCTAATAAGAGCGTTTCGGTGATGTTTTGTTTTTCTCGTTGAGAAGGAAACTGAGCCTAACCTCTTATTGATCGAAACAGCGGATGGCTGTGAAATATTCCTTGATGTTTGGCTTTCTTTTTCTTGTCTTCAATAGAACGCCTTGCAGAGAATGTATCCCATTTATATTGAAAGGGTCAATTATTTCGTGTTTTGTCATTTTCTTTTTATATTATCTCTTTTTAATTGTTTGTGCGAATTAGGTCTTGAAGCGTTCGACAGAGATGCAGCGGTCGGTTTCTGGTACCGAGAGTCTAGTTTCCACCCCTGTTAGTTACTGAGCATGTATTTAGGAAGCAGTCCTTGAGAGTGGCATTTCATAACCATTAAGCTTCCTTTATAAACGATGTGAAATGAGAAAGCCTTAGAACGTCATAATAACTTAACGAGTAATACGCGCAAAACAAATGTCAGTTGGAGAGACAATGCAACAATGGATGAAGCCATAGTTTTGCCCCGCTCAAGACGAATGAAGTCTGAACAAAACATATTAACCCTTTACCAAACACTAGGTTTTTTACGGTCCCAAATCGAAGGAGTTTGCAGACGACCTTTCAAAAAGTGATGACTTGGAAAATAATCTTCTGATAGGGTAGAAAATGTTGTGGGAAAGGAAAAAATTGCACGTTCCGAGCAATTTCTTCCATATCCAAAATGGTTTCCAGAGTCGTCTGCAAAAGACTAGTTAAATACCGTTATTGTTTGGTAAAGGGTTAACAAAGACGACAGAGAGTGTCGCCACAACCAAGACAAGCACAGCATTGTTTATGAGACTCAGGCATGAAACCTGTACGTTCATTATAATGACCTGGTGAAACGTTGCCGTAATTCCATCACGTTTGAGAATGGTTTACTTTACTATTGCAACAGGTTTTCAGTTTCGAATGAATACGAATATAGACCCAACAATGAAGGGAAATTGCTCCAATGATCAATATCTGTTTAACTCATTACCAAACAATAACGACATTTGACTACCTTGTAGCAGACGACTCTGGGAACATTGTGGGAAAAAGAGAAACTGCTCGCCACGAGCAATTTCTCCTTTTCCCACATTGTTTCCTTCCCTATCAGAAGATTATTTTTCAATTTCATCACATTTTGAATTTTCGTCTGCAAACTCTTTGAATTTGGGACAGTCGAAAAATATGGCGTTTGGTAAAGGATTATACAGGAGTCTCGTCCCTTGTCTTCCTGATGGAGAATGTTTCATCGTGTAAAATCGCTATAAGCATATTTCATAAAACAATTGTAACTGAAGCAAATGTTACTCGTTGTGAGTAATATTTGCTTAAGTTACAAGTGTTTTGTGAAATGTACTTGAAACAAGTCCACACTGTGAACATTCTTTATCAAGATAACAAGGGATATAATTGCCTTTGTTCCAATAACATCTACAAAGCTTGGGAGAGTCAATGTGTTATTTGACATACTCTAAGATTACTGTATACTGGTGCTCAAGTTTGATTGGTAATATTGTTCTAACGAAAACATTACGAATAAGTCGAGGCGACCTGCTCTTCTCGTCGATTGTATTTCCTCATGATTTTGCTTAAATCCTGCTGTTTCTTTCCGCAAAATCCTTCCTTTTTATCAGTTATTCCATTCGTCTCTTTCCTTAATCCTTTGTAACTATATCCGTATGTCTTTCGAAAGGATCCGGTTATAGCATACGGATTAAAAACCGCAAAGGTCATATGTACTTCAGAGCCATTAACCGGATCAGGAGCATATATTTAAATAAATCTTTTTCTTTTCAATAACAAGCCAGTTTAGGAAGTAAGAAATAGGCGGCATCCAGCAGAGATACATGGCACTTTTTTGGCTTTCATTTTTTATCATTATTATTTTGTCACTGTTCTTGTTGTTTTTTGTTTTTATTTCAAATCCATTTGTAGATTCAATAATTATAGTCTTATTATGAAAACGGAAACAACAGATTGTACTGCTGGAGGAAATAAATCAGAACTGTTTTATATTTTGATGATGTCCAGTCGTAAAAGTTTGAAGGAACCAGTCTCAAGTAATGTATATAGGGCTGTTAAATTTGCTTTGACAATACTGTTTACTATTCGACAACTGAAGACCATCGAATAGCAAAAAAGTGTAGCTTAGCGAATAGGACTTATTGATGAATTGGAAAATTTTGCTGAAGAAGAAAAGGAAATAATGCTGGAAAAAAAGGAGAAATTGCTCGTAACAGCAATTTCTCCTTTTTCCCAGATTCATTTTCAAAGGTTGTCTGCATCAAACCTCGAAAAATTATAACATAAGGCCACAACGAGCAATTTCTCCTTTTTAAGCTTTATTTCTAAAGGCCGTCTGCAACAAACATCGACTAAGTAAAACATTAGGCCAACCAAGTATTCGAGCCAAAAACATGTAATTCGTCTGCACCATTCCGTCTGCTCTAACGCTATCTCAACATGCGATCGGCCGCAGATGTTATTGAGATCCATACAGAACGCATATACGAGAAAACCTCCCATGAATAAATGAATAAATTATTTATGAATAAATGTCTGACTGTAACGATGTTTAACTCAACCAGAGTGAGCATGGCAGGAGAAACTGGGACGTATCAGTGGGCCATTTCGGCCCTTTTCCACACGCTTTTAACCCTTTACCAAACGCCAAATTTTCAACTGTCCCAAAGTGGAAGAGTTTGCAGATGACTTTTCAAATGTGATGAAGTTAAAAAGTAATCTTCTGATAGGACAGAAAACATTGAGGGAAAAGGAGAGATTGTTCGTTAAGATCAATCTATCCTTTCCCCACAATGTTTTCCAGAGTCGTCCGCAACAAAATGGTCAACTGTCGTTATTGTTTGGTAATGGTTTATCCAATTGTAACTCGTCCATTTTGACAACACCAACGGTTCCGATCTGCATTCACTATAGTATTGAACAAACATAGAGGGATTGATTCACCGTTTTCTTTTATACAGCCTAGAAAGAAAAAATCTTACTTTGTTTAATGTGTTTTCAATCTAAATGTTTTTATTACTTTAGATCGTAGAGAGAGATAAAAGAGAGATAATGAGAAAGGGGGCATATAGAAGAGAGAGAGAGACAGACAAAGAGAGATTCAGAGAGAGACAGAGACAGAGTCAGAGAGAGACAGAGAGACAGGTAGAGACAGACAGAGAGATAGAGAGAGTCAGAGAGAGACCGAGAGACATAGAGAGACAGACACAGAGAGAGACAGAGAGGGAGACAGAGAGAGGGTGGGAGGGTAAAGGATGTGCAAGGGCGTCATAGGATAATCATTTCTCCCTCTCTGTAAGCATATTAAATTCAATTCAAGAAGGGCAGATGCAGATGTCGTCTTGAATGTGCTTGAAGTCCTCGTTAAGTGATATGCAGTGTAGGACGAAGACGGCTTATACAGATCCTGTGTTTACCAGTCTTTCAATTATAATCAAAGTCAAATCTTACCCCTTATTCCACGAGATATAGTTTCCCCAATCTGCTTCATACGTTTGTAATCACTTCGATAAGCGGTCAAATTGTTCCTTATATGCAGCGTATGAAAGAAATTTCTCAATGCTTTTTACACAGATTCATACAAAACATACACGGTTCCTGCTTGTGTTGTCGCCCGATGTTGCCTTCAGATTTGGCAAGTCTCAAATTTAAATATGGCCGAATTGGTTGATGTGTATAGAAGGGGTTATAACTGTCTGAATTTAATCCGACATACCACCGTTTAAGAATACCAACCGCGTATAAAGTTACCCATGGGTTGGTAGAAAAGGGACGTTTGTAATAACAACATCTGCGTTAGGCTTGTAGGCCCGATTAAGGGCTTCAAGTGGGGGTCTTGAGATACAACTGAAAACCCTAAACGCCAAAACCTTTTAGTATCAATGAGAAACGTTTTATCACAAGTAATTTCATTTTCCTTTCCATCTAAAGCGTATTCTTTACTTCATTAAAAAACAAATTAAAACACTAACAAGAGCTAAAAACTTCATTCGATCATCTACTGATCCTCATAAAATAAATTTTCCGTGATAAACACTTATTAGTATCAGTCTAAATTCGTTGTAGATAACGCCATCAAGAAATGTGCTATACAAGTTTGATGTCAAAAGCATTGACTCTGCTAGTTGTCTAAATCTATTGAACATGTCAATAGAGTCAGACATACTTGTTATATGTAGTGACAGAAAGCCATTGAAGCTCTGAATCAGCCTTTTTCACATGCATTATAAACTAATGGATACATCGAGGTTTGGTCTAAATAAGCCTTACTAGAATCACCTTTGTGAGACGACTCCAACGAGTACCAACAATATATGTATAACAATATAAGGTTTAGAAAAGGCTTTGAGAAGTTTGATACAAACACCTCTTTGCTAGTGCTTTGCTGCTACTGTACTCTTATGTGTGCTATGACATCATGCTTTTGGACATATTTGGATTGAACTTGAAGGTATTTTTTTATTTGTCTTGACGAGACGAATCCCATGCGTACCCAAAAATATAAGGTTTAGAGAAGAATCAAAGAGGTTTGCTATGGGAAAACGCTTCTTTTCCAGAGATTTTCTGGTGCTGCACTCTCATATCTACCATTTACAATCCTGTAAAATATCGAACTGATTTTGAAGGCAATCATTATAGTTGCCTTCACATAGCAACTCTTGTTAGTACCCACAATATAAAGTTTAAAAACGAATTAAAAAAGTTAGCTGTGGGGAAAACTCTGATTAAGAGTTTTACTACTGCTGACACTCTTCATTTCGATAAATAACACGTGACCTTTCGGTTCTACAGTGTCAGGAAGCAAGTGTGTGGATGATTACAATAAAGCGTCTGTCCGAAAGGATGAAAACGAAATGAATTCGGAACGTTTCTGTGGTCGAGATAGACCAGACATATTAACTATTTATTGCTTTTATTGCCTACAAGCGAGTTTATACCACACGTACTTATTCAGCGAACGACTTCTCTAAACCGTCGTAAAATAAAACATTGTCTGCGAAGATCAATTCCATTTTTGCTTTTTTTTTTGTCTGTGTTTTATCCGAAAATATTTAAGACGAAAGAAGTAATGTCGGGTTGACAAACAATCAAATTTATAACTTATTCTTATTGCTTCTCTTCTGCTGGAGATAAGGAAAATTGAGGTGATATGGATGAATTGGGCAAGATATTATGACATTGGTGTACACAGATGACGTGTTATATCACTTATTTTACACAGATTGTGAAGTCCGTAAACTATTTAGAACTTTGTATGATGATCCAGGGGTATAGGTGTATTGCAATTCCCATATTTCTCTTTTGATTTTTACAATAGTTACAGCTAGGGCCATTCAAGTTAGTTGTATATCCTTGATAAAAAAGAAACATCGGATATACTGTGGGAAATTTTCAAGGGTAAACTATTAAAACCTCATCGTACAACGTTAGAAACATCGTTCCTACCACTCACTTCACACAGTCTGATCTTTTACATCGTGGTTCGTTCTAATATTGACGGACAGGACATGTGGTGGTGGTGGGGGAGATAGGAAGGCAACCGCGCCATGATAAATGAAGCTGTAATGATTATTTTACAGTGTCCACCCAGGGAAAAAGGAAATATATGTACCCATGTCCGTCATTGTGAACGAAATGGTAAGATGCTAGGACGGAGTGTATTAGTATATATTATCCTCGAATGACCTAATTCCAGTGGGATAGGATGTGATCTCTTTAAAAAAAGAATAATTACAAAGGCAGCACTTGCTTTTTATGCATAACGTAATATATTTGTTTTTGCTTTTCTTTTTTCATCATTCATGAGGCTTGAAATGATATGTGTTTCAGATTGTTTATAAAAAGCCTTTTTTTGTACGAGGGAGGCTAAAAGCCATGTACACAATTTTGTAGTTATAGTATGGCTTGCCTTGAAGGCACCAGTCCTAGGTAATGGTTCTGAGGCATTTAAAAGAATTGCCACAAAAGAAGGGGATGTATAAAGTAAATGTTCGTGTGTATACATTAATCTTTTGGTTTATAAGCTCTGTAAATTTTTATGGTTGCTTTTGTCAAGTCATGGTGGCTTCTTTTAAATGATTAATTGCATCATTTCGAACATTGATTACTTCATTTACGCTTGTGATTAAGTATTTGCATTCAACTCAATCGACATAAATAATGGATGCATCATTAGATCAGCTAGCTAAGTGTACAAACTCTTATCTGGAGTGGACCCACACAAATAGGACCCCTTTCTTTATAGATACTTGACAAGATTATCTTATCATTATTCACGCCTATCACAACTATCGCTCAATGTGGCTTATCACGCCCTCGTTATCATAGTTTTACATATACAAGGTATCCTCCCCTGATCAGCCTGTGTCGGATACTCAGGTTTATATGAGTGGACACTTTATTAGTGTATATTGTATGAAAGATAACACACCCCTTTCTTTTCAAGGATACGTCCTATGATAATCCAAACAACATTTACGCATATCAAACACACACCTCATATTGACTCAACTTATAACTATCATTAAGCGATTTACACGCAAAAAACAGATCGTCAAAGATTAAGATCAGCCATTGTATTCTATACAGGCTAATTCATAGCGACCTATAACCTACATAGCATAGTACTTGTGGATCCAGAAAAGCCGCAACTGAAAACTTATTGACAAGGCGTTATTAACCATACAAACACATAAAACCGACGGAGATAGGACACTCTTATGTTCTGTTGGATACGTCGAATGATTATCTTATCAATATTGACGCGCATTACCCTCACCCCTCTCATTCGCTCATCTCCAAACTGATATCATTGCAATTTACTCCCATTGTAAATGGCCTTGTGGTTAACCCCTTAACAAACGCAAAATGTTCGACTGTCCCAAATTGAAAGAGTTTGCAGACGAAATTTCAAAATGTGATGAAATTGGAAAAAAAAGATCTTCTGATATGAAGAAAACTTTGTGGATAAAGTAGAAATTTCTCGTTTAAATGTTTCCTTTTCCCACAATGTTTACCAGAGTCTGAAACAAACTGTTCAAATGTCGTTATTGTTTGGTAACGGGTTTAGGTGTATGACTTGTATTTTGGGGATTCAATCAATTTCATTAGTGTGTCCGTTGGCAAAACATTTCAGAGCCATACCTAGTACTGGTAAAATTTAGGAAAACCTTGAATAACTGAAATTCCGTTGACACTGCGTTAAACCCCCATGTAAACAAAATAAAAAAACAATTGCATTTTGAAAATATATTTAAATATTTATATATTTAAAATAATAGAGGGTAGAAACCACTGTGAAAAAGGATACATGTATATTCAAGACCAAGTCATTCTTTTGTGACAATGGTTTCTAAAGTCTTCTGCAGCAGTGAGCTAACTATGTGTAAGGGGTTGTGATTTAAAGCTGCTTAATAAGTAATTGATTGTAGACTCCAAACAATCGACTAGAAATTTAGAGATATCTAATATTTTGCAAAGGATCAGCCTGTATAGTATACACAGGCTTATCCGAGTCGTATCGATGTTGATGTATAAAATAAAACACGCCTCCTTCTCCCCATGGAGACATACCATGATTATCTTATCAACATTGGTGTTCATCACAAACACCCCTCAACGCAGCTCATCTCGACAATGTTATCACAGGAATCCATCAACGACAATCAACTGCGAATGGGCAAGTTGGCTGGCTTTCACTCGCTGCCATCTCATTGTCTCTTGGTTCCTTCTTTTTATCTCAATCTAGCGTGTGTAGTGATTACCCGACTCAACAAGCCCTTATGGGCAGTTGAGTATGGGGTATTCATCCATCATTAAGAGTCGGGCATCGCTACATAACTGAAATAATGTTAGTGTCACAAGTTCTAGTTATAAGCATACACTGAGCTTTTTATCTCAATCTATCGAAGTGGTTATTGTTACTAGTTCTAGTTATAAGCATAAACTGAGTCTAAATCGAAGCGTAAACATGAACTTTTGCAAATGTATGTAAACACCATCACTTCAAAATGAAAAAAGAATGTTTATAAACAATACACGCTGTGTTTCTCATTTGTATCATTTCAAATATGTCATTAAATGGCTAAAATGCCCCTTTCAAGCAGATGTCTGCATAAATTGAAACAAACATTGAATTTTGTCAATAATTGTGCGACACTACACAAGAGCCCAACTGTTTTGACACTCGTTGGTAGCCATGCTGCATGTAGAGTGTTGAATATGCTGCTTCGTAGCTGCTTCAAGATTGGATGCAGAGCTTATCCCTTGTCATTTTGATATTTTGATAACACGTGTCTTGGTAAATCTATATAAACTTTACATCCAAACTCAAGAAAACATCTTTAAAAAAGGCAGATTTGCTATGTACAACTCATTCTTGCTCAATATGACTAAAAGACGAGGAATGGTAATGTTTCTGCAGTATTACGGACTAGTTTCTTGGTAAATGTTGGTAGATACACATGATGCCAATCAAGATGAGGACACCAGCCTTCGTAGTATTCGTAAGGGGCTTCCTGAGAGCATTGTGCAGTTCTTGTATGGAAAAACCAGGAGCATGGGCAGGTACACTGACCGCCACAAGATGACTAAAAACTGTTAAAAAGGCGAAAAACGGCGAAAAACGGCGTAAAACGGCGAAAAACGGCGTAAAACGGCGAAAAACGGCGTAAAACGGCGAAAAACGGCAAAAACTGCAAGAAACACGGATAAACTCGATTCCGAGAAACAAGCCAGTTTGAGTAAGGAAAGGGTAGTGTTTTATCAACACGTGTTCCCTGTACGCAGGATCAATTTATCTAAATGCAAGCAATCCTCGCCGTTGATTAGTTAGACGCTTTCCTGCTACAGACATGTCAATAGATTAAGCCCTCATCTTTCACCCGCGTATACTTAACCTCGGTTTTCTTTATTTTTATTTTTTAACCTGCTTGCAAGATCTTTCTTTAGAGGGTATGAGGCGTGCAGCATGTGGAAAAGATTCATTTTTGGCATCTGCGTTTTGAGTATTTATACAATGTATTCTGAAAGTATATTTATGATTAGCCATAACAAGTTGCAACCTTATCGTACGTGATTAGCATTGCCCATTGTTTGGAATGGGAAGATTACGTGTTTTGATAAGACAAACCAGGTTAAAACACCCAAAATATTCGCCTTTGAAACTCCAGAGAAGGACATATTGCTTGCCAATGGTGTGTTTCTTTACGAAATGAAACGTTCATGTCACTTTGAACGCGAATAGATAATAAGACAACAATGCACAATTGAATATCATTGAGAGATAATTCATCTGATAGCAGAAAACTTTTCCTGGAAAGGGATAGATTATACACTTCTCATACTTTTCTCCAAAAATTCATTTAAAAAAGCACCATTAAAATAATGATTTGTATTAAATCATTTGTTGGCAATAAAGCGTATCAATTTTTTTCCCACAAACTACTGTCCTTATCTCGGTGTCATGTCCCTATTCATCTGTGCACGCCTTTTGCTTTACGACTGGCAGATACGAATGACAAACAAGTACATGTATAAATGAACATTGAAAGCTCAAGAACACAAATGCTTTAAACCGATATCTATCCCACAGCAGAAAGACACAAACAAGTTTGGGTTTGAATTGATAAATACTTGACAGCCTCTCGATTTAACCCATCAAGAATAATAAAATCGTTTCAAAGACTTTAGTGGATTATAAATCAATCAATCGATCAAGTGCTTTATTAAAGCACAACACGTTACAAAACTGTTTCTTCAACATTATAAGAGGTTTAATTACCTGTCCGTTACATCAAAACAAAGCATGTGTTCCATTTAACAATATATCATGACATGTATAGGCAATATATGCTAAACACAATGTCTACATTGCACTGCATTACAATAAAACAACGGGCTTGCATTGATTTCGCAAAGGTTCTTACAAGCGACCAAAGTTTTATAAATAACGTTTCAGATCTAAATATTGACTTCATTCTTTCTTTTCTATGTTTTCCTTTCCGTTCATTCATCATATTTTCCTTCAAATCCGCGTCAATTTCAGCGTGCGTTATGACCATCAGTCTGACATGTGTAATAAAACGGAAAACTCTCTATGATATAGAGGCGAGAAAGATTGAACGCTCTTATGAAGTGTTTTGGCATGATTTAATGCAGCAATCACAGAGGTGAAATGAAAGATATATTGGTATAGCGGGAAGATCACAACACACCAGACAGGGGGAACCGTTCCTTAACTCTTGTGTGTGTATTTGTTTGCTCGTTTGTTTGTTTAAGTGTGTGTTTGTTTGTTTGTTTAATATGGGTTTTACATCGCATCAACATTATTTCAGTTATGTTGCAATGTCAGACTCTTTATAGACATAGACCTTGCCATAGAAAATTATAATTGAGGAAGACTCCATATGACAGTAGGGCGAATACTTAGGAAAATTCCAACTGCCGTGGCCGGGATTTGAACCTATGCGGAAAGGCCATGGTTCATACCTCTACAGTAATGTTTAAACTTCGCAAATACCCGGAATTGATGCCGTCGGCAAACGACAATCATAAATTACGAAAATGAGCCTTTGCTCTTATAATATTAGCTGTAAATCATTGTGACAAAAGGAGAAAAAGCTTTTAGAAAAAAAGCATTTTCTACTTTTGACACAATGGTTTCTTAAGCCGCGTGTTGTGTGTGAATCAATGTGAGTAGGTATACGAGAAGGGATAATAAACATACGACCACATCCGTCTGGCTGGATGACTTGATACCGCACATAGATCCATCATTCGAGGGTTTTAGCGTAATCTCATTTGCCAAAGGAAACTTTTCCCCCAAACATCCCGTATCTCTAGGAACTGTAGATACTAAATGAACTTTGTTGAAATCATAAGAACACATGTAAACCCCTGGTACTGGATGAAATCATAGTTGGAAAAAGGAGAGAAATGCTCATTTGAGATTTCCAAACTTGTAACTGCTTTCAATTCGATGCTTTCACTGCATGGTTAGCTTTTTTATTTAAGTGGACATCAGTTTTGAAAGACTTGTATTTAACTGCCTAACCCCTTTCTCCATAATACCTCACTTTGTCACATTATCTGTTGAGGTCCCCAGAAACCACTGTAACAAAAGGCACAAGTCGCTCCTCATTGGCACTATGCCAACAAGACATATTTCTTATCATACGTAGTTATTTTTTCTCAACGTTCTCTACATAGTTGCATGAAGTGCATCTATCTGTTTCACGTAGTTTTTAATACACAATCTAATTTAACTATCAAAATAGACAACTGAAGAAAGTCATTCATAAGGGATATGATTGGTAAAGGGTTTCTCGTTTTTTCGAGTATTGCACGTTTTACTGTTTACACATTTGTATAGGAACATTTGGTTTTTACAGCGGCGACATGGGAAACAATTTCCAACGGCGTGATTTATAATCATATTTCCGACATTTACCAAGATTATTACTTCAAGAAAAAGATAATTCTCAATTGCTCTCCAAACCCTTAACTAAACTACCATGCGGTTCTAATAATCTCCTTCATGTTGGAAAGCAGTCAGCGTCTTGGAAAAAAAGAATGATAAGCGGTACTCATCAGTATCTGGACCGTTTTACTAAACATGTAATACTTAAAATGTGCGTAAGTTCAAAACGACATTCCTTCTCATTTCAAGATTGGGCTTAGCAATATTGCAAGTAACGCATCATTGTACTGATGAAATCAAGGATAGCCATTGGATAAGGGAAATACTGTTATATATCTAAAAAACTGTTGAAATGAAATTAAACGGCTTTTAAATCAATTCACTTTTGTCCTGTGCAATTTTATGAGGTAACTCATTTAACTGTGCTTTTTTCTTTACACAGAATAAATCCAAGGAAACCAGAAACTTAGAAATAGAGTATGCCCTATTAGAGGTAAGTCAAATTTGTTTAAATGTATGTGTTAAGGGTGATTGTTCACAGATGTGATGAAACTTGGACATAAGAATTGCTTTTCTTTAAATATTTATGACATCTGTACTGTCATATGAGATGTATGAAAGAACAACAATTAGATGCAAAATAAATTTGTATATGAGTGTTTAAAGCCTTTATATAATCAAAACATTATATTCAGATCCAAAAGTGTTGCAATGGTTTTAAAATCCATCACACAACGTTGGTACATACTTAGATCTCCGAGGCGCTTCCAATGATGTGTCACATTGCAATAAAATACTTTTATTTAGGATACTATCCATGTTTATCAGTTTTTACCAACGCAAATATCTTTCTTAAGGTGTTTAGTTAAACGGTACCTAGGAGCATGAACAGATGCACTGGCCGCCGCGATGAGATAAAAAAAAGGAATATTGTTGCTAGGGATGTTAAACCTTAACTCAACCCAGTAGCTAATGCCCAGGAGCAAACCAATTTACATGGAAGCCTTACAAATGGAATGCCAATAGTCACGCTTGGAGGCTTTCCCTCTCGTCTATGAGCAAAGGAATCGCAATAGAACTGATATATGTATAGTGTTGGTGGCTTGTAAATACTCTATAAAGCAAATAGACGCAGAGGGATTCTGAATGTGTATTTTGGGGGAAAAGACACAGCTGCCTTTGACGTTTTTGTGGAAGTCAACGCTAATGGTAAATGCTTTAAATAGATATCTGGGATCAGACGCAATCGCAATAGAAATTTCAACTGGGATGAAACTTTACCATCGTACAGAGGTAGAGCATCGGCCTCTTGTACCGAGGGTGTCGGGTTCGAATCCCAGCCAGGTGAAAATTTCCGGGACTAACCCACAAGTCGGCACGAGTACTGGTTTAGTATCTAGGAACCTGACATCGAGAGTGGCTTTGAATGAGCTTTAAGCTTCCTTCACAACCGATGTAAAACGAATAAGGTAAAGTAAGGTAAGGTAAGTTATATGTTTGTACCGTGAAGGGTCTTGCAACTAATTGTAGTTAAAATGTTAATTAATCTTCAAGCCCTATAAGATCCTGTTAACCACCATTCTGCCGCCACGAGGGGTATAAACTATACTTTGGCCCAGCATGCGAAACACGCAAGAGACAAGCATACAACGATAAGTTTGAGTTAAATCGTTCAGAGTACCATACAAGATGGGTAAGTAGAGTCATGGGCATTCATATTTCTTACAGAATACAGTCGATAAATATACATAATGGCTATTTCTTAAAGGATATTTTCTACAAGTTGTTTATTCAGAGATAATTTCTTTATTCAATTTAAACGGCATATCTTAAATAATGCATGGCACGATACAATTGAACTAACATTACATTTACATAATCAAAGAAAAGTATTTAACATGTAAGACATGTCATTCATTGGCTGGCTGGTACTAAGCGGCTCTTCGATTGGTTGGATGGCCAATAACAACATAATCTGCTGCGGGAAGCGTAGCTCATATACCACAGGTTTAGTGAACAGCTAAATCGAAGTACTGAAAAGGGAGTGTCATCGTTTCTAGATAAATCTTTTTTATTCGATAAATTTATTATCTTGACTACTCATTAGATTCGTCTCGTCGAGACAAACATTAAAGAATTCAGAGAGAAAAGTGAAGACCTTAGTACTCAAGATTTCCCTATTTCCTTGTCATATCTCTGTACTCAACACTGAAAAGAAATTATGTGTGAACATTTTCATCAAAGACATCATCATTATAACATTATTAAACATGATTCTTTGCAATACCTTTATCAGTGTATTTCTGTATCATGTTTCTATTCTTGAGCCTTTCATTGGACGAATACAAAGAAACAAAACAGGCGAACTGTCACATTGATGATATTAAAAGAAACCTGTAAGATGGTGTTACATTACAGGCAAATTCTTCAATTAAATTCCGTGTGGTGTTGGTTTTGAAACGCTATTTACATGGTATATAACGCAATGAAGGGTTATATACGCAATCCTCGCTGGATCAGAATAGGGGGCAGTAATTTTACATGAAACTTCTGACAATCTATTACCGGGAACAGACATGATGTATTAACAGCCATGTCTCCCATTTATCCGAATTAATTCTGTCTGGCTTTCCGTCTGATTAACCCGCTCCCTTCTCACACACGGATAGTTTGCTGTTGTTTTTTTAAGTTTTTTTTATATATACACACACACGAATAAATCAATTAACTGATAGAGTTATTTGGTGGACTTGTTGTTGTAAATGAAACATCTTCAGCTAGGAAATGTCTTCAATTTACTTTACTAAAAGGACATAAGTGTTTTTGTTTATTTTGTTTTCAAAAGAAATGCACGTTATTAGAAATTTCTGTTTTCATAACAATGTCATTTGGGCTTTTTCTTGATAAATGCGTGTTCTTCTTCGTAGCTATTTCTACCAATTTAATAGCGTAAGTTCACATGCAGTATGAAACCTACGAAACCATTATAAATAAGTAGGACTTTATAAAAGTGAATTTCAATGATTTCTTTTCCTTTTGTCACATTGTTTTCCCTTGAGTTAAATCCAAATATTGCCCTACAAGGCTGGCATATCTAATAACGGTCGTCTGTCGAAGCATCCAATTTCAAGTAGAACGTATATCTATGCATTTACACTTTACCAAACGCCAGATTTTCGCCTGTCCCAAATTAAAAGAATTTACAGACGACATTTCAAAAACGATATTCTGATGTAGCAGAACACAATGTTGAAAAAGGAGAAATTGCTCGTTAAGAGCAATTTCCCCTTTTCGGACAATGTTTTCCAGATTCGTCTGCAACGAATTGGTCAAAACTCGTTATTGTTCGGTGATGGGTTAATAAAGCAATGGGCTGAGGCACCTGCTCAATGTGTGAAAAGTGCTATTCCAATCACTTTGGAAAGTTCGTTTATCCTCGAAGAGACGGTTTATGCGTCTGCTGCCTTATCTATGTTCCAAACAACCCCTGGATATTCCGGATACACAGGAGAATCGGAAACGTGGTTGTGAATGAGAAAAAAAACTTTTATAACCTTAGCGTTTAGGTATGTAAGGACTTCAGGTACAATGTATTTGATTGTAGAAGCAACTTTTCCTTGTTGTCGAAATAATGTCTACCTAAACATATAAAGGAAATGTTGTTTTTTAAACTGTTTACTTTTCGTCTGCTGTTTCAATCAATTTAAACCAGTCTCAAATTATCATATTCTCATATTGGAGGAAAGGGTTGCTCTTTGGGTCGTTGTGTTCTTGCTTTGTGTTATAGGGGGTTAAAGACCAGAGTGTTCCGGGTTCGATCCTCAAAATATACCTTTTGGCACCTTAGGCAGTACATTTTCTCCTGAAATCGAGTTTGTTTATTGCAAACAGAAACATTAGTTTATGTCATGCATTTAACACGAGTCAAAAGTATGAACATGCTTTTTGTCGATGTGTGTATAGAAGAGATACCGACCTTGAATTGAAATTCGTTCAAAAGAATCAACGCCATACGACGAAAATCCTCAATCGGAGCCACTCGGTGTTGATGGTTGCCCATACTAATCCAGTCGATCGGACTTTGGTGAAATCTTAAGACTTTACCCGCGATATTTCATATGTCATTATTATCTTTTGCCTCAAGTAAGAAAGCTAATCCATGTGAAATAAGTTTAAATACCCCTTATTTGTTGCAATGAAATATCTGTACCAAAAGCACATGACGAGTTTGACACTGACGTTTCAGATTTGTATGTAACTGTGATAAACGACAGATTGGTCGATTACAATATCAAATATGCCAGAAAATGTGAATTATGATATTTGAATGACATTGAAGATGAATATCATTTTGTTATAATATGTCCTTATTTTAAGAGAATACGAGATAATTATATTGATACCAGATACTTAGAACGACCAAATGTTTTCAAATTTACTGATCTACTCAACTCTTCTGATAAACAAACTCTGTTTAACCTTGGACTTTTTTGTAAAAATGCTTTCCAAGAAAGAAACACATTTATGTCTAGACAGAATAGTTAGTTTTATTTATTACTTGGATATAAGGTCTTTTTCATCCACTCTCATTCAAATATGTACTAATCCTTTTAACCATCTCAAATATATTGTAATTTGTATGTGATTTATTTCATATTTATATTGTTTATTTATGTTCATGCATGTAATTGTAAACGTGTTTGAACTATGGGCCTATGTGCCTAAGTTCTGATAAAATTATGTTATTTAAAAAAAACATAATTATCCTTTATGCGTTTTAATATAGATTGTTTTCGTAATGACAAAGCACACATGTCAAACGAAAACCAGGAGAAAAAATACCAAGACATCGCGTTGAACTGTGTGAATACCATGCCCTGACCTAGTCTGATTATTTCTAACACCATAACCTTAACCCTTTACCAAACACAAAATGTTCGACTGTCCCTGACTGAAAGAGTTTGCAGACGACACTTCAAAATGTGATTAAATTGAAAAATGATCTTCTGATAGGTCAGAAGACATTGTGGGAACAGGAGAAATTGCTCGTTAGGAGCAATTTCTCCTATTCCCACAATGTTTTCCAGAGTCGTCTGCAACAAACTCGTCGAATGTCGTTATTGTTTGGGTATGGTTTAAAGGTCGCGAACATCATTTCTTTGTCGATATATTCCAAAACCGCAATGAATTGGGCATATTTACCAGACAACCCTCTGCCGAGAGATCTCCCATTAAAAAAAAAAAACGATTGTTTCTTTCCTACTTCAATGCGGGGGAGACTCTCTTTTTTCTCGAGGGGGGTATAAGACGGAAACCTTAAGCTTAAATCTAAAACGGCAGTTTCTCTCTTACTTCATCAGGGAGGGACTGCCTATTTGCTTTTTTCTGGGGGAATATAAGAAGGAGACCTTTTCCTAGTACCTAAGAATTCCGATGGCGTTTTTTCCCGTTACTCAGACATTACAGAAGTCGTTTCACGTAATAACTAATGCTATGCTTGAAAGGGACGGCGATAAAAGAATATGTAACCCATTCATCTCTGGCTCAAAGGGCGTGTTATGGGAAACTCTTATCGGATGAGCGAAGAAAGAGGGTGCTTTTACTTTACACTGGGGTGGGAAAAAAGCTTTCTGTTTAAACAGTCATAAGGCCTTAGAGTTTAACCACTTGCAGAATAGAAACGATCGCGATAATTCTGATAACTGGACGGATTATGTCGTACAGCACATAATAATTCGGGATCCCGAATAACATTTACGGTTTTCAAAGCCCTTGTGGCAAAACAAATGGTATGTATTTTCATGGCACACACACAAGTAACCGGTTTGCATAGAATATCGCTACACATTAGCTTGTGCGTAAAACACATACACATCAAGGAACCGGATATAACATTCTCGATTTCATAAGCACTTGTGCCAATCCAAAATGGCCTTCAATCTGACACATAAAGAGATATCCAGTGTTGTCGGAATATCTTTGAAGATGAGTGTGTGCCTGCTGTACATATAAATACTACAATTTAGATTTTCGAAGTTTTCTTTTGGGGCAAAACGAATGGTCTTTCCATGGCACATGTGAAAAAGTATCCAGTTTGGTTATGATATCGATGCCGATGTACCAATGCCTGCCGCATCATTGATCCGGAATCCGAAACGATATTTTCAATTTCCAAAGGGCTAGTAGCAAACCTAAATTTCTTTCCATGACACATTTAAATACTTTCCTAATTGAAAAGGACAACTTCGATATGTCTTTGTGAATTGATCAATTAAACTTAACCATTTACCAAACGCCAAATTGTCGACAGTTCCAAATTGAAAGAGTGTGTAGACGCAATTTCAAAATGTAATGAAATTGAAAAATAATCTTCTGATAGGGCAGAAAACATTCTGGGAAAAGGGGCAATTGCACGTTAAGAGCAATTTCTCCTTTTACCGTCGTGTTTTCCATGTTCGTTCGCAAAAGTAATGTTTAAATATCGTTGTTGTTTGGTAATAAGTTATAAGTTAAAAGGTTAAAAGACACATGACTGATGGCCTCGGAAAGATTTTGTCATGAGTAGGTCCGTTAAAACCTGAGAGCGGATTTCATCCGAGGAAAAAAACATCTGTGCTCTATCAAATCCAAATTTACAGTTTCTGCCATACCCGTGTGTTATTTTTATTTTTTTTCTCCTGAAATTCCTGAGAAAAAGTGGGAGAATATGGTGTATATGCAAATGGATTGTCGAATCAGCGGGAGAGGGAACAAAAAGGCTGGAAACGCGTTTACCATATTGTAGAGAAGGAAATGAATTAAACGGGAATGGTAGTGTGAACTGAATCATGTTGCAACGATCGAAATGATGAATAATAAGTGCAAATTTCTTTCTCTCTGTGTTTAACCCACTTCCAAACGATAACGACATATGATCAGTTTGTTGCAGACGGCTCAGAAAAACATTGGTGGAAAAGGAGAAGTTGCAATTTCTTCTTTTTCCACAATGTTTTCTGTCCTATCAGAAGATTATTTCTAAATTTCATCACGTTCCAAAATATCGTCTGCAATCTCTTTCAATTTGGGACAGTCGAGAATCTAACGTTTGGTAAAGGGTTAAACCTTTTAGTTATTCGATAGTCTTGTAACTGGCTGACAGACAAGAACATTTTTCCGAACAAAAACATTTTGTCAGAACGCTGTACAGTGTCAGTAAAGTACAAACACCGTTTCAGTGCGTTACAACAACCATGTATGTCCTTGAAGGTACACATATATTATGTCCGTGAAGTGAGGAGTCAGTTCGCAGTTCGCAGTTCGCGATTCAACTGCGAACCGCGAACTGCGCTCTAACTTCACACACTAGCTGCCAATTCAATTGTTTTCAAAATAACAATTTATGAAATATATGTGTACATATAATTTGAATTGACGAAAGACGAACTGGCGTCTGCCTTCACACCTAGAAACCTATTCGAATTGCGAATCGCGAACTGCGAACTGCGAACTGACTCCCAACTTCACGGACATACAATCGCGAACTGCGAACTGCGAACTGACTCCCAACTTCACGGACATACATATATTTCATATTTTTTTATTTTAAAAGAATTGAATTGGCAACTAGTGTGAGAAGTTAGAGTGCAGTTCGTTGTTCCAAATTGAATAGCAAACTTCGAACGGACCTCTAACTCCATGGGCATCAGTTATGTTGTCAACCTGTGATATGCCAAAGTTGGTGCTGTGTAAAGTTTCAAAAAAAAAACAAGCATTTCTAATTATTCGCTTTAGAGATAGTTATTATGAAGTAAGGAACCAAATCATTAATAAGAGTGTTTCAATATGTACGCAAGCATGAAAAAGACTAAAATGGCGCATCCTCTTCGTCTAATAAAGTAGAAAAGTTTTTTTTATCAAGATAAATGGATTCTTTTTACATTTATGCTACTGTTCAAGTCACACTACCATACCTGCACTGACAAACAAACATGAAATACAGCATTCAACCCTTTACCAAACGCCACCTTTTCGATTGTTCCAAATTGATAGAGTTTGCAGACGACAATTCAAAATACGATGGAATTGAAAAAACAAGCTTTTGCTAGGGAAGAAAACATTGCGGGAAAAGGAGGAATTGCTCGTTAAGAGCAATTTCTCCTTTTCTCGCAATGTTTTCCAGAGCCGTATGCAGCAAACTGGTCAAATGTCGTTATTGTTTGGTAATAAGTCTAAGCCAAAGTACCATACTTACACCGACAAAACCATTGAAATACAGCCTTTACATGAGCCTCAAATTGCCAGAGTGTTCCCCGTATGAAAGTATGATGCCTTCATTTGTTTGTGTATGTTTATATTCGAGGAAACAGAAACCATCTCCGACAGGAAAACAAAATGCTGGGTTAGGCACCTGTGATAGGTAACAGATGGGAGGGTTGGATAGATTTGGAGGGTTTTCAATTTACCCATTACGGAATGTGGAATGGTTATCTACTTATACCTTAAGTAAGTCCCTTGTGTCATATCGAAATTAGATCATAATACAGTTATTTATCTTCATATCAAGTAATTTGTTTATTTGTCAAATAATTTATTGAAATATTCGTATACGTAGTTATTTCGTATTTAACATTTAAGGTGACTTATAGGCCCGTTGGGCCGGGTGCTGATTTTTTCCTATTAGTTTAACCTTGGATTTATACATGCTGTATATGCACAAGTCGCTTTGATAAAATCAATGTTACTTTATCTTATCCTATGTCTATCATTTATCTATTTATGCATCTTTTTCAGATATCGACGGAGCTTCAATTGAAGAATAAAAAAGATAAATTTCACGAAATTGTCTTGAAGCAAAATAAGAACAGCAGCCAATCGAATGGACTATGTTTTATTACGCATCTAGTCCAAGAATCTGAAGGAAAATAAAGAAAAAACAAAGATTGATTACATCGGAACGCCAATTGATATGTTTTTATTTGTTTCTCATTACTTTAGCAGGTTAGCCTGAAAGATCAGTACACATAGAGCGAATGGCACCTGCGCATATCAAGCTATCATATACAGGCGTGTAGCAGAAAGAAGTTACCGTCATGCCACTTTTGAAGCAAACAACACCGTGCAAACCGGGAATTCTTGCCCGTTATGAGAGCTAAAGTAATCAAAGTAAATGATTTTATTACAAAAGAGCTGAAGTATACAAAGTATACATAGAAAACGATTTTATTACAATAGAATACAATCTTATTTCAGCATATAGGCCATATATATTTCATATCCATGTAACCCAATTCAAAATAAGATGGGGTTAATTGATCATTGATTCACCTGTGTGTAAATGAGTATTTTCTTTTTGTATTGGGTTACTGCTGTGTCAGCAGTTTTTCAGTTATATTTCATTTGATTCACCAGCACCATTGCTTCTAGTATTACGAAGAAAGGAATGAGAAGATAGTGGGCAGCATCTTTTGTGTAGATGGAAATGTGGGACACAGCTGCATCTTGGAGTTGGCTTTGATCCTTATACCAGGCTATGGATGTTTGACTGTCTTTCAAAAAGGACTCTCTCATGAAAAAATCGGCGATGGTGGTGATCGAGTTCGGGACCTTCGAGTTAAAAGTGTATGCAAGAAACCCATATATGCATTCAAATATGGCTTACAATGTCTCCCTACATGATGAGTGCACCCACTGTAAGCGTCTCTATGAGGGGATAAGAGTGAGAACCCACAACATATGAGTTTTTGTGTTTTACTTTTCTCAATAAAGACAGGCAAAGAATTCTGATACGCTCGGTTAAATCTAACTCTGTAAATCTATTAAGTTCGATACAAGATACTCCTGGATCATTTCAAGATACGAATAATTAACGCTGAAGAACCATAAGTACATAATAGTGATTACACACAACATAGGAGTCTTTTGGTGAAATATTTTTCTCATTTACGACTCGCAAAAAAATCCAATACGCTCCGAAGTATTTTCCTCTGAAAATCTATACCAATTGATACAAGATACTGAAGAATCATTTCTAGATACGTATAGTTTACGCTGAAGCACCAGAAGCGCGCTGTTATCATATCTGTAGATCGCGAATCCGGGGGAGAAGAAAAAACTCATCAATTGTCGGTAATCATCTTCCGTTCCTTTAGAAGTTTTTGATCTCACTAAATACCTCTGAACACGCCAGGATATGCGGCCAGTAATTTGGAGGCTTGTTCAAATAATCAAATTTATTTATCTTTTCCTTTCCTCCCATTTAACTTCCTTTCTGTTGATTTCCCTTCCTTTTTCGTTCAACTCCGCTCTGGATTTTTTCTTTTCTTTTTATTTTCTTTTAACTCTCTTAATGTCTTAAAAGCTTCATACAAATATCCGTTTTTTTCTATTTTCCGTTTTCCTTTTCAATTTCCATAGCTCCCTCGAATGTTTTAAAAGCTTCATACAAATATCTAACGTGTAACAAGGTATTCTTGATGAAATATATTTGTATCTTGCAAGTTTTTTTGTTGGATTATTGGTTGGATCGGGACTAAACGCTCATTTCAACAGTCCCCAGCCGTATCGGGCAGCCAGTGGAATCAGTTTATGTTGCTGGAAATACTTCACAAGTACCAAACTACATAGTTTAAAGGAGCAGGTTATACATAACCCCAAAAAAGAGGAAGAGAGGAAAATCATGCTCGTAAAGGGACGCTTCTTTGGCGGCAGTACTTTCATATCGCCATAAATCAAGATTTAACCTGTTCATATAAAGTATGTTATTTGTTAATAGATCTCTGTTTGATGATATTATTGACTTATAGAATCAGTACAGGTACTTCTGTAGAAAAAAGAATCGGTTGATGAATGTATCTACGCTTAATTATTGATAAAGATGAAAACATCAAGCGTTTAACCCTTTACCAAACGCTAAATTCTCGAAAGTCCCAAATTGAAAGAGTTTGCAGACGACATTTCAAATGTGATGAAATTGGAAAACAAGCTTCACATAGGACAGAAAGCATTGTGGGAAAAGGAGACATTGCTCGTTTAGAGCAATGTCTCCTTTCCCCAAAATGTTTTCCAGAGTCGTCTGCAACAAACTGGTCAAATTTCGTAAGTGTTTGGTAATGGGTTAAACATAAAATCCATCCATACTGTTAGCTATTCTGTTTGTAGGAGGAGTATGCAATCGCTTCTCGGAAAAGGACTGACAATATAAACCTCTCCGCTACAATTTACCAAGATAAATCAATTCCAGGCGAAAACCTCTCTCACCGATATACTATTTATTTATGAAATATCCCCCTGGAACTAATATAGAGAGGCAGCCCCGAATAGCCGCAATGTAAAACGTATGTTGACTTTATGTCTATTTCATGTTGACTCTACCTGTATTTTGTATTGACTTTACCTGTTTTGTTGTTACTTCAACTGTATTTTTGTGTTGACTTTACTTGTATTTTGTGTTAACTCTACTTGTATTTTTGTGTTGACCTTAACTGTATTTTGTGTTGACCATAACTGTATTTTGTGTTGACTTGACTTGTATTTTGTGTTGACTTTACTTGTATTTTGTGTTGACTTTACTTGTATTTTGTGTTGACTTAACTTGTATTTTGTGTTGACTTTACCTGTTTTTTGTGTTGGCTTTATCCGTATTTGTGTTAACTTTACCTGTACTTTTGTGTTGACTTGACCTGCATTTTGTGTTGACTTTACTAGGACTTTACTTGTATTTTGTGATGTCTCTATCTGTATTGTGTGTTTACATTACCTAAAGAAAGATTAACAAAAACATTAAGAATAAGAATCCTCTCCTCTTTTGCCACAATGGGTGATACTCAACATCACAAAGAAAATAAATTGTACTCAATTGTCTACTTGTAAGTATGTATGAAACAACAAGTATATGCGATGCTAATAAAATTTTTAACTATTTGAAGTATCGCCCACTGTGTCATTCAATTAAGACCAAACATATTATCGAATATGGGACAATGGAACCAATGAAGGGCGATGGTACATCTCCTTGAAGACTAGTGAGTCAAACGAGTCAATAAGTTCAAACTTCTGTATTCCAAATACATCTTTCCTAATCACGAAATACATATAGTTTCAAAATTATAGTTCCAGCTTTGCGCCATAAATTAAATAAGTTGATATATCAAGTCGCGAAATTTATTCCACCGAAAAAATCGTGTCTTGTTTGTACAAATCAGCGCTGAAAGATATGTAATAGAGACAACAAGAGATGTATTTATTGTATACTCGTTTTTATCTAGTATTCACAATGCGGTTATTCACAGATCGTCCCCAATAAAATATGCCATCGTTCATTATGCCTAGATATTGGATACAGTAGGGTATAGCATGATACAAACACACTAGAATATCGGAGGATCAATCATTGTTACTGAACGGCTATGTAACGTTTTCTGATAATGATTGAATTCGATTCTTTACAGGTTGTGATCGTCTAGAAAAGATACGGTGTGGCATAGTATTGGAAATGGTTATTGAATCAGCTTACATTTAAGCCACATGATGAAAATAGTATTAGTTGATGCAAACATGCTTATGCGAGTGATGTCTTCTTTTCCAACAATGTTTTCTAATTTGTTTTGCAGTAGGAAATCAATATTTGCATGGTGCTTCGAATGAAACGTTTACTGTATATTGAAATCATCTTTGAATCTGTCATAGACAACGTTTTCATTTGATATATGATACACGCAATTTAGATGATTACTTATCTCTTTTCAAGATAAAATGAGCTTCAATGGTTCAAGTTAATTGGTTCTAATTGCAAGTCTTCGGAACAAGATAAGAATGTTTTAGATGAATAGAAAACTAACAATCAACTTTCATTTAACATGGTTTTCAAAGCGGTCTCTTAGAACAAGTGCTTTCGGTTATTTTTACGTAGTATCACCTGTTATAATGCCTTGGGTTGCTATACATCGTTATCATAATTAAAGATTGATCTATGCTTTTATCTATCATTTTCTTCAATTACTTTTAACAATTTACTTATTTTGTAATTGATCCATCTATGTTTCTATATTTCAAATTGCAGACATGGCGACAATGGTTTATCATTGGCCTCAATAGAATAATGCAAATTGCAAAATATAGCAAAAATACATCCATGCACATAAAAACAAACATTAAGATAAGCGATACGTATGTGTAAGGCTGCGAAAAGAAAATCGTGTTCTTCTATTGAAGAGATGCCAGTATTGCATACCACGAATATTATTGAGTCCGGTTACTCCGGTTTATTCGTCTGGTATTTCAGAATTTCGAAATGCTGCATTCACAGTTTGGGTTTTTTCTTCTCTCAAAACATTTATAACGTACGCAAATAACTGTTAATGTTTGCTTCTACAGTCAACGCTCTTGTTTATTTGTTGGTTTATTTTCAGGATTTAACATCGATTCAACAGTTTTACAGTTACATGAGTGACAATTGTATGGCTATGCCCGACTCATTGTGAATAGAGGAAAGCCCCTACTTACAAACCTATGCTCGACAAAGTTTATAGTTAATCATTGTTCGATGTTGAAGTCTGTAAATACCTGTGCGTAATAAAATATGTGTGCTGTACTTAACTGTCCATAGAATCGGTCAAGACGTGTAGAACCATCGATATTCCATTAGTCCCAAAGGAGACTATATTTAGCTTGTTAATTTTAAACAAAACAACGAACGTCTATGCTCAAACTCTAAAAATATCCATAAAGAACCATTTTCGGGAGTACTCCAATGTTTTCGTTATATATACAGTAAAATATCTATATCTCGAAGTTCTGGTTGTCAAACAGGTCTATTTGTCAAAGTAATTGTCGGGAACGTCGTGCCGCTGCGGACGGAGTGGCAACACACTCGATGAAAGAAATACGGGGTCCCGAATCATTTGGATTGTTTTCTGTTTTTTAATATTCCAAACATCTATACCTCGAACTCTCTCTATGTCAAACGTGTTCATAAGGTTCCTTAAACTTCGAGTTATAGAGGATTCTACTGTATTCTCATACACACAAAGAGGGCATTGCACACTGGGCGTCACACCATCTGTAAATAATCAGGCTAACCTATACAGTTCACAAGCCATGCGTCGCAAGGTTTTTAACTCGATGAGTGAGTGCAAAGGTGAGAACTTCTAATATCTACAAATGCATACAAACATACATATAAACATATCGTCTAAAAAGCCGCACCACCTTCATTACAACGCATGCGATACGCCTTCTCAGCTTGAGAGAGTATATACATACAGAAATCTCTGGCAATCTTGGAAGCCATTACATACGTTACCAAGGAATGCTGTATATCTGACCTTGCTGGCTCGACCCCGCTTCGGTTAACGGCTTTCGTCTGCATCTTGTTACAGAAAAAGGTATCTGAGGAAATTCCTTTAGGCCGTGCGGTGCCAAATATACTGCCCAGGAAAAGTATGGCCCCACTTGAAACCACTTTTGGGTCAAAAATGTTTTCATTTGAGTCTTTCGATTCAAAGAAGTGTGATCATTTTGGAAGTTGAAAAGTAATTTCTTTAAAACTGTTCTGCAGCAGTCTTTTGTGTGATACACACAGGAGGAAAGCATTGGGAGCAGAATTCACTGGATTCGTATTACAGAGCCCACATACAGTAAATTAATATGTTTTTAGATCCAAACGCTTTGCAACGGTTTTGATATCAACCACATATAAACTTTTGATACTTAGATTTATTGGCACTTTCAATAACAACTTATATAACGTGTGAATCATAAAAAGATAACATGTGTATTTTCAAAAACACCGTATTGTGAATTGCAAATGTTCTGTCTATCAACAAGCATCTAAAACATCGATTGAGAATAGTTATTACGATTTAAAAAGATTATTTTTAATCCCGCTCACTGGGAACTTAATCAGAAATCGGGTTATATGTAAATTAATGAAAAGAAGCAAGGTGGACACTGTTACTCAAAAGTATCAAACCACAGACCTGTTTGCCTGAAACCGATGCTCTTACCCAGAACTAGTGTCCGGTACTATACTAAGTGATTATAAATTGTGTATTATGGGCCGGTGGCCTACATTACGATAAAAATATTTTGTCATTTGTCACCCATGTGTTTGTAACTGGGCTTATCAGAGTCGTTCATCCAAAAGGTCAAGGTCATGTAGAGTTTACGGTAATTTGGAAGAATAACGTCAATGTTTAGAATGTTCATAGAACACATATGTACATGCAACATAATAGAACAAAACATGCTTCATTATCAAACGTAGAAATGTAGCCTTAATTAACGCATACGGTTGGTAGACATTGAAAGATCAAACCAGTATACCACACTACAGAGCGAGTATAATCAAAACAAAACGCGTTGAGCTATAGGGATAGATTCTGTAATGGTCACACGTTGCATTTCGTCAGTCATTACTCAAATATGAAGATACAAAAACTTGCGACCATCTTAAAAGCATATACCTTGCGATCTCGAGACTGTTTTGGGGTCCTAAATTCCCGTGTGAAGGATATTTCTATTCTCTGATAGCGCTTACTTGTCGATGCAGGGCTCTTTATCTATAAATACACCTTTAGTTCGGTGCCATCAATTACTTTATCGGTTAACTCTAATTACCTTCTAAGTATACGAGCCGAGTCGTGAAAAAATGTTTCTCAATCCTTTACCAAACGCCAAATTTTCGACTCTCCCGAATTGAAAGAGTTTGCAAACGACATTTCAAGATGAGATGAAATTGAAAAACAATCTTCTGATAGGGCAGAAAACATTGCGGAAAAGGATGAATTGCTCTTAACGAGCAATTTCTCCTTTTCCCACAATGTTTTCCAGAGTCGTCTGCATGTCGTTGTTGTTTGGTTATGGGTTAAGGTGGTACCATTATTAGATTTTCTCAATATTTCGGTCGTACAATCTCAAAGGAAGTTCTCAGAGGTTATCCAAACGCTTCTGATAACTTTGTGAGCATGCATACCTTCGAAGTGCTTCTAAACAATCACAAGATAACTACATCTACAATTATTGTAGAAGGTGGTGTCCTCCGGATCAGAATGTATAAAGTACACAGGCTAATCTGGATATCTCATTTTCATTTTATAATGAAAACTCTTCAAAATACCTCTTATTGCTTGAGACCGGTTGCAGACAGTATTGTTCCTTATGAAAGTATGCGAATCGTATACAGTCTAACTTGTGTTAAGCAGCCACCCTTTTAAGCAGCCAACCTGCCTTAAACAGCCACTTCAGCAAGTCACATTGTTAGATTTATAGTGTAAATCAATTTGTGTTAAGCAGCCAACCTGTCTTAAACAGCCAATTTATTCTGTCCCATAGGCTGGCCTCTTAACACAAGTTTGACTGTACACCTGATCTGGTCCGATTCGGATAATTTACAATACTTATTTATAACCTATTTTTGTATTGCATTGCTTGTCATGCAGTTATCCTTCTCTTGAGAGGGACCCAATAAGCTTAAAGCTTACGCCTCGATTCATCTTTGTGAAATAATCTTTTTTCAAAGAAAAATTTATGTTTAAACTAACTGATCCGGTCCGATGCGGTAGCGAATAGCATTAGGGTATGCTTTACACATGGTGCGGTAGATATGATGTTTATCATTATCCTATCTCGAGAAACAGCCTTCCTGTGCCGGCTTGGTAGAGGTGATGTTATTAAGATATACTGTATCAGGTCATAAATAAAACAACACTTGGGAGGAAAATATTTCGAACCGTTACATTCATCTGCGAGCTATGTATTATAGTGTAAATGTAGTGTTCTGATTTATCTATTATTTTTTCTCATTCGTGCCAGTGAAAAGAACGTTTAATGTTATTTGTAGGCAGTGCAAAGATCCTAATAGCTCTTTTGATAAGACCTTTCACTGCTTGATGAAATGCAGAATCCAGAATGTTTAACATTTTTCTTTGCACAGTGTATTTTTAGCATGTCAGACGGTACAAGGATCATTTTTGTTGCACTTATTAACAGTAATTCCTTATTTCTCAGTAATGAAAAATGCTCAGCCTTCTAGGGTGATACAAAAATACTTCACCATATATTTTCTCACTCTATGATTAAACACCTTTTTTCCTGGTAAAACTCAGAGTTTAGAAATCAATATGACAATTGGACTGACTCTGTGAATATAATCAGTTAGTTTCCTCCAGCGGAATTGGTCCTTTCTGTTTTTTTGATTTCACCAAATTTAAAGCTTTAACCGTTTCATACTTTTAGATTTGATTAATTCAAGAGAAAAATGAGGAAATAAGCTGAAGATGAAGCAGTTAAAAGTTATATATGAAGATTTAGAAAGCCAGCATCAAACCAATTTCTCAATGCAAACGTTTAGTAGTATTAACAGAAAATGTGTACATCCCTTAAGAGAATATTAGAAATAGTTTGCTACAAAAGAGTTTTCATGAACTGCTTGGTTATAGATAGTGTAGGCAATAATAAAAAGATATGTGATTACCATCAAAAGCTAACTCTTTAACACCTGCCGACGACATATGTTTGCTTGAAGCAGGCGACTTTAAAAAAGCTTTGTAAACGTGTTAAAATCTTTTCAGTTCTGCTGTTGTGATCTGTGAATATATCGAAAATAGCATTGTGACAAAAAGAGAAATTGCTTGTGGAAAGCAGTTTCTCCTTTTGTCACAATGCTCTTTTGAAAATTGTCTGGTGCAAGACGCAACCCTTTGGCGTTAGGTGGCAATTTGTTAACAAAGGACTAGAAGAGAATAATTTAAATATCCCGTTCTTTTGCCTTCATCTAGTAAATTATCAAAAATAAACGAATGTGCATCGATGGACTGTACCTTTGCTGCTAAATGAATTTACTATTACCTTTTAGATAAAGTTGTATCGTATTTAAGATACATCATATTGTAAAGATTTCAAGCCCAGGTCGAAATAATACTAAACTTACATAATCTCTAAAACAAAGCCCATTAAGATAATCTAACTGCAGCGGCGAGAGTCGAAACAAGATTGTAACAAACCGTTATTCAACCTTTTGTACAGATATGTTCGTCTGGCAGCGTTTATGTTGTAAAGATAATGGTATCTGTACCAGGTGTGTTATGCTCCTTACCTTTATACATAGTATCTGCACCACGGAAAGAGAATCCATAGCCTGTTTCCCTGTGTGATGCATTCTACAACATTGTACAATACAACACAGGGGCAAACAGTCTATGGCAACTATATATAACTCCATGCACCCCTTTCATTAATATCATTGGAGTACTAGCAATGAAATGGATACCAAAGCTGTCCTTTGTCATTTAGTAGAGGCGAAACACACTGATACATGCATTCTACGATATTGTAGAATACACCACACGGGGAAACAGTCTATGGCAACTCCACGCTCCCCTTTCAGTAATGTCATTGGAGTACATGTACTAGCAATGCATTGGATACTCAAAGCTGTCAATTGTCATTTGGTAGAGGCGTAACACACTGATACATGCATTCTACAACGTTGTAGAAAACATCACCCGGGGAAACAGTCTATGGCAACTAGAACTCCACGCTCACCTTTCAGTAATATCACATGTACTAGCAATGAATTGGATACTCAAAGCTGTCAATTGTCCTTTAGTGTAGGCGTAACATACTGAAACATCTGCCTCTGGATCATTCGAAATCTAGTTGCAATCATCGTTGTGAAAACGGTAATGGCCTCTTGTACCAATGACTCCCGGGTTCGAATCCCAGTTAGGCGAGGTGAAAAAAGTCGGGACTAACCCACAAATCGGCGCAAGTACTGGTTTAGTATCCAGAAAGCAATCATCGAGACTGATTTCAATAAGCTTCAACCTTCTGTCCCAATCTATGTAAATTGAATATGTTTAAACTTTAAACGGTGCGCGAAATACAAATACAGAGAAATGTTTGATGATGTCTTTGATAATTAGCTTGGAATATATTTACAAAGCCGGGAATTCGTTTTGGACGAAGACATGCATCCTTATGTTATACTTTTTGTTGACAAATATTTGATGAACTTTTGTTGGTAAAGCTTACATTAGCTCTTCGACCATTTCAGGTTGGACTGTTCAACACCACTCATCACGTGATACGTCCTCGCCAGAATCTCTTTAAGTACAAAGTCCAATGACATCAACGTCACTATTCACAGTTGTATTGGTGGTGAAAATTATTCTAATGTTGGCGTAAAGTGTCCCTCTTGTCCTTACCTTAGACGTCACCATCAGTTCAAAGACCTTAAAAACGTGTTTGTCGTGTCTTTAATTAGACTAATGTCTGTTCTCAATTCTGAAAAGGTGAAGAAATATCAACAACGAAACATTTCTCAGCGTTACGAGTCCCAACAAATGTATCAATTGGCAAATTTCCTTTCATTTGCTTCATATAAACTAGGTCGGGTGGTACAAACGTAGATAGTCTATTCCACAATGCACGAACAACTTGGATCATCCGAGTAAATTACCAACCAGCATGTATATACAACAGCATACGGGAATCCAACACCGGAACCATCTGCCGATGGCGCACCTTCCAATGTGCATATTATAATGATAGGGCGGAAAACATTGTGGGAAGAGAGCAATTTCTCCTTTATCCACAATGTTTTCAGAGTCGTCTGCAACAAACTGCTCATTTTGTTATTTAATGGGATATACAGCAGCATATGGACATCCAACACCCCAATCGGAACTACTCGGGTATTTCCGTGAGCCGAGAATTTTTTCATTGGATAAACCCGATGTATTCAGATTGCCAACACCGGAAACATCTGTCGATGGCGCGTCTTCCAATGCGCATACCAGAATGATAGCCCGCTTACATCTTAATTCTCTACTCATCTCAGCTTTTTGCACCTGCGAGTATCGGTAGGATGCCTGCTTTATCGGATACGATATACCGATAGAAATGGGAGATACACACACTCGCACAGGCGATATTGTTTCGGATCGGACAGCGTGATTTGTGTAGCATGACTCTCCTTATCTGAGGCGAGTTACGAAAACGCCTGGTGATGACGTCATACCTAGAAATAATCATGAACAAAGGAGATGTTCTCATGATAATTTGTTTCATTTTTTCACAATGGCTTTTTCCAACAAAAATAAAGAAATATAGTTCTTTACACGTAACTATTGTTGTCTGACGGTTGTTTGAATTAGGTTTAATCAGATATCCCAATAGTGATTTCCCTTTTAAAAAAACTATGCATTTACCTTCATCAACTACATGACATAACTAACGTTTCTATGTCAGAAGTTGGTTCGAATTAATACCGAACTGGATACCGGTTGTGAAAAAATATTGTTTGTTGTGTATTCTATGTATTTGGGGCTGGAAGCCTTTTTTATATTAAATTGAGGTTATGTTATGGTATGTTATGGTATGTTAATTTCGAGGAACATCTGATGGTTTCCAAATGTACAACAACCAATCGCTGAGAGGTAGGAAGTAATGTCAAGATTAATTTCCCTGACTTTACCTGTTGATCCGTGGCAAGTTCTCACGATATAGATTACTTTTCACCGCCTTGAAACCAAAAGATTGTATCGTCAGCGTCAAATCTACGGAGAAACGACACTATGGCTTCATAGCCACGATGAATTTGTTTCCCATTTTTGCTTCAGAAAGCACGGTGCTTCGTTTATCTCTTTTATTTTACGATATATTACCAAGGAATAAGATTCTTTCAAGTGTTAATAAAAGGTTCAACGCAAAAACACGGCATGTCCTTAACGTTGATGAAGGCATTGTTTCGATCTAAATCGAAACCATCGATTTCAGATGATTCGTAATGTTTATTCGTTACCTTTTACGATCTTTAACTTTGTGTACGCGTGCCACCCAAGTCTGATGTTCAGTAACAAACATATCGATAAACATATAAATGGATACGTTGAGAGATAAATTGTTTTGATGTCGATCTAGTAAGATGTTCCTTTAACATCCGTTTGGCCCATTGTTTCATATTTACTCATTAAGGTCCACCTACAGCGAAACGGTTCAGAAAACGATAAGAAGATATAATTAATTACTCTTTCAGGAGTAAATTATCATTTCAGTTTTGCCATACAAGTTACTTGTCGCAAAGAAATGATAGAAAAGAGGTCCCGAAATATATTTTGATTATTAATATATATAGACTTATACAAAATAATAAAGATAAACAATTTGTAACTAATGGTTTTCGTTAGTAGCTTCTGGCCAAGCTGGATTTCAAGGAAATTAAAACATTCACAAATATCATCAATGTGATACATTTACAAATGCATTTCGTCCCTAATAAAGATCGACAAATGTCTACAAATCTCGACAGACGTCGACAATTACCGACGATTTCCGCAAATGTCCTCGATTCTCGGGCTATTTTTGTTCTTAGTTTTAATGTCGTTTTCAATATGGACCTATCAAATTCCATTAAACAGGCTGCATAGATTGCTCATTGATAGAACTCATCAAAAAATAAAGCTTCAAACACTTTTATTTTCATTATTCTTTCCGATTCAATGTAATAATATATATCCTTTTTAAGCAAATTCTATCTTAATAAACAGTAAAATGTAGCATTTATTTGGATCCTGTCAAAATTTGTACAAAGAAGTCGTTTATCCACTAGAACCAACCTACATAGCTGATTCTAGCTGAAGGTTAAATTCCGACGAATTTTAAGAGGGTCTTTTCCTCAGAAACCAGATCCAATTACTTTCGCAGGTTGCCTTCGTTTAATTCGATCATTAAACGTTGGTAATCATCGTAAATTTGTTTGAAACGTTGTTTCAATCCTTAGCCAAAAGACCTTTTAATTGTATATGAATTCTCCAGATGACTTCGAAATGGCTATTGGGGAATGGAAACGTGCTGGAATGAGTGATATCTCCATTTTCAATCCGGGTGCTTCCCAAATTCAAGGAGGATGCCAATAATTCGACATTTTGAAAATCTTTTATTCGTCGGGTTACTGCGGTCGTTTTCGGTATACGTTGGTCGGGGCCGGAGCTATTCGCTGTCAAGCGAATAGCTCCGGACCCGACCAATGTATATCGAGAATACCGAAATAACCCGACGGAAAAGGATTTTCAAAATGGCGGGTTACGGGTATTCCACCTCTAATTGTCGTATGCAAACAATGTCGAATTCGGATGGTAAGAAAACAATGGTAATAAGTGCAATGTTCGATGGTAAAAGCAGAGGTTGTACGAAATAATTATCATTCCAGGTAGAATTACATGTGCTTCACATAATGAAGCTCAGGTGTCCGTGATACTACGTAATCAATAAGTAATTGCTTTGTTGTTAGGAGAACCCCCGCCTCCTGATGATAGTTTCACCACCATGCAGACTAATTGGAGAAACGAATTGAGGACAAGATAAAAGACAACGTTATCGAACCATATAGACTGAATTTGAATTTTTTCCGAGGTTTCTTTATTCTTTACACAAGAAAACGTAACCATGACTTATCTATTGTAGAGGTCTTTGGAAGAAAATGAAATATAAAGACACGTTTATCCTCTAGAGGGATTTATCATGTTCTTGAAGCGGTATCCTCTCAAAAGCATATGAGATATGTACTTCGTTCATATCATTCATTATCATATGATGGTTTCTTTAAGTTTAATTGAGCAGTTGAAAATTCCATACAGAGGAATAGGTTAAGGCGCTAGCTACGGTATGGTCTAATATTTCGTTCGTAGGTAAAGACTCATTTAGGTCTATACTTGCATGATTTATGTTAAGTTTCCTTCAGTCTTACACGAAGTACAGACAGCAGCAGACAGCATTCCGGTTTTATGATAAATAATCTTCTCTTATTACATATTTTGCTTACAATTTGGAGCACAGAGGGAGCAATTAGGTCTGGAACTAACAGTGTAACACCAAAAGCTTTTTTTAAAATCAAGCTAGCGCCCTATCTAGATGTTTCACAAACAACTAAAATGGCCAAAATGACGGTTGTGTATGTTTGTTGAAACGGAAGAATAAAGGCAAACTAGAACCAGGCTTAACCTTTCGAGCAACTCTTTCCAAAACAAATGTAAACAAACCACTAATATCTTCAATAAAATGCTGCGTGTGTTTTAACCTTTCGTTTATACGAAGAGCTAACAATCCCCCGTGATTCTTAGGCATTTCTTTTTCTCATAAGCCCCATGATCTTTTCTGATACTTTATCCATCAGAAAAACTCTGGCAGGCAAGATAAGCAAATATGTTATCACAATAATTCATTCGCGTCTAATCGGAAAACCTTCATCTACATCAGCCAGCAGCATGAAAACACTCAAGCATCTCTAGGACTCAGATCAATCCTTTCCTCGAATTGCCACAGAGGAAAAAACCCAGCAATTTTCCTAGAGACTGGCGTCTGAATAATGAATTAAATAAAACAAGACTCTGGGGATATAGAATTGCAGTTGAGAGGGGGGCTATACATTTGCTTTCTGGCATCAAACTAAGCGGTCTTGAAGTGTATTATCATAAACAGATTCAAAACGAATCATATTCTCTCGTAGCATCTATTTGCCCCCACCCCGACACTCATTCAAACATGTGTACACAACAAAACTGCATGCAATTAATCTTATTCAAGCGAGCATAGTAAAATAGGTTTGAATGATAAAGTATAAAATCATGACAAGCAATGGTTTGATGCGGATTGACACCAGTCATTTAGAAAGCTTCATTAGGAGCTCTCTAAATGACGTGCGTCCTGTATTAAGACAACCTTAGACTAAACTTCCTTTCACGCACTGTTTGGGAGCAACGAAATCAAGATTGACTGTGTATTTTCTATCTTAAACTCTTTACCGAACGCCGAATGGTTGACTGTCCCAAATTGAAAGAGTTTGTAGACGTCATTTAAAAAAAGTGATGAAATTGGTGAATGATCTTCTGATAGGACAGATACGTTTCCCCTTTCCTCACAATGTTTTCCTGGGTCGTCTGCAACAAACTAGTTAAATGTCGTTATTGTTTGGTAATGGTTTATGTGAAACAAAACAATTCGGGTACGCCTAAGAACCTACACGACGGGACGGTTCTATTGGGTACCTACACACTCGAAGCTGACGCCAAACATTTAGTCAAGAAAAGCATTAATTGTTCAACGCATTTGTAATCAGGGGCTTTCATTAAACCCGATAGAATTCTGATGATTAGTATGGATTATATTACAAGCCGTTTCCTCAATTCGTTTGTTTAACAATTTCCCTCTGCCTTAAGTTATCCGCAATAAACTCAACGGCAGTGAATTAGCAAGGGATAACGAATAAAAACTCAAATACCAATTGTTGTATATTGATCAACATATGAGGCAATGATTAGACATATTTGTTTGTCAACAGGGATTATGCGTGTGACGAGAACAATAACCTTATTACGACAATGTCTCAAGACCCATTCAACTGCAAAACATGGAAATAATAAAATATGTCCGTGAACACGCTGTGCCTTGTCACTCATAGCATAGCGCAGAGTGCTGAGTCTGAGTGCTGAGTCGCATGCTGCGTATACACGTTTGTTCTTAATTGTTCCAATACATCAATAAAAGAGATCGTTATTCAGTAATGGTAAGTGTGTATGTTATCAAAATTGGCATCTAACAACCCTTTTAACCCATTACCATATGTCCAATAAGGACATTTGACCAGTTTCTAGAAAACATTGTGGGAAAAGGACAAATTGCTCGTGACGAGCAATTTCTCCTTTTCCCACAATGTTTTCTGCCCTATCAGAAGAATACTTTCCAATGTCATCACATTTTGAAAAGTCGTATGCAAACTCTTATAATTTGGGATAGTCTTAAATCTGGCGTTTAGTAAAGGGGTCGAACACGTCCGTTAGTACAATTATTCCGCAGTTTCTCAGACATAACACCGCTTACAAAGTCTGCGATTGTGTCCAAATATCGTATGGACAGCTTTGCAAACTTTGCAAGCGAATATAAGTCCGAGAAACTGCACAACAATCGCACGTCTTCTAGCCTAAAACAGCCTTCTTACGGTCCAAAAAGGATCGCTCGAAATGGACTGAATTCTGGAGATAGAATTGGCAGAAATTCATCCACGCTAGATGCTCTCCAGAACGATCTTTTTATACGACTTGCATTCCAATAAACCTGGATAATTACGGATAATAGCTGGAACCACGCTTGGCAAACGATTGCCTTGTCAAATTTACAGGAGTTACTTAACCTGTACTAGCATGCCATTCCTATCTCCATGATAGAGGAGTGTCTGTCTCAAAACTGGTGATGAAGTTGCATGTGTTTTATTGTATACGTTTTGTATGACGATAGCAGGATAATGGATTGTTAACCTTGTCACGAGATCGTTTCTAGGCTGAGCCTCCAGGTCCGTATTGAATTGTTGTCTTTTGGATTCTGTTTCCAGTCCATGGAAATTTGGTAAAAAATAATTGTGGAAGATTTCAGTTGAATTACAATTGCAAAGAAAATGTTAATGAAGATGATTTTAGGCCATGAACAACATCAAGCTCCATTTCCAAAAAAAATCATGGTGAACGATTTATCTACTTTGTATCTAGATTGATATTTTAAACAATTGATAAACGAGCATGTTTTTTTTTTTATATCCAAATTCTCTTTGTTGTCCAAAGATATGTTACTAAAACGACTAATAAACAAAAATGCTGTTCAGCATGGACATCCTTTGGACTTTGACTATTAGTTTTAGTGTCTGCCATATGATACACTTTACGAAATGAGGTCACTGTTTACTGGCCAAGAATACATGACAAAAGTTGTCTCTGATTATAAATTCGTGAAAAATGTGTCTTTCACTTAAATGTCAATACGATGAAGTTGGTTCATGTCTGCTAATTGTCACAAATATCACAACCCCAAACTGCTAAGCAAAATAGACCAAGCCTCTTCCAACACATTCGTTTTTTTTGGAATCTCTATAACAAGTCTATGGTAAACGGCATAAAATTTCCATACAGACACACACTGAGATACAAAATTAATGCAGTCTTCTGTATTGAGACCATCGACTCATCTATACATGCGTTTACTCTGGCTGTAACCAATATTTTCATAAGTAGATGATTTAGAAAACAAGAGGCAAACTGTCTTAGTAACAACGACGTGGTAAGAATGAATTCTTCTCTAGCCTCAAAAAATTCTTCACAAATTCACAAATACATTTTAATTCCTCACACTTGTTTCTTCCGTCTACTAATGCTTTAAACTTAAGCCGCGCATGGAATGAGGGTAGACTCCTTTCTAATTAGTACCCTCCTTTGCCGCATCTAATTCATAACAGTATTCTAACGAATGAGAAAGTTGTTGTAGTTGTTGTTTATTCACAGCGGTTCCAATCTAACATCATACATAATGTTTGATGGCGTCTTCTAATGCTTGTAATTTATACCAGAGTCTCAACCTACTCTGTGGGATGGGCCACATGTTGTATGTGTACAACGCAAGGTTCTATAAACAAATGCAGGATGAAAGCGATGGTTGCAAGTGCAAAGGAAACCACATCTTAAGTTACAATGTAAATGCGCTACATAATTTAGACATTAACATCAATCTGGCAGGCGTTTCTTGGAACAAAGCGGGATAAATTATCGCTCTGCTGCAGACGAAACATTGTACCGATGGAAAACCGACAACAGGAGAGATGGGGTTATGGCGAATTGCATGCAAGGGTCGTCGCAAAGATTAGTTCTTGACGGCTGGAAAATAAATGTTTTGTTCTTTCACTGCTTCTTTTTTTTGCCTATGGATTCCGTCCCCGAATTACGTTTCTAAAATACTGCCGTATTCTGGGAACACATCTAAACATATATCATGTTATGTTAAGCAAAGAACCTAGTTACCTATTCATTTACTAGGTTGGCGCTTTAGTTGTAAATTGACTTTCTAAACAAACTGTTGGGCATTAGCTAATCACTTACTGTTCTTAACTTCCTCCGCATTACAATCGCTAATTGTCATAAGCATTAAGATTAAGGATATTGCTAGAAATGTGCAAAAAATGTGCTTGTGATATTGTGTGTTCAAACCAACAAGAAACTATTTGACAGTTTCTTTTGTGGAACTAATATTGTGTCAGATCTGCTTTTGTGTCACAGTCTTTGGATGAAATACTAAATAAAGGAAATGATTTCTGAATGATACGGTTCTGTGGTACCAATTCATTATCATTTCTTACAGAAAACAATGGCACAATATGTTTCAACGCTATATTAGAACAGTCTTATCTCTTATTTCAAATAAACGAGATGGCAATTTGCTTTCGTACAAATATGTCTCACAAACCATGAGGTAAAAGATATCATTTATAAGTGACAAGAAATCATTGACTTTTCAGAAATCAATCGTCATTAAACTAATGCCGCTGGGAGATAACGCCCTATCAGCACGAAATCACTCCATGTTTTTATCATCTTAGTGCAAATTATACCGGTTTAATACACCGGAAGTAGTTCTTTTGGTCTTCCCCGGAGGTGAACAAAGAACCACCGGTGAATTACGGATATTGCCGAGTAATTCCGAGATAGTCCGATCACTACCAGCTGTGAACCGAACAATGCATGCGCTCGGCTGAGCGTCTTCATAATAGGCTCTCTCTACAAAGATTATGAAAGGTCTTTAATAAACTAAGCCTTCGACTTAACGACTGATATCATGTTGCCAAAGAAGAACATTATGACCACGTCTTAACAATTTAAGGAAAGCATTTTATTAACTTGAATCACTGTATGTTATACATTTTTTAATAAAAAAAATGATTATATGCAGTTAATTACAGACAATAATTTTATTTATCTTATCTACGACCCTTCATGAAAATAAAACTGATATATCGCCAAAGATTAATCCCTATGTTTATAAAAGAATAATACAGATTCCTTGTGGAGATACTATTAAGCTCGGATCAGCAACTCGGAGCTGCTAAAGTTGTTTTAATACCGGCTCTGTGAGGCCAAGGCCACCTGATACCCTACCCAGTATGCCTGTTTATTTTAACTTCCGCCATACAGCTGTTCCCTTCATATGCGCCATTTTGGAAATCGCCTTATTAAGTAATTCGTTTGTCGTCTGCGTTAGAAACAATACCAAACGCCATTTTTTCGACGTTCCCAAACTCAAAAAGTTTGCAAACAACTTTTCAAAATGTTATGAATTTGTAAAACAATCATCTGATAGGGCAAAATCATTGTGGAAAAGGGAGAAATTGCTCGTCACGAGCAATTTCTCCTTTTCCGACAATGTTTTCCAGCGTAGTCTGCAACAAAGTGGTTAAAAAGTATTTATTGTTTGGTAATGGGTTATGTGTTGTGTCGCACGCTCCTGTGATGATCACATGGATTGATTCGGAGCTTTACTTTACTTAATCATAGTACACGTCTATTTAGACATAGATATCGAAAATGGAAAACACGGGGATAAAACAATTGGTCTTCCCGGGTTACAACGTGATAATAACATATACTATTATAAGACAAAACATGATAATAACATATACTATTATTAGACAAAACATGATTATAACATAGACCATTATTAGACAAACCATGATGATAACATAGACTATTATTAGACAAAATATGATATTAACATAGACTATTATTAGACAAAACATGACAATAACATATACTATTATTAGACAAAACATGATAATAACATAGACTATTATTAGACAAACCATGATTATTACATAGACTATTAATAGACAAAACATGATAATAACATAGACTATTATTAGACAAACCATGATTATTACATAGACTATTATAAGACAAAACATGATAATAACATATACTATTATTAGACAAAACATTATAATAACGTAGACTATTATTAGACAAAACATGATAATAACATAGACTATTATTAGACAAAACATGACAATAATATATACTATTATTAGACAAAACATGATAATAACATATACTATTATTAGACAAAACATTATAATAACATAGACTATTATTAGACAAAACATGATAATAACATAGACTATTATTAGACAAAACATGACAATAATATATACTATTATTAGACAAAACATGATAATAACATATACTATTATTAGACAAAACATTATAATAACGTAGACCATTATTAGACAAAACATGATAATAACATATACTATTATTAGACAAAACATGATAATAACATATACTATTATTAGACAAAACATTATAATAACGTAGACCATTATTAGACAAAACATGATAATAACGTAGACCATTATTAGACAAAACATGATAATAACGTAGACCATTATTAGACAAACCATGATAATAACATATACTGTTATTAGACAAAACATTATAATAACGTAGACCATTATTAGACAAAACATTATAATAACGTAGACCATTATTAGACAAAACATGATAATAACGTAGACCATTATTAGGCAAACCATGATAATAACATAGACTATTATTAGACAAAACATGATAATAACATAGACTATTATTAGACAAACCATGATGATAACATATACTATTATTAGACAAAACATGAAAATAACATAGACCATCATTAGACAAACCATGATGATAACATACACTATTATTAGACAAAACATGAAAATAACATAGACCATTATTAGACAAACCATGATGATAACATACACTATTATTAGACAAACCATGATGATAACATAGACCATTATAAGACAAAACATGACAATAACATATACTATTATTAGACAAAACATGACAATAACATATACTATCATTAGACAAAACATGACAATAACATAGACCATTATTAGACAAAACATGACAATAACATATACTATTATAAGACAAAACATGATAATAACATAGACCATTATTAGACAAACCATGATGATAACATACACTATTATTAGACAAACCATGATGATAACATAGACCATTATTAGACAAAACATGACAATAACATATACTATTATTAGACAAAACATGATAATAACATAGACTATTATTAGACAAAACATGACAATAACATATTCTATTATCAGACAAAACATGATAATAACATAGACCATTATTAGACAAACCATGATGATAACGTAGACTGTTATTCGACAAACCATGATGATAACATATACTATTATTAGACAAAACATGATGATAACATATACTATTATTAGACAAAACATGATAATAACATAGACTATTATTAGACAAAACATGACAATAACGTATACTATTATTAGACAAAACATGATGATAACATAGACCATTATTAGACAAACCATGATGATAACATATAATATTATTAGACAAAACATGATATTAACATAGACTATAATTAGACAAAACATGACAATAACATATACTATTATTAGACAAAACATGATAATAACATAGACTATTATTAGACAAACCATGATTATTACATAGACTATTAATAGACAAAACATGATAATAACATAGACTATTATTAGGCAAACCATGATTATTACATAGACTATTATAAGACAAAACATGATAATAACATATACTATTATTAGACAAAACATGTCAATAACATATACTATTATTAGACAAAACATGATAATAACATAGACCATTATTAGACAAACCATGATGATAACATAGACTATTATTAGACAAAACATGATAATAACATAGACTATTATTAGACAAAACATGACAATAATATATACTATTATTAGACAAAACATGATAATAACATATACTATTATTAGACAAAACATTATAATAACGTAGACCATTATTAGACAAAACATGATAATAACGTAGACCATTATTAGGCAAACCATGATAATAACATAGACTATTATTAGACAAAACATGATAATAACATAGACTATTATTAGACAAACCATGATGATAACATATACTATTATTAGACAAAACATGAAAATAACATAGACCATCATTAGACAAACCATGATGATAACATACACTATTATTAGACAAAACATGAAAATAACATAGACCATTATTAGACAAACCATGATGATAACATACACTATTATTAGACAAACCATGATGATAACATAGACCATTATAAGACAAAACATGACAATAACATATACTATTATTAGACAAAACATGACAATAACATATACTATCATTAGACAAAACATGACAATAACATAGACCATTATTAGACAAAACATGATGATAACATATACTATTATAAGACAAAACATGATAATAACATAGACCATTATTAGACAAACCATGATGATAACATACACTATTATTAGACAAACCATGATGATAACATAGACCATTATTAGACAAAACATGACAATAACATATACTATTATTAGACAAAACATGATAATAACATAGACTATTATTAGACAAAACATGACAATAACATATTCTATTATCAGACAAAACATGATAATAACATAGACCATTATTAGACAAACCATGATGATAACGTAGACTGTTATTCGACAAACCATGATGATAACATATACTATTATTAGACAAAACATGATGATAACATATACTATTATTAGACAAAACATGATAATAACATAGACTATTATTAGACAAAACATGACAATAACGTATACTATTATTAGACAAAACATGATGATAACATAGACCATTATTAGACAAACCATGATGATAACATATAATATTATTAGACAAAACATGATATTAACATAGACTATAATTAGACAAAACATGACAATAACATATACTATTATTAGACAAAACATGATAATAACATAGACTATTATTAGACAAACCATGATGATAACATAGACAATTATTAGACAAAACATGGTAATAACATAGATTATTATTAGACAAAACATGATAATAACATAGACTATTATTAGACAAAACATGGTAATAACATAGATTATTATTAGACAAAACATGATAATAACATAGACTATTATTAGACAAAACATGACAATAACATATACTATTATTAGACAAAACATGATAATAACATAGACTATTATTAGACAAAACATGACAATAACGTATACTATCATTAGACAAAACATGATGATAACATAGACCATTATTAGACAAACCATGATGATAACATAGAATATTATACGACAAAACATGATATTAACATAGACTATTATAAGACAAAACATGACAATAACATATACTATTATTAGACAAAACATGATAATAACATAGACCATTATTAGACAAACCATGATGATAACATAGAATATTATTAGACAAAATATGATATTAACATAGACTATTATTAGACAAAACATGACAATAACATATACTATTATTAGACAAAACATGATAATAACATAGACTATTATTAGACAAACCATGATGATAACATAGACTATTATTAGACAAAACATGATAATAACATAGACTATTATTCGACAAACCATGATGATAACATATACTATTATTAGACAAAACATGATAATAACATAGACTATTATTAGACAAAACATGTTAATAACATAGACTATTATTAGACAAAACATGGTAATAACATAGACTATTATTAGACAAACCATGATGATAACATATACTATTATTAGACAAAACATGATAATAACATAGACCATTATTAGACAAACCATGATGATAACATAGACAATTATTAGACAAAACATGATTATTACATAGACTATTATTAGACAAAACATGATAATAACATAGACCATTATTAGACAAACCATGATGATAACATAGACTATTATTAGACAAAACATGTTAATAACATAGACTATTATTAGACAAAACATGACAATAACATATACTATTATTAGACAAAACATGATAATAACATAGACTATTATTAGGCAAACCATGATGATAACATAGACTATTATTAGACAAAACATGATAATAACATAGACTATTATTAGACAAAACATGTTAATAACATAGACTATTATTAAACAAAACATGATAATAACATAGACCATTTTTAGACGACGGGCGATAATATCATTAACTATTCTTAGACATCGCATTATAATAACATTGACTATTCCTAGACGGTATATGATAATACCATAATCTACTCATAGACAGCGCATTATAATAACATAGGTTATTCTCACGTGACACACGGTGATAAGATGATTAAAGTGATTCTTAGACGACATTATACGTACTATTCTTATCATCCAAACAAGCAGCCCTATTCAACTCGTTCTTGGTCGTTGAATCCTAACAGTAGGGGTGCCGACAGGTCAAAACAATAAATATCTCAAAAAGCCAATTCGATGCTGGGAAACCGTTGCTTAACCCTTTACCAAACGCTATATTTTCGACTGTCCCAAATTGAAAGAATTTTCAGACGACATTTCAAAATGGGATGAAATTGGAAAGTTATTTTCTGAAATAGTGGAAACATTGTGGGAAAAGGAGAAATTGCTCGTCAAGAGCAATTTCACATTTTCCGACAGTGTTTTCCAGAGTCGTCTACAAAGTGATCAAATGTCGTTATTGTTTGATAATGGGTTAAAATCATTTACCATAAACCCACTACCGGTAAAGTCAAAGCCATTATACAAGGTAGATTCGTCACGAGCATTTTCTCCTTTTCCCACAATGGTTTTCCAGAGTCGCCTCCAACAAAAAGGTAATGGGTTAGAATCTTTAACCATAAATCCCATACCTCTATAGTTCCATTATACAAGGTAGATTCGTCAAAAAGCGTCTCTCTAAGCCACCATTGCTATGATAAGCCCAGAATTGGCAGCCTAGTTGGTAAATACCGCTGCTTTTGGAACCACTTATCTGGCGAATGTTTCCTTTGTGCATCGGTGGCCCGATGATTGTAGTACCATCTGCCAAAGAATCATCTAAAAGCTAGCTGAAAATGGTGTGTGTCTTACAACAATGCATAGTCTGCACGTGGAAATACCATTCCTAAACCTTTTAACGTTTGGATAGAAAAAAGTAATTCGACTTCAGAAGAGGCTTGTTAACATGTGAAAAAACCTTCAGCTCTGCTATTGTGATATGTGAATATATTGTAAAAGCATTATGGCAAAAGGAGAAATTGCTTGTGACAAACAATTTCGCCTTTTGCCACAAAGTTTTTCGTCTGGTGCAAGACGTATAAATGTGGCGTTAGGTGGTGATGAGTAATGTGTAATGAAAACAAACATTATAACAAAATAAAAACACGAGAATCGATCCAGGCCCGAAACGAGCGCTGTTCTCTACCCAACAAGACCAGTCCTCCCTTCTCTTCGGCGTACAAATAGCATAGGTAGCGAGGCAATAGACGATAAGCTATAATTATGAACGGAGGGTAATTTTCTTGTACTTGTCTGTCATAAACATGAGACGAGCAATTTCTGACAGGTCTCGCATGAACGTAATGAGATCCGTGTGATACGGCGAGGGCCATAAATAACATTAGAAGCTCAGTTTGGGGCGAACGTTGCGTCTGTGTGCGTACAATATTGCTGAAGGTCGAATCTCCTTCATTAGACGTACAGGCTGATTCCGGGCGAAAGTTTAAGTTGATACTTGAATAATTGTTTGGTTTGAACATCTTGTGTGATAAAATAAAAACAATTTAATTCAATCACATGATAGATCGAGATTCGTCGTTGGAGCAGTTTGTACAAGGCATCCGATAGTAAAATGAGGTATACATGGTACATTTTGTCATCGGCCACAAAGTTGCTTTTCTACTTTTCTCTTTTTTGTTTTTCAAATAATGTATACCCACTCAAAGCATGTATGCCTACTGGTATACAGTACATGGCTATTTCTATATGAGTAGTAAATCACAGACTTATTTTTGAGCTTCGACATGTTTTTGTTAGTCCCACCCTTACACAGACATAATTGATTCACGTAACCCCTAATCCACCTTCTTTGACCTACATGCGATAGCTAGGGAAATAAAAGTTTTCTTTGGGTCGTCATTGATTATTCAGAATTATACATTGTACATCTTGAGGAGGCATTGTGAGTGAAACTACCAGGGAAAAAGACAGTTGATGTTCATTGGCAAGTGTATCATTTTCACCCACAATTCTCTTTGAAATGCATCCCGTTTCTGCAACCTCGTTCTCGTTTGCACATTAGTACAGATGCAACGTGATGTTCTATCTATCAAAACCAATGGAACAACAATAGCAGAGATCATGAGAACACAAAACAAATGAGCAAAGCATTTAAAACATTCGTTTGGTTCGTCGAACTTGACACGGGCTCTGCTTGATTAATCATTAATGAATTCAATCGTACGCTGGACGGCGCTGTCTCTCAACCAATTGATCGCAGCAGTCGTAAAAGTGCCCTGTATCAATACTGTCGAGGGAACCAGAAAATAAAGAACCAATCAATCTTAAACACACATAAACCCTGCAGCCAATCAATACGGAGTATTCGCTTTACTTCCGCTCTCGGCGGCACTATTTTGTCTGAAAATGTATCATTGCGCGGTGCCTAATGGTTTTTGGAATATATCGTTCCTTTTTTTTCGAGATTTTACCGTTATAAAGGGTACGTTGCGAATCACTGATGTCATCAAAAACATCGTGTGATTTTTTCACATTTGAAATGTCGTCTGCAAACTCTTTCAATTTGTGGCAGTCGATAATTTGACGTTTGGTAATGGAAAAGTTGCCTTATACACAACGATTCTGTTCGACCGTTACGCTCCAGATCGGTCTATACATTTAAAACAAGCTGATCTCAAAATACTTAAACGTATGGTCTTTGTTAAAACTAAAATCAAACAAGCGAACACACGGTCGATCCATCAATCGGTCTACTATACAAACAATCTGATCTTAAAATACTTAAACGTACTGTAAAGATCTTGGCAAAACCAAAATCAAACAAGCAAACAAATGGTCGATCCACGGATCAAGCTATACAATCCAAGCAGTTTGATCTCAAACAACTTTAAAGGATAGTCTTTGTTAAAAGTCTAGGCAAAACCAAATTGAAACAAGCAAACAAATGGTCGATCCATCGAATAGCCTATAAAATCCAAGCAGTCTGATCTCAAATTGCTTCAATGTATGTCTTTGTCAAAATCCTGAGCAAAACCAAAATCAAAAAGTAAACATATGGTTGATCCATCGATCAGTCTACATAATCCAAGCAGTCTGATCTCAATCTGTTTCGTCGTATGTCTTTGTCAAAAGTCTGTACAAAGCCAAAGGCAAACAAGCAAACAAACGGTCGACCCACCATTATCGCCATTATTGACCTGGTATAAAGACCCAGTTTGATACAAACGCTTACTTATCTCAGTATATACTCGACAACGCAAGCTGTCTTTATTGTTAACGAGGAACACACAGAATTCGTTAAACCCTTTCCCCAACAATAACGGCATTTGACCACTTTGTTGCGGACGTCTTTAGAGAACATTGAGGGAAAAGGAGAAATTGCTCGTAACGAGCAATTTCTCCTTTTCCCACAATGTTTTCTTCCCTTTCAGGAGATCATTTTCCAATTTCATTACATTTTGAAATGTCGTCTGCAAACCCTTTAGAATTGGGACAATCGAAAATCTGTTGTTTGGGAAAGGGTTAAACTTATCGCCATACATCAATTGAATCACGGCACAACCGAATGCAATTTAGACACGATTGTGATATGGGAAAACACCCATGGCTCCTCTACCAAAAGAAATCCGACCATAATTAAATTTTCGAATTTGGAGAAGACATCCCTGATTATATTCCCCTCGGGGTAACCGTCTTTAACATCATTTAACCCCTTACCAAATTTTTTACTGTCCCAAATTGAAAGGGTTTGCAGACGGTATTTTAAAATGTGATGAAATTGGAAAGCAATCTTCTGATAGGGCAGAAAACAATGTGGGAAAAGGAGAAATTGCTCGTCACGAGCAATTTCTCCTTTTCCCACATTGTTTTCCTGCGTCGTCTGCAACAATGTGGCAACACATCATTATTGTTTGGGAAAGGGTTAAATAGCTTCCGCGAACTTTGTGAAAAGCATAGCTGCCGTCCCTATTAACAACATAAGTCGTTCTATACGGTGTTCTTGTACGGACTTTGTTTCATTGTCAGATTCAACCTTTCACATTCCCCCCTGTTCGACCACAAACGCATCTGAATGTCTGATGCCCCCTTTAATTGATTGATTGTCCGACGTGAATAGCATTAGACGCTGTCATTCATAAGGGAGAACTTCTAAATCAGATGTAAAATATTGTATTGTGTCAGGGTCGTATAGTGTCGGCCCTGATCAGATTGTGCTGTTCGCAATGACTGATCTGGTACGGGATTTTTCCGCCCTTTTATTTGACTCATTTGGATTGGATTTGATGCTTACAGCGAGGGTTCGTTTAACACATTACCACCTAACGTCACATATTTGCCATTTGAAGAAGACGGTTTGCAAAAATCTTTGTGGTAAAAGGAAAAATTGCTTGTTACAAGTAATTTGTCCTTTTGACGCAGTGCTTTTTTCAATCCGTTCACATATCACAACAGCAGAATTGAAAGGTTTTTCACATTTTTACAAAGCTCTTCTAAAGTCGTTTGCTTCAAGTTAAACATGTCGTCTGCAGTTGGTAAAGAGTTCTGGATTTACCTGTGATAGTTATACATGCTGATCTAAGATCAGGCCTTCGTATCTAACTTATTCCCCAAATGGTTATTTTTTTCAGACGACAAAATTGGAAGCAAGAAAAGAAATCAATTCATGTATGATATTTTGTATAAACCATTGTGCAAAAAAGATAAATTGCCTATAACGATCAGTAAATCTTTTTTTTTTGCGATAATGTTGTCTAAAGTCATCTGTCGTATGTGGGTCAAAGCAGGTGAATTAAAGATTAAAGAGACAAAATAGTGTCTGTGGGAGGCGGGGACTAATACAAGAATATCAAAGGCCCAATATGAAGTTCATGACTTACTTACTACTCGTATAGAAATATACAGATGTGAGTCGGCATACACGCTTTCAGTGGGTATCTTTTATTTGAAAGAAAAGGGGAAAATAGAAAACTTTGTTGTTGATGCGCCAACGGGAAAATGTACACTATCCACCAAATACCTCATTATTACATAGGATGCCTTGCATGGGGCCTTGCAAATACGAATACCCAGAACTAGGCATAATGCGGGTATGCATCGATCAGGGTACCGTTTTACTAAACAGTTTACGCTTAAAATGACCAATGACGTGTCACATTGCAATATTGTACTTTCATTGAAGATACTATCCATGTGTATCGGTTATGACTTACGCAAATATTTTCCTTACGTTGCTTAGTAAAACGGTACCAGGACCCCAGGCCATCGGATGCCTTGTTCAAACTGCTCCAACGAACAATCTTGAGTTATATATAAAATCAAAATAGGCTGGCAGATTCAGGCCCCCCTTTCCCCTAAACGGGCATGATGACAAATACGTCTGCAAACAAAACTTGAATCGAGGTTTGTCACCCTCCTCCGTCCCTGAAACATAAACGGGGAGGTGATGGTATTGTCAACATGATACTGTTCAGAAGGCGATGAAATAAGTGGGTTTGTCGTTCGGGCCATCTGTCAGAATAATGATTGTTGTTGTTCGTTATTTATCCATCAAACCAATTTAAAGTTTTTCGAATGTTGTTTTTTCAAAGTGAAATTAATTCTGTTACGGCCAAGGACATTTGAAATCGTAAAATCGTTGTGATAAAATAATTTGCTCATTTGGCAGACGATATTTGAAGTCATTGTGACATAAATAGGGTTTGCTCATTCTGCAGACGAGATTTGAAATCGTTGTGACAAAAGAAAAAATGCCAATTACGAGCGATATTTCAAGTCATTGTGACAAAAGAAGAATTTGCCCATTTTGCAGACGACGCTTAAAATCATTGAAACAAAAGAAAAATTTGCTCTAGTGACCAGTGTAACACTTAAGCAAGTCTTTCTTTGGGCGCCAATATCCTTTCGCGAAGGACTTGATTTAATCCTGCAATGAACCTCTGATATATTCGTTCCTTCGCCTTTATAACGTTGCAGATGGTGTATCGATGCCGTTTTCATAAGACAGCTTCATCAACACTGGATTTGCCTTGATGAGATATAGATTAGTTTTCCTCTGGAAAGCAGTTGGATGCAAGGTAACTGGTAATCAGCATGTGTGTGCGTGTCAGTTAATGATGCAGTAAAGAATGGAAAACCGCGATCCTCATTTTTAAGACTTTACCAAACGCTAAATTTTCGACTGTTCCAAATTGAAATGTTTGCAGTCGAAATTTCAAAATGTGATTAAATCAAAAATCAATCTTCTGATAGAGGTAGAAAACATTGGGGGAAAAGGATAATTTGCTCGTTACGAGCAAATTATCCTTTTCCCACAATGTTTTCCCGAGTTGCCTGCAACATATTGGTCAAATATCGCTATTGTTTGGTAATGGGTTAAACTACATACTTTTTCTTTTGTATCGGATTTAACGTCGTGTCAACTTATTCTCGGCTTTTCCTGGTGCATATTGCCTAAAGACACTTCCAACATAACCAGCTGTTCGTACCCAGCATACAAGCGTTTCAAGTTTACTCCCAAGCTTTTGGGTCACTGAAGACCCACAATAGCATGTGTATAATGATATCATAGCCTCACAATAGGCTATCAGTCTGTATATTCTAACCAAAGATAACATTTATCGGTGTTTCTCTTCGAAATACATTAGTTAAAACAAAGACCTAATAAACATGTCTATACGGTCTTATGTTATAACAGAGACATAGATAACATGTTATCTATGTCTCTGGTTATAACTATCTGCATCGTTGTAAAATGAAGTATAGTAATCCGAAGGTTATGTCGGACACTTTTAGCTTACACAATAAAAGACGCCTTCTATCCCCCGCAGTCCAATTATGTAGATTGGTGTATGCGTCTTGTTTTCCCTGCATAATCGGAGAGGAAACAGAAATATCGGAAACGCTTAAGTAACTATCATCAATTTACCATTTCGAGATACGAAACAATAATGACAATACAAGCATCTACTTGTAATCCAGGAAATCATACGATAATTTCATATCTGTTATTGCACGTGTACTGAAAAGCTTCGGTATGCTTCGACATGGTGTTTGTTGAACATCATCCAGAATTTAGAGAGAGGCATGAGAAGGAAATAGATAGAGAAAGAGATATAGATAGAGAGAGAGAGAAAGAAAGAGAGAGAGAGAGGGAGAGAGAGAGAGAAAAAGAAAGAGAGAGAGAGAGAGAACGAGCGAGAGAGAGAGGGGGAGGGTTGAGAGAGAGTGGATGGGAGGGAGGGAGGGAGGGAAGGGAGGAGGGGAGGGAGGGAGGGAGGAGGAGGGGAGGAGAGGAGGGAGGGAGGGAGGAGGAGAGAGAGAGAGAGAGACAAGACAGACAGACAGAGAGAAGAGACACAGACAGACAGACAGACAGACAGACAGACAGACAGACAGACAGACAGACAGACAGACAGACAGACAGACAGACAGACAGACAGACAGAGAGAGACAGACAGAGAGAGAGACAGACAGAGAAAGAGGGATTAGTGAGAAAGAAGTTGACTTGTGTTGTACACGAAAACTAGTTGCAGTGAATACTTTTGCTTCGATATCATCAGTAGTAAAAATGAAATCAATCGATAATGTACATAATATGAATTAGACCAAAATGCACAGTTTATCATTTTCCAGCTCAAACAATTATTGACCAATAAGAAACCGTAATAATTGAGTTTGACAAGAATTCGAAATCCTTTAGGAATACAATAAAAAAACTCGGAGGGGGTGAGTAAAAAGGGTGAGTCTGTGAGTTTGCGTGTTGGCAAATTAGCTCTCGTACATGATTGATAGATGTTAAATAATTCATAGCCTACTAGGTTAGCCATTCCCCGTGGATTTGCGTTTTCAATATTCCAAATTGAAAGCATTGGGAGAAGATTACTGCCGACCATGATTCTGATATGACCACTGTCAACTTTCTCTCGGGATCACGTGGGGAGATAATGTCACATCAGCAAATATTTCTTCTTTTGTCAAATTGTTTATTACATATATACATACATCAATTTTCTCTTTGTAAATATTGTTAGGAAAACAAACTTTTCTTTTTGTTTTCTTAGTTATACACTCACTCATTCACTTTTTTCACTATGCCACTTGCATCTTCTTCTTCTCTTGTTTCATCCTATGTCTTGAATCAACAGTATTCATAACGATAAGAATAGACTTGATGGTCAAATGTGATTGCAACATTTGGTGGGGGAAATGACGGTAACTTCGTGTCCTTTTTTCAATAATTCCACACCACATCCAGAGTTGTGAATAACATGTTTCTATTTCACGTTACCTCTTGGGGTATTCCAATCATGTCACTCGTAGTCGACGTGTGGACACGCCATTGAACAAAGCCATTATCATTCACATATCATACATATACGTACATAAAACCACAAGCAATAGTTCGAAGGCTTCATTAATACCACAAGACGTTGACATTTGCATTGAAGCCTGAAGTTTCACTTCCAACAGAATACGTACATGTAACCACAAGTAATGGTTTGAACGTTTCAATAATTCTACAAGACGTTGACATTTGCATTGAAGCCTGAAGTTTCACTTCGAACAGAATTCATTATACGTACATGTAACCACAAGCAATGGTTCAAATGTTTCAATAATTCTACAAGACGTTGACATTTGCATTGAAGCCCCAAGTTTCACTTCCAACAGAATTCATTATACGTACATGTAACCACAAGCAATAGTTCGAACGTTTCAATAATTCTACAAGACGTTGACATTTGCATTGAAGCCTGAAATTTCACTTCCAACAGAATTCATTATACGTACATGTAACCACAAGCAATGGTTCGAATGTTTCAATAATTCTACAAGACGTTGACATTTGCATTGAAGCCCCAAGTTTCACTTCCAACAGAATTCATTATACGTACATGTAACCACAAGCAATGGTTCGAATGTTTCAATAATTCTACAAGACGTTGACATTTGCATTGAAGCCCCAAGTTTCACTTCCAACAGAATTCATTATACGTACATGTAACCACAAGCAATGGTTCGAAGGTTTCAGTAATTCTACAAAACGTTGACATTTGCATTGAAGCCCCAAGTTTCACTTCCAACAGAATTCATTATACGTACATGTAACCACAAGCAATGGTTCGAAGGTTTCAGTAATTCTACAAAACGTTGACATTTGCATTGAAGCCTGAAGTTTCACTTCCAACAAAATTCATTATACGTACATGTAACCACAAGCAATGGTTCGAATGTTTCATTAATTCTACAAGACGTTGACATTTGCATTGAAGCCCCAAGTTTCACTTCCAACAGAATTCATTATACGTACATGTAACCACAAGCAATGGTTCGAATGTTTCAATAATTCTACAAGACGTTGACATTTGCATTGAAGCCCCAAGTTTCACTTCCAACAGAATTCATTATACGTACATGTAACCACAAGTAATGGTTCGAACGTTTCAATAATTCTACAAGACGTTGACATTTGCATTGAAGCCCCAAGTTTCACTTCCAACAGAATTCATTATACGTACATGTAACCACAAGCAATGGTTCGAACGTTTCAATAATTCTACAAGACGTTGACATTTGCATTGAAGCCCCAAGTTTCACTTCCAACAGAATTCATTATACGTACATGTAACCACAAGACATAGTTCGAAGATTTCAGTAAACGATGCCACAAGACCTTCACATGTGCATTGAAGCCCCAAGTTTTTCTTCCAATACGGACAATGCTTCAAATCATTATGGAGAAAAATATATCGTTTTAAAAAGCTGATTTCTTTCGAATTTGAAAATTAAGATTTCGTTTCAAATAAGGCCACATGTTTGGTTACTTAAGCAGAACAATTTTTATCGTTTTGCTATGATGCTTACTATTAAAGTTTAGAATAAGGCTTAGTTTCGATCACAGAAGAATTTCGAAAAAAGTTGAAAATAGATTAAATGTGCCTCTTCAAAGAGGCATGGAAATTTTGAAGATGAAAATTACAATGTAGTTTCTTCAAAACAGTACAACAGCTGTTCTGTTATAAGCGCATTGAAGAATAGTCATTGAAAGCAAATTAAGATTCTTTAAAGTGTGTTTACAGTGAATTATCATGTATTTCTTATCCAAACACGTGACATTGCTTTTGAGATCTACCGCTTAAAACTGTATACATTTATATATATATATATATATATATATATATATATATATATATATATATATATATATATATATATATATATATATATATATATATATATATATATATATATATATATATATATGAATATATATATTGCGTTGTTTCAACCACGTTTAATTTGGTCTTTCAAATGTTCTCACCTGTGAACAAGAACCTTTAACAGTTAACCCATTACCAAAGAGAAACGGCATCTGACCAGTTAGTTGAAGACCACCCCAGAAAACATTGTGGGGAAAGGAGAAATTGCTCTTATCGAGCAATTTCTCCTTTCCCCAAATTGTTTTCTGCCATATCAGAAGATTATTTTTCAATTCCATCATATTTTGAAATGTCGTCTGCAAACTCTTTCAATTTGAAAGAGTCGAAAAAATGTCGTTTGGTAAAGGGTTACGATAGACCTTTGCGTGCCAAGATTGCTTGACAGAGTTCGTTTCGCATTGATACCTGTTCAATAATTCATGGTGTTTCACTTACCCAGCATTAGAACATTTCGCATTTATTGAATCTCGTGAATCTAACAAACACATATGGTCCAGGTAAAAACGCATATCCTCACCTCCAAGGGTATATCCGCTTTAAAATTCAGATAACCATTGATACAAATAGGTATGTCTATCTCTTCCATAGTTGTTCCTAAACAAATGCAAAATCTTTAAGGTGCTTGTTCACAGAAAAGAAACTTTGAAAGCCAAAATAAAGTCATCGCTTTTTAGATCTACCTCATAGAAACTGTACATACTTAGATGAATTGACGCTTCCCAGATTAATCATGATTTCAGTTGGCACTTATATATGTATATCAAAAATAAGTACAAAATCTGTATTGTTTCAGCGTTACTTTAACAATTCAACGAGTATTTCAATTTGATTTTGACTTTTCATCATTTTTTTCTGTGAACAAACACATTTTAACCCCGTCAGGAACAAAACAGGAAAGGTTTGTTACATCTATGAATGTCTTTATTCTGTACGTCATTGACATTTATACAGTCTCCCCGTACATATTACCGAAAATGTGTTGTCACAACGTTAAACCCAGTTCAAAACTAGTTGATATACGCCTTGTACCTTACTTATGAAACAATCAGTGTGTTATTGGTGTTTTTGTTTATCAAGGAAACCTCTCAAGTCAGACAGTACACATTTTATGCCATCGGAGAAACATTGTCTGTTGTGCAATACTACAACAAGAGAGGTTCGTTGGACCTATGCAAGCCTTTATACAATACTTCCTTGACATTAATACAGTCTTGTTGTCTATATAACCGGAATTACATTGCTACAACTTAAAGCCCCGTTCAAAACAAATTTCGATCAACCTTGCACTGAAAACTGTTATAATCAGTAAGAAATGTTTCGTTTATCAGAGAAGCTTCTCAAGACAGGCAGCGCATATTTGGTATGCCATCGAAGAAATACTGTCTGCAGTGTAAGGCTTCAACAAGAAGGGTTCGTTGGACCTATACAAGGTTTATACAGTACTTCATTGACATTTATATAGTCTTGTCGTATATATTCAACCGAAAAAAGTTGTCACAGCGATAAACCTCGTTCATAACAAACTTGTATCAGCCTTACTTAAGACTGATATAAATCATAAAAAACGGATTCTTATGTGTGTCAAGGGAGGCTCTTAAAGACTGTACATATTTGGTATGACATCATAAATACTGTTTGTAGAGCAAGACCACAACAAGAAGGCTTTTCTGGGTATATGCAAGTCTAAATGTAGTATGTCCTTGGCATAACCACAGTTTTGCTGTATATATAACCGAAAATGTGTTGTCATCGCGATCAACCCCGTCCAATACAAATATCTATCAGACTTGTGCTGAACACTGGATGCACACAGTAAAGAAGGGATGCTTTTGTTTGGCAGGGAACCTCTTAAGTCAGACGGTGCATATTTGGTATGGCATTGGAGCAGTGTTGTTTGTAGCGCAGGACCACAACAAGAAGGCTTTTCTGGGTATATGTAAGTCTAAATATATCATGCCCTTGGCATAATTACAGTTTTGCCGTATATATGACCGAAAATGTGTTGTCATGGTGATCAACCCCGTTAAAATCAAACGTATGCCAGCCTTGTACTGAACAATTGATATAATCAGTATAAAAGGAACGGTGTTCTCTGTAAAGGAAACCTTTCAAGGCAGACGGTTCATATATGGTATGCCATCGGAGAAATATTGTCTGTAGAGACAAACATGTTTTTTTAAAATGCCATCATTGAACGACACGAACAAATAAACATATCTGCAATTGACAGATATGTTTATTTGGTCGTGTCTTTCAATGATTTATAAGTAACAAATGCACTTGTGGGCTTTCTGGGCTTATGTATTGCAGCTGTTTATGAAAATCAACAACATCCTTTGTCCTTCTCAGGATCAGCCGTAGCCTAGTACTGGTGCATCCAGGAAAGCCGTTACAAAACTGAAAAATTGTTGATATAGCTTTTAACACCATACAGACTTCCTTAGGATCGAACGCATGGCAACCACTTGAAACCCATTGCCAAACAATAAAAACGTTTTACCAGTTTGTTGCTGACGACTCTGAAAAACGGTGTGGGAAAAGGAGAAAATGCTCCCAACAGGCATTTTCTCCTTTTCCAACAATGTTTTCGGCCCCTTTTAGAAGGTTAATTATCAATTTTATCACATTTTGAAATGTCGTCTGCAAACTCATACAATTCTTACAAATGCCCTATACTTACAAAATAGTGCATTTGGTAAAGGGTTAAGAAGATGGAGTTAAGAAGATGGAGGAACACTCCGAAAGCTGTCAAAAAGGTTTGGTCAAGTTGGGAAGAACCATCGGCATTAGGTAAGTCAAGACTACAACACTACCTCTTATGGAAGATGCAAATGCCTTCATCGGAATTTGAGCATACAAGGAGTAGGGCCGATTGATTTCAGGTTCAGTGTTGTTGATTATTTTTTCAATTCAAAATACATTTTATTACTCAAACTGTGATACAATCAATGCATGAGTGAGTAATTCATGCTACTAGGTCACTGAGGTACCCTGTCCTTTTGACATTTGTTGTGTTTTCACATTGGGGAGATATATAAAGGGTGATGGTCTTATGAGTCAACAGCAACAACAACGTTTAGTAAAGAATAAATTTTAATCAGTACTGTAACTTCAATAAATTGTATATATATAAAGCATAATTCAGAGAGACATGGAAATGAAATGATTATTAACAGAAAAATAGAACTAAACGGCCATACACAATTTGCTTTCTAGTTATAAACAAATATACAAAGACGGTTTCAAGAGCGGTGCTACAAGTCTAGAAACACATCCTTTTTACGATATATACAGGAAGTCATAAATGAAAAATAGATAGATCACCTTGCACAAGAACCAGAAATAGATATCAAAACATCAGGAAAGAAAAATAGTTTTTAACTAACCCAACCTCTACACTATCAGAGCTATATAGAACTCCATTTAAGTATTTGAAATGTAAACAGTAGGGCTCTTACTATTAATATACAAACTCACATGCATATATCTATCAAATGCAGTAAACATATTGGCCTTAACCCATTACCAAACAATAACATTAGACCAGATTGTTGCAGAAGACTCCAGAAAACATTGGAAAAAAGGAGAAATTGCTGTTAGCAAGCAATTTCTCCTTTTCTCACAAAGTTTTCTGCCCTATCAGAAGATTTTTCAATTTCATCACATTTTGGAATATTGTCTGCAAGTTCTTTCAATTTGGGAAAGTCAAAAATTTTGCGTTTGGTAAAGGGTTAAGGACATTGATATTTGAAATGTAAACAGTAGGGCTCTTATTATAATACAAACAATTTCACATGCATGTAACACAGACATGCATGTTGTTTCAGTCTATATCAAACAGTAACAATTCCTTTAATCAAAGTGTTGACACATCTTTTTAAGGCAGAATATGGTTGAAAAGCATTATGTCACATGGATAAATTTCTCATGTTGAGCAATTTATCCATGTGTCATAATGTTTATTACATTTAAGTAATGAAGCCTACATTTATTCATAACAGTATTGATTTTAATTAGATGCCATACTACCTTTCAAGGGTATTAAGTACAAATGAAATCAGTTGCTAATTAAACAGTGCAGTTGGGGGAAGGGTGCATTTTATTATGGGTACTGTACGTTCAACAATAGGTACGAAATCAAACTGTTATTTACAAGTGTAACATGATATAAATACCACAAATACTGACAGGTGCTGTTAGGTGCAATTTTCACTCGTCACAATTAATGTCACAATCCATTAGGCATATCAACCCCCTAACATAGGGTAATATATATACCCAAATATATATACCCAAATTATGCCAAATATATACCTAGTTTCACAGGGGCTTGAATCAATGTATATCTCCAAAGTCCATGTGTGTATATTTACTATATAAGAAATATTATTCAGTATATATACATGGAATTTTTGGAATTATGCATTGATTCAACCCCTGTGCCAAACACATATAAATACCTTAAAATTTCCTTGCACAAGAATGGTAGGACTTATCATAATCTTAATTCAGTGCTTCATTAAATACATGGAATAGGACAGACAGAAATAGTTACCATGACAAATGACAATTGCAAAAGAATTGCAAAAGAACCATTTCAACAAAAGGAGATATTGCTTACCACAAGTAATATCCCTTTTTGGTTGCATTGGTTTTACTCTTCAGAAGTTGCAAGCACATTTCACAAAAAAACAAAAAAAGACAATTTCGATAATGTATTCTTAACCTATTTCCCTTCATTCCCTTTCATGATTTAACCCTTATAGTGCTGGAACCTACTTCAACCTTATGCAAACAGGTAAGATCAAGGTCAGTATCCAAGTAAAATGGAGACTGACCTGTAATCTAACTTGTTTGAAATTCCAGAGAAGACGACACAAAAACTTATTTTTTCAAAAATTACCCAGCATGCTGAGGGTTAATACAGAAGAAATATGAGCTGGCAATAACAACCAAACAGAATACACATCATCTCCAAATCAAAATGTGTCGAGAAAATCATTGAGACAAAACAGGAATTTGCTTGATGCAAGCAATTGCTTTTTTTGTCAGAGGGTTTTCTCAACAAATACTCCATAATACATAATTCCCATTATATCCTACATCCTAACTGTCACAGACAGCATTCTTAAACCAATGTGTGATAAGGTGGAATTGCTCTTAATGAGCAATTTCTCCTTTTCTCACAATGGTTTTTATTAAATATTTTCTCTATAACACACTGAATGTAATTTTCCTTGCTTAACCATTTTAGTCTAATGTTTCTTCAATTCTAATGAATCAAACAATCGAAGGTGACGAGATGGGTAAAACCATAAATTTGGGGCGACTGTTATCATGTGCAAGGCATAAGTCAACCCATTAAAACTGCTGGTTCTTAACCCTTATAGTGCTGGAAATAACTTTATGCTTATGCAAACAGGTTAGATAACAGGCCAGCTGCCAAGTAAATTAGCAGCTTACCTGTGATCTTACCTGTTTGCTACTCTGGGTATATTTCCTCATCAAAATTAAGAAGATATTAAAGGTTTTGGAAGGCAGACAACACAAAATCTATAATTAGAAAACAACCCAGCATTCTAAGGGTTAATGCATCAGCAGAGGCCAATCATGGATAAGGATAACAACATTTTTTCTTATTTTGAGGTAACGAAGAATGAGAAGACTTTGTAACGAAACGGAGGAATTGAACTGTGAATCACCTAAATAATGTGATTCACAGAGCAGTTTTTCCTTTTGCCACATTAATATAACCCATTACCAAACAATTATGACATATGACCAGTTTGTTACAGACCACTCTGGAAAACATTGTGGAAAAAGGGGACATTGCTCTTAACGAACAATTTCTCTGTTTGCCACAATGTTTTCTGCCCTATCAAAATATTACTTTTTCAATTTCATCACATTTTAAAAAAAATGTGGTCTGCAAAGTCTTTCAATTTGGGTACAGTCCAAAATTTGGCGTTTGGTAAAGGGTTAACAGATATCACTCTGTCCAAAATATCACGACATGCTAGCATATGGATCAAAAAAGGCTGGGGGATGTTGAAGTGCTGGCTGGGGAATACCAGGGGGAATTCCGGGTGGAATTCCTGGCTGCAACACATGTGTATGATGATGGGTGTGAACATGTCGCTGGGTGGGTGGGGAGTTGGTAAATTCCCGGTGCTTATCATAGCTCGAGGTATTTGTGTCCGTCGGCTTCACGGGGCCGGGAGACGAGTTCCTCGACCGCGGCCGACCTTTCTCCGAGAGTTCGTGAATTTTATGAACGTTGCCGTAAAAGTTTCCCCCGCGACTGGCCACCTCCTTTTTAGGGTCATTATCATTGGGAGGCAGAGTGGGTTTTTGAGCACTAAGTTTGTCTTTCTCATCCTCCGACTCTGGTCTGAAGCCCATCTGGGACGAATGGATATATCCGGGGTACCCCGACACAAGGGCGGGGTTTACACTGTGTGTTCTATACACTGGGTGTAACGGGTCCATGGGCATATACTGATGATTTTGCATGTACGGGTAACTATTTACATAGGAAGGGAAGGAAGGGGATCCCGGAACACTGGAGGAGTTCATGGACATAGAAGGACTCCCTGACTTTGAGCTACTACCACTGGGTCTCTTCATTGGGTTCTCTGCGGGGTTTCGCTGGGGCGTATCTGACCGATGCTTGTCTGGGTTCAGGGTTTTTGATTTGTCCTCGCCAGATTTAGAGCTTGGGTCTGAATGTTTGTTTGTATTGGACTCCCTCGAGTCAGATTGTTCTTTTTGTTTCAAGTCCATGTTTTTCATGTTATTGTTGTCCCTGTGGCCATCCTCGGGGCGTTGCCCGGGCAACAAGCCTCGGGCACTTGGCTCCAATATGGGACGAGTACCTGGAGCTTTGGTGGAAAGGTTTTCTGCCCTACCCTCCGCCTTTCTCGCCAACTCCATCTTTTTCTTTTCTTCAATCATTTTCTGCTCTTGATACATTTTGTACCTCCTTATTTCATCAGCTTGCCTCAATTTCTCAATCTCTTGCCTGTTTTTGTCCATTTCATTTTTCAAGTCAATGTTCTCTTTCAGAATCTGATGATTTTCATTTTGTTTTTCCCTGAGAGCAATGTCTTTATTCTTATCATCTGAATTCTTACCCACACCATCACCTCGTTCTGTTGAGGAGGCGTTCCCGCTGGGTGATGGTATTGCTTTCTGACCATGTGGCCCCTCCTCCTTTCTTCCCATCATACCTGGAGGCATGCCCTTTGGATCAAGAGGACCCCTACCCCCAGGTCCCATTGGATGCCCATCTGGGCCAATGTGTTGTCTGAGTGGCCCACCTTCCCTATCGCCACGCCCTGGTTCCCCTGGCCCGCCGTGGGCCCGCCGTTGTTGTTCTTCGACCATTTGCTGCATAGCTGGGTCCATAGGTGGGTACCAGCCATTGGCCATGTACTGGTACCGCACATGCTGTGGAAGAGAATGGATGTACATTTGCTGGGTGTACCAGTTCTGGTACTCGTGCATCTGTTGAGGGGACATGTTATGTGGTGGACCCCCAGGACCCCTCGGTCCCATGGGACCTTGGGGTGGCATTCCGGGAGGCATGCCCTTGGGTCGATTATTGGCATCTTTGTCATCAGGCTTCTTTTCTTCTTTAATCTGATCCTCATTGGGCGGCTTTTTATTGTCATTTGAAGGAGTCTTTGCCTCCTTGTTTTGGTTTGGGTTAGTGTTTTGGGGCTGCTGTGATGGTCCACTTGATATGGAACTATTGCTGTTCTGCCCGGGTGACATATTTGGGTTGTTCATACCGTATGGTGACTGTTGCCCATAGTAAGAATACATCCCATAGTGTTGGACCATTGGATTTTCACTCTGTTGTTGCTGTTGTTGTTGCTGCTGCTGTTGTTGGGAGGGCTCTGACTTTTCCTCTTTTATTTTGGCCATGTGACTGTCCTTTTTGTGTTTCTGTGGACTTGTGTCCGAAGGTGCTGCCGGTGATGCTGAGGACTCGTTGGCATCTGATATGTCCGAATAGGCGGGGCTCTGGACGTCGTCACTGACTGGGGTTTGACGGTTGTCAGGCGTAGCCACTTGTAATGGTGAACCAACCTTTAATAGGTTGGGATTCTGGTTCATCCTGGAATGAGACATGTCCATATTCTTTCCCGAATGTGGCATCATATTTTGAGATCGATGAGGTTCACCACCGTGTTTAGAAATGTCTTTGTTGGCTGGGCTTTCTTTCTTATTCAAATCTGTTTGCTTATGGGTGGGCAAAGGATTTGTTTTTATCACACCTGATCGTTCTAGTTTGACTATTGGCTGATCATTTCTATTTCCACCTGGCATTTGGCCATCCTTTTGGGGTTTCTTTTTCTGAACCTTTTTTCGGTCTTTGTTAAAATCGGCTAATGCTGGGTTAATGTTCTGGGGCTCCCCCATTATTGTTGGCTTTGGCTGAATTGGCTTCAACTGAGGAGACATCTGTGCATGAGACATCACTGGAGTTAAGTTTGAGTGAGTAACCTGAACATTTGATAATACTAGTGGTGATGGTGCTGGCACTATAGGTCTGTTGGGTTTAGTAACTCTTACGTCGCTTGTCATCTTAGGCTTAATGTCAACAAGCTTATTGTCACTCTTAAACATGTCGGACTGAGACACAGTGGATGAACTAGTGGCTGATGTTAATGAACCAGCACTCGTCATTGATGATGATGTCAATGAATGACCCTGACTAGGCGTATGATGAACGGTGCTGGAATTGCTTGAAAAAGGTTGACTAGAACTAAATCCAGGTCCGTGTACAAGAGAATTGGATGGGCTGTGTTTGTTGCCATTGCTTTGGGACACTGCAGTCTTATTAGAACTATTAGAATGCTGGTTTGATGCTGAAACAGGTACTTTAGATCCGGAATTACTGTTAGCACTATCTTTCTTCTTCGAAGCAGTATTTGAATTATCACATTTTGCTTCACTTTTATTTCCATTATCTTTACTTTCACTTTCTAGAGCATCCTCTTTGTCTACTTTCTTATGAGCTGCATTATTATCACTTTTATCACTGGAGTCTTTACTCAAATCTTTCTTATTTCCATTGCTTTCCTTTCGAACTTCCTTCTCTTTCTTTACACTATTCTTCACTATACTAAGGGGTATATCCTCCGTGTCCATTTCGGTGGCGTCCTCAAATGACGGACATGAATTTTCATTAGAATGAGCATGAGACTGATGGTATTTTAGTCCATTTGCATGGCGGTATTTCTTATTGCAGTTTTGTTCAGGGCACTCAATGAACCCCTGGGCATCCATGGGAGGCGTCTCCGAATTTGGCGTCGGAACCTGAGATCCAGAACGACTTCGTTTGGATGACCTCTGCTCTGCCACTGATAGGTCAATGTCTTGTGGGCGACCTTTCCGCTTGAGTCCACCCACAGATATGTCCGATTTCGCAGGACTGGGCGGTGCGGTAAACGTTTGAACATTGCTTCCTCGTCTGCCTTTACGTAAAGTTCTTGTATCGTTTATCGGTGTGTTGGAAGCCCCGCGTCTTTTCCCGCGTCCCTTTGGTGTTCGGGAGTCTAACTCGCTGGTGGGTGAATCACAGTTAAACCTGAAGAAGAAGAATAAATAAATCTATAAAATTCAATGCAAATTCTGATTTCAATTCATTTCTTAAAAAATGAATGTCATGACTACTGAAAGTGACATCAATGGCAGACAACATTGATAAGTAAGTATGTAAGAAAATTCTATTATAGTAACATTATGCTATGTACATATAAATATACAATTACATATTAACAATATTTACAACACCCAGCCACTTTCGGCCTATAAGTCACTTTGAGATTTTCATATGTGTGATTCTTCTAGTGAAAGAGGATTAACATCATATGGGGAAACTGCTTGTCAATCACAAGCAATTCATCCTTTTTCACAAGTTAGTTATTGAACTATCTGCTGCAAATCTCTGGTTTACAATGGACTTAAATAAAATAGTTCATTAAGCATTAGAACAGTGCTCAGACAACTCAAGAAGCCATGTAACAATAGAAAAAATTGCTCTCTTTAGCAATTTCTCCTTTTGTTACTGTGGTTTTTGAAATCTTGTCTCAGATAAAGTCATGTTTATTTTTTTAGATGTGCACTACATATATCATATTTAGAAACAGAATTCAAACTCAGGGCTTGTTATACATCTATACACATAACATTAAAATCCTGCTGAATCCCCGTTCATGTTTATTGCACCATTAAAGCCACATTAAGTGGCCAGGGGATATTTACGACAACCAGACCTTGTATCAATTACTGTGAGCTCACTTTGCTATGGTCGACTGGCATCTAAATGATAAAATTGTTGAAACCTTTTAATCACTCAACCCATTAAAATAATGAATGGGTCTAAATTGAAAGCAAACACAGACTACATGTGTGCATGAACATGTATATGTTTATACAAAGTAATGAGTTATTGATACTCTCCCCTATAACATTTCTCCTGGGGACAAGCCAGAAATATAAATAAGATACATCGTCAACCATTTGTACGTTAATTTCTAGCCAAATAGAGAGAATACAATGTCAAACAAATATTGTACTCAACTGTCAAAGCAACCCTGTAAGCTTGAAGCCATAAATTTGGTGTTATTATTACCATTCATTCTCCTATCCAAACCATGTTACAGATCTTTATCCTTAACAGCATATGCATTGAAACATTTTTTAGGTTTAAGTAAATAAAAACAACCCTCAGTCTTAAAATTTATTTCTATATTTACAATAAGTGTGCTAGCTCGCAGATGAAATCAGTAGCAAGTCACAAAAAGACAAGGGTAAAGAGAGAAAATAGGACAGGCTGTTGATTTCACGTTTTTCATTGCCTCTCATTTCCATAAAGCAATTTAAACTCTCTTTGTGAACATAGGAGATTTCGATTAGTAACCATGTTTGTGTTTGAAAGCTTGGGGGAGATTTTGTGTAGTGTGTCCCCGATAAGCAACCAGCATTAATGTAATGCCTTCAATGGATCATTTCCTTAACATATTTCATGCATGCGCATCAGACAGCATTTGAAAGCATTGTGACAAAATGAGAATTTGTTCATGAGCAAATCTGACTTTGTCTGCAAAGTTTTCAATGATCAATAAGGAGTTTCACAGTTTAAGCTTGTCAATATTTGCTTAACCCTTTATCAAATGCCCAATTTTTCCACTTTCCTAGATAGAAAGAGTTTGCAGATGGCATTTAAAAATGTGACAAAATTGAACAATAATCTTGTGATAGATAGAGCAGAAAACAATGTGGGGAAAGGGGAAGTTGCTTGTTATGTGCGAATTCCCCTTTTCCCACAATGTTTCCCAGAGTTGTCTGCAACAAACTGGTCATGTGTCGTCATTGTTTGGTAATGGGTTCAAGAACATTGCTCTTGGTAATACACAGAGACAACACAGGCTAAGTTTTAAAGTCGACTTTGAAGTGACACTGAAAAATTCACTAACATTACTCTATGCTGTGTCACACATGATTTCCCCTTTTGTAACAATATTTTCGAATTGATGCCAAACTTTCTATCTCTTTTTTGTTTCTTGAATTTACATGTCAGCTTACATCGCCATTTAAGATTTGCATAACATACACACAAAAAAAAACGTGGGGAAATGGTTTGAATAATAAATGCATAATTATTTATTCAACCCATTAACCATAATAAATGTTCATCTGTGGATGAACATAACATTATTAAAAGTGTTTAGATCATAAAAACTGGAATTGCGCCACTGATTTGAATAGCGAATCACATTAAGTGGCAAAGAGATGTGGCATTCCATAGAGTATTAAAACTGAAATGTCAGTGGCAAAGCCTATTAATCTGTATAGACATTATAATCCTGGTAAAAACATTGCCTCTGTCAAATCTCCAAATGTCATGTCATTCGACCAGTCATTTTATATGGCACACACACTCTAGTTTTTTATTTCCACAGTCAGACGTGAATGCGATATATCTAACAAATATTTCAATTTAATTGAAATTTTCACCTAACCCTTTACCAAACACTAAATTTTCGACTGGCCCAAATTGAAAGAGTTTGCAGACGACATCTCAAAATGTGATGAAATTGGAAATTTATCTTCTGATAGGGCAGAAAACTTTGTGGGAAAAGGAGAAATTGCTCATTTGGAGCAATTTCTCTTTTTCCCACAATGGTTTCCAGAGTCGTTTGCAACAAAGTGGCAAATGTCGCTATTGTTTGGTAATGGGTTAAAAGGTACATCAAAGGAGAGGAGGACAAGTAAATTACTGAAAAAATATATGGAGTTCTTTTATTATTTTCATAAAAGTCATGAGAATTAGTTTAGGAATGCATTGAGACCATATTTAATAGACTCATTTAAAATAAGTTATTTTGTGCTTGAAATATAGTTGTCTCCAATTCAATCATGTTTATCAATAACCTGTTTGTTTACATATTCAAAATAAAGAATTCTGATTGGTCCGTTCAAAAATGTGTGTATCAACTCTCAAGGTCAGAGGTGAAGAATCAGGAAATCTGAATTATAAAACTTACTAATCAGGGTTATTTCTGGTGATAACTATTTGAATCTGTCCAAAAGTTTACCAAACAATATAGTTTGATATAGCATTAAAATCCTTTAATGGGCCTTTAAAGATACTGTTAACACTTACTTCATTTATCTAATAGTATTCATGTAACGTTTTTCTCAATGCTTTCTTTACAAGATGACAAATGGAACAATTCATTTGATTTGTCAATTTTAGTTGTCATCTGCTGCTTTTAATTTGGACCAGTTCATTATTATAACAGGTTACTGCACAAAATGATTAACAAAATTTCAGCATAAAACGTTGAAACCATTGTGCCAAAAGCATAAATTGCTCATTGGGAGCAATTATTCCTTTTGTCATAGGTTTCTAATATCTTCTACAGCAAGTATTAAAGCATTAAAAAGGCATTCACCAAGTCCCTCATATAATTTTTGACTCTTCAAAACACAAAGCAGCAGCAGCAGACACAGGGCAAATACATCATTACCTTTGATTACAGTGATAAGAGAAGAAATTGCTTGTGTTCTCTTACAAATGCAGTTCATGTGTTCTCTTAAAGGCACATAAAAGGAGATTAATGCTATATCAAACCATATTATTTTATGAACTTTTGGTCAGATTCAAATAGTTATCACCAAAAATACCCATCAGCACAACTTAAACATGAAAGCCAACAAGAAATAACCCAGATTTAAACCAGTTTAATAATTCAGATTGTGTGATTCTTCACCCCTCACCTTGACAGTTGATACACAAATGTTTGAACCACCAATCAATATTCGTTATTTTGAATATGTAAACAATCAGGTTGTTGATAAACATGATTGAAATGAAGACAACTATATTTCAAGCACAAAATAACTTGTATTAAAGAAGTCTATTTAATAGGATCTCATTATATTCATTAATTTTTTCTCATGACTTTTATGAACATAATGAAAGAACTCCATATATTTTTTTCAGTAATTTATTTGTACTCATCTCCTTTTATGTGCCTTTAACAATGTAGTTAACTTAAAACTTGCATTCCGGCACCATTACAGTGCTTAGAAAACACCAAAACCAAACAGGACTATATATATCACTCTAAGGTAAGAATTGATATAAAGGGTACAACTGAGAACACATATTTTATTCACTTTTACAGGGAGAGAGAAAACTACCTCCAGCTGTTAGCAGATACAATCATTGCTTAGTTCACTCTTCTTTATGTATGGCAAACATGTGATAAAAGGCGTATTTCTTATGCTTTTCTCTATACTCTTTCTCTAAATCCTTTATTATTGGTACACAAATTGGGATTTTTGACTCAAGTTCAATATCATTGTATTCAATGAAGAGACTGACATCTTGTTTGACATTTTTAACCTGGAAATCTCCTGGTACATGTACAAGGGTAGTTGATGATAAGTTGGCTTTGAGAAATATTGTAATGATATGAAAACTGACTCAGCCATCTAGCCATGTAACTCCTCTCTTCCTTTGATTTCTTCTCCATTGCTTTTAACTTCTATCAACCAGTTGAACAATTCCATTTGAATCTTTTTTTAAATCATGTTCTTGACATTCTCAAAAGAGTCTATTGCCCCCAATCTACGGTAATTTTGAGTGAAGGATTTCCCCATGCTTTCACATGAATCAACCAAGAGTTTAAATACAAATTTATCTCTCCTTTTCCCCTCTCTAATCTTCTCATCTTGAAAGCCCCTGATAAAACCAGCCCCCTGAACACAATAAAGCCATGATAAAACTGGGGTTTATTTATAAATATTCCCATGTGGGATCCTGTCCATGAAAAGATAAATTTCAAGATAGTTGTTTCTTTAACCCTGTACCAAACGCCAAATTTTAAACTGTCCCAAATTGAAAGAGTTTGCAGACGACATTTCAAAATGCGATGAAATTGAAAATAATCTTCTGATAGGGCAGAAAACATTGTGGGAAATGGAGAAATTGCTCGTTCTCCGTTTCCTACAGTGTTTTCCAGAGTTGTCTGCATCAAACTGGTCAAATGTCATTATTGCTTGGTAATGGGTTAAGGTAGAAAACCTGTAATCCGCAATTTTGAAATTTCTCTTGTTGGAATATTTCGGTCAATATTTCGGTTGTTCTCCTTATACATCGGTCGGGGCTGGAACTATTTGCGTTCAACTGAATAGATCCGGCCAACCGGGCAATGCATACCAAGAATAACCAAAGTACTCAGGCGAAAAAATAGATTTCAAAATGGCTGATTATGGAAGAATAAAAGGAAAACAGGGAGAAATTCACCGATTCACCCTAGATGGGTTATGGACCAGAACTGTAATGTTTACTACAAATACAAACCAGAAGAATTTGCAATAAAATTAAGTGAATTTTACATTTTTAAGTGGATCAACCGTTTCATCTCAAGAATGGTAAATAAAACATTAATAGCTATTTGAATGGTGGGCAATTTTCATACAAATTATCTCATTATCCCATTTCATTGAATGTTTTATTTCATTTCCTCATATAAATGTTAGGACTGTTGTATATAGGTACAACTGACAAGATTAAAACAGATATATGATATCGTAATTCACGTTTTCTTCAATTGTTATATTTGATTATTCGATACTAACAATTGAAAACATAGGAGAAACTGCTCTTTCTGAGAATTCATTGCTGTCTGCTGTTGTTTTAAAGTTAAGTCAACATAATATCCAATTCTACAAAAGGTTTTATTGTTGTAAGGGTTTTACATCGCGTCCACATTTTTCATGTTCCAATACCCCACTCTGAATAATGTAGGAATATCCCATATTCAACAGATCATAAGGGCTGGTAAAGCGCGCATTATGATGATGTGAATAATTGTATAGAAGCCTGGTAGAACCATCGCCATTCCGTTAATCAGTCAGGAGAATACCTCTCATCTGGTAGAACCATCGCCATTCCGTTAATTAGTCAGGAGACTTCCTCTCATGGGGGGCCTCCGTGGCCTAGTGGTTAGAGTACAGAACCTGAAATCACATGGCCCCTCTCCGCGTGGGTTCAAATCCTAAGAAGGATATGAATTTTCATGAGAGGCAGTCTCCCGACTGACTTACGGAATGCCGATGGTTCTACCCGACTTGACCAACCCTTATGGGCAGTTGAGTATGGGGTCTTCCTCCATCATTAAGAGTCGGGCATCCCTACATAACTGAAATAATGTTGATGTGATGTTAAACCCATATAAAAACCAACAAAAAAACCTCTCATGGAAATCCAAATGTTGTCAATGGGATTTAAATCAACATGGAGAGGGGCCATGTGATTTCAAGTTCTGAACTCTAACCACTAAGCCACGAAGACCCAGAGGCCCTAGAAATTATATATCGATAACTGAACACAAGATGTCACTGATGAGATAACAACTCAAGATATCATACAAATAACCACCTATTAACTCTTTACCAAACGCCAAATTCTCGACTGTCCCAAATTCAAAGAGTTTGCAGACGACATTTCCCAATGTGATGAAATAGAAAAATAATCTTCTGATAGAGCAGAAACCCATGTGGGAAAAGCAAAAATTGCTCTAAGCGAGCAATTTCTCCTGTTCCCACAATGTTTTCTAGAGTCATCTGCAACAAACCAGTCAAATGTCATTATTGTTTGGTAAAGGGTTAATGTTATCTCAATGCCCCTATCTTAATTAATTCAATGCTTCATTTGTTGTCATTGCCACATACTTATATACCTCTCTTTATTATAGACCTGCCGTCAGCCATGCATGAGGTAATATAATGCAATTGTTAATGTGATACAATGTATCACCAAACAGATTAATCGTTTTCAACCCTTAGCCTGTTCGCAAATGTAATTTTTGACTTCGGAATGATCTCTTTTCTAACAAAATAATGAATTTGATCTATGAGAATCTTTGCCTTAGATCAACTGACATTGAAATGTATACCAAACCATTAAATAAATGTGTGAAGACAAATTTTACTTATGTCAGAATGCTTCCGACTTTTAGCCGGATTCAAAATTGTAATTCTGAAGTGTTATTTAATAGGGAATGAATAATCCGGTACGGTACGCACAACCTTTTTAGCCCTTATAGTGCTGGAACCAACTTCAAGCTTATGCAAACAGGTTAGATCCAGGCCAGCCTATTTACTAGACCTGTGAACCCAGTACTCCCGACAATTTGTGGACTAGTCCTGGCATTTTTACTCCACCACTTACAGGGATCGAACCTGGGACCGTCAGTAACAGAGGCCGAATCTCTACCACAGCATCATTGCCGCCCACATTATTCTCACACTATAAGCAATACCAACCCAAAGTTCCCTTTAAATCTGCCAATCCCAATGTTTTATTTGTATTAAGTTACCGCTCATGACAAAAATAAAATGAGAACTTGTTTGAATGGGTTGAGGGATATATATCCCTGAAATCTGACGCACGGTATTTTAAACTCGGCTTAACTTTTCATGAAACCACACAGCTGTGAAATGTGAAGTGATAAAAACCTCTTAAGGCTGGGATGGTTTTTGTTAACCTTCTCGGCGCTGAAAATGGAGTAATCCTAGCCTACCATACACTAGAAAAACCTTTTGATCAATATTACTTCCAGCAAGCTTTCTCCATTTATGAAAAAAAGGAAATATCTTTAAATCGTCTGCTTCAAATTTGTTCAATGCATCAAAGACATAATGGTCCTTATTTTGATTCTAGACTTAACCCTTTACCAAACGTCCTATTTTCGACTGTCCCAAATTGAAAGAGTTTGCAGACAACATTCCAAAATATGATGAAATTGAAAAGTAATCTTCTGATAGAGTAAAAAACATTGTGGGAAACATGAGCAATTTCTCCTTTTCCCATTAGGTTTTCCAGAGTCGCCTGCAACAAAGTGGTAAAATGCCGTCATTGTTTGGTAATGGATTAAAACAGTTCTAAATTTATTATGCCTATATACAAAACAACCTCTCTTGTCATCTGCAGACACTTTTTATGAGAACAATTTCTCAACAATAAAAGTTTCTATTCTCACAGAGATAAATGATGAGACTTGAAGTTAACTTCATTTATTTCCTTATATGGATATTTGTAAGTTGTCTGAATTGAAAGCCACAGCAGACTGCATAAAGTTATCTTTCTTCATGATATCGGTTGGAATTGGCTTCACAAAAGGGTGAATTGGTCATTGGAAAAAAATTATCGTTTAAACCATTACCAAACAATAACAACATTTAATGACTTTGTTGCAGACCACTCTAGAAAAAATTGTGGGAAAAGGAGAAATTGCTCGTAATGAGCAATTTTTCCTTTTCCCACAATGGTTTCTGCCCTATTGGAAGGTTATTTTCCAATTTCATCACATTTTGAAATTTATGTCATCTGCATGCTCTTTTAGTTTGGGACAGTCTAGAATTTGGCGTTTGGTAAAGGGTTAAATCGCCTTAGTAGTTTGTAAAGTCTTCTGCAGCAGAAAGGTCAGAGTGAAGCATTATGGAGAAAAGTGTTTAACATTTCTTGTGCATTTTTGTTTAGTCATCATCTTATTTCTTCCATTCGGAGTGATAAAATAAAACACTTGCCATTTCTCAAACAGATCATGTTAAGCATTAGTAATGGGTTATGATGGTTTATAGGCAAACATTACAAGCTATAATATCAACTGTCGACTAGGTCAATATTTGCTCTGACAATCAAACAGATAAAATAATACTTTATATCTCTTGAAATTCAACTCTCATGTTTCTGAATCAATATCGTCCTTGCCTTACTCAGTTTCTCCTTTTCCTTTCAGCAGTCGACAATGAAACTTATTTAAATAGTGGACACCGAAAATATGCAGGGGAGATTGATTAGCCATCCATAAACATTGAAATAATTGTGGAAAATGCAGAGTTTGTTATAATAATGAGTTAATTCTTCTTTTGTCAAAATTATTCTGTGGGAGCATCAGAAGTCATTTTATCAGGATAGGAGGATGTATGTGGTGAGATGATCTTATTACAACCCTGTATCTACCAGGGTACTAAACATGTTCTGACAAAGATTTCCGTAAGTTTAATTCAACATTCCAACTGATTTCAAAATAGAGCTTAACAACATTGCTAAGTAACACATCATTAGAATCGTCTCTCAGAGACTCTTCAAATGACATGTCACCTAGCAATGTTAAGTTTCCATTTAAGACACTATCCATGTTCATCAGTTTTCAACTAACACAAATATTTTTAAATAGTTGTTAAGTAAAATGCTACCCAGAAGACTAAAATGTGTCACAACATGATAACAAGAACAGGCAACTTATTATCTATTCACTGAATATTCACATATTGTTAGTTTATATATGAGTTATAGGCAAATACCAATAACAACCAATTCATTCTCTTTCCCCTGCAAAATTTTATTTTGACTTTCAAATTTCCTCCTTTTAACAAACAAGCACCTTTAAATTTCCATTGCTTTTTAATCCCTTTAGCTGGCTTGTACAGGAACCCTGTGTTATCTAGTGAAGGGTCGAGTTGTAGGCAGTAAATCTAGAAGATTATAGGCAGTTATCTAGTACTACAAAGATCGTCTGGTATTCACAGTCACAATTTGAATTTTTACCTATCTAAATTGGTATGTCAACCACTTTCAACACTCCATTTGAATATTTCAAAGTCTCACATGTCTGGGCACGAGATTGAGTCTAACACCTATATCCTGATGAACTGAACGCGTTGTACAGAGGCCTTTTCCTTCAACCCATTACCAAACAATAATGACATTTGACCAGTTTGTTGCAGACTACTCAGGAAAACATTGTGGGAAAAGGAGAAATTGCTCTTATTGATCAAGTTCTCCTTTTCCCACAATGTTTTCTGCCTTATAAGAAAATTATCTTTCAATGTCTTCACATTTTGAAATGTCGTCTGCAATCTCTTTCAATTTGGGACAGTCGAAAATTTGGCGTTTACAAAAATCCCCTCTTTACAACATCTAAGTTGCATTAGATCTTTGAAACCAATGGGACAAAAGGACCAATTGCTCATATTGAGTTAAACATATTAAGTGAAGATGCTAATTTCTACATTTCTTTAAAGTTGACAACCATTCGTTTCAATTTGGACCAGTCACAAATTCCCATATTGGGGAATTTTTACTAAAAATTGCTTTATAATCATTATATTGACAAGTCAAGACAAAGATTTACGGACAAGAAAATTGAAATCAGATTTCTCCTTCCCTGTATATATAGTAGCTCATAAAAAATAAATGGAACAAATAAAAAATTGAGAAAGATTTTAACTTTTTGCATAGGGTAACAAACATCAACTTTGGGTAAAGAAGCAGTTTGCCTATTCCACCTCTAATTTTTTACAGTTGAATACAAATCATTGGAATTAAATAAATAAAGATAATGCATCAACAAGACAAAAAGCGTCCAAATTCAAATCTAGTGTGAAAAGAACGTTTTCAACCCGCCAACGCTCCATCCATTCGGCAGTCAGCCCATTTCCTGTTCCAAAACACTATTCCCTCGACTCCACACGGAAAGCGAGTCATTATTGATCTAATTACCTTCTCCCAGCCAGATATGCTATTACCCTAGGCCGAGTGACAGAAGGCTGGCAAAAACCATTATAATCTGTCCGCAATCATGCCCGAGAATGGATTTTTCTTAACCCAATAAGACGGGCCCCACAATTTCCTGGGTTTCAAATGTGAGCATGAAGTGCAAAAACTGATGATGTCAAGAGAAGTTGTTTTATAGACAAAGTGGTATCCTAACTATTTTTGAGACAATCTTCATAAATGGAAATATTGATGTTTCTCCCAATCAAAACAAAACGTCGAAACTAAACAAAATCAATTATGAAGAAAATTATCAATTGGCACAATCAAATAAACACATAATTGGAAGCGGTACACATTGGAAGGGTTGCTCAAAATAAATGATAAACCATATCAATTAATGAAATTCTTGCTATGAGTTAAAAATACTTGACACCATCTTATAATATCAATTTCTCCTTTTATCAAAATAGCTTCATATCTATCAAACCACAGAAAAGCTGTGCATCTATTAATGCTTAAGTGCTTTCTCCGAAATCTCTTATTAATTTGCTAGTGATGATAAAATCATTGTAAGTTTCACAAAGACTGGAATGCTTTCTATGTAAAAGACTATAAAACGGCACATCAAGTAAACGAGCACTCCAAGATTTCTCTTCTAGCCTCCACTTCCAAGAATTTTGGTAATCGATTGTGCACCGCGGTGGGGATTAATTATGATTTTCTGGAATTATTCTGCTACAATAAACAACATCAACAGGGAATAAAAAAGAGAGCAGAAAGGAAATGAACAATATTAAGGAGTCCACAGAGTAAATTCCTCCTGTAAATCGGCCCTGATTGCCTGTCTTTATTTTATTAACACTTGGCACCAAACACCGAGTCCAGAACTGGGCCTGGGAACCGGCCTCATGTGCAATCAAAATGGCTGCCACAGTTACTCACAGTTGTTGCCAACTGGTATTGATCAGCCTGAACACAAACAAAGGGATTGCTACTTGCACAATACTAGGGCTCAGTGCAAGAATAGGGTAAGTCCTATGATTTTTGTGAGAGATTAAGAAAAGTCTTGCTTTGAATCCTTTGGATTGTGAAATAAATGTCAGGGCTAATCCAATAGGCATCTATGTATAAACAAACTCAAGAATACAAGTTTGAGTTAGTTCTTCCCTCGAATAAAACATTCCTCTTGTGCAGTGTCATTTCAATAAACAGATGTAACATATGAAATTTGTCAACACACCTCAAGGACCAGTGCAAGATTATAGTGAGTGCCTGGAATTTGTAAGGCATTTAGAAATAATCTTGCCTTGAACCCATAACCTTATTATAAAAGAGACTAGATCAATCTTTATAAAATGAAAAATTGTTTATTAGTAACAAATTCTCATTTCAAAATGTGTTAACCTTCATAGCTCTTGGCATGGTGCTATATTAGGTATAATACTTTAATGTGAATTTCATAAGAATCTTTTCAAAAGATTGTTACAAATGGAGAGGGTTACCAAAAGAGCAATTATTATCTATAATATTTTCATAATGATTTCTTTCTCATTACCACAAAGAAGACTATCGCTTATCCTTTGAAATTATTTCAACCAAACATTGTTTTACATGTAAAACAGACACCACAATTAACTAATATGTGATAGAGGAGAAAAACTATTTACAAGAGCAATTAAAACCAGTACCAACAACATAGGGAGAACCCTCCATATCCCCAATAAAACAGTAGTCCATTTATCCAAATTTATCTCCAACAATCCAAAGTCTCCCAAAAAGTCATCTACAATACGCTGAATTAAGGGCACATGGGGAGGAGGCTGGGGGGAAAAAAAGTATTGTAATGCAATAGCCTTCGTTGTATAGAATTCTGTATTTGTCAGAAATCCATTTCCCGTCGCTGCGATCCTCTATCACTATTCATCACATTTGTCAGTTGGATAACATCGTTATTCAGCATGGGGGATGTTAGCAGGGCTACCATTCTACCACTCTCTCGTCCACAGAAAGACTATTGATCCAAGAAAACCTATTACCATGTGGGAGGGTTCAGTACAAGACTATAGCAAGTCTGTCCCTCACGGGACGGCCTTCCTATAGTCTTGCGCTGAACCCTTGTCGTTGCGGTATATTGATAGACACAGGGTGTTACATGATGCATTATCCCTGCGGAACAAACAATACCACAGAGTTTACTGTGTCTGTTGCACAGAAGGCTTCCAAAATCTTCATGGGGAAAATAACTAGTTGCTCGTACACAAATGACCCCTTAATTGTCAAACAGTAGTTTTGATCCAAGCAATTTCTATTGTTATTCATAGATCTACATTTTTCTACTTTGTCAGATAATAGTTCATTACAAATTTTTAAAAACATAATTTAGACTTGTTTCATATCAAGGTGGATTTATAGCAGACTATGCTTTCAAATGATGTCATCTTTTCTAAGTAATCTTTAAAACAGTGTGATAAAAGTGAATGTACTTTATTTAGAACTTCCTTCTCCAAACGTGTAACATAAACCCTACAAATTCTCACCTACTATTTAACGAAAGCAAATGTTTCTTTCAGACAGAACAGGATTTAATGCTATGTCAACAATTTTCAAGCCTTGTTACTGCTTTCCTGGGTTTAATCTGAACTAAACTTGGGCTCTGAAGTGTCTTCTAAGTAGTAAAAGGTTATGGTTATAGTGCTCAGTGTTCCTCTAAACCCCTATAGTGCTGGAACCAACTTCATGCTCATGTGAACAGGTTGGATCCAGGCCAGCCGCCAAGTAAATTGGCGACTGACCTGTGATCTAACCTTTTTGCTACACTGAGTGTCTTTTTTCTCATCAAAATTAAGCAGAATGTTCAAGGCTTTGGAAAGCCGACAACACCAAAGTCTACGTTTTGAAAATTACCCAGCAATCTAAGGGTTAAGCTAGAATGAGGTTTGCATTCTGTGCGTTCAGTCAACCATTTGCATAAATATTCAAAGTCAACAGCTCATTACATCGATTATGATCATTCAGATACTATGACTAATAAATATTTCAATATGTACAAGGATATTGACTCAATTAATATTTAAGCACCCCCAGTGAAAAATTGCAATAGAAGAAACGTTATTCAGAAGAATTTGATAACATAAAAAATATTTTTAGATAAAAAAATTGGCTTTTGCTCATGCTCTCTTCATTCTAATATTGACAGTAACTTGTCTGCTATTCAAGCTTCTAAAGTTGTCTTTACATTTGAAAATGATCCCTTTCTTTTCAACATATCCTAGACTTTAACCCTTTAAGGTATAGAGATAAGGCTTATCAGTGACACTATAGGTATAAACCATCCGATTATCGAAGACCATTAACGCATACATAATTAGTCACCCTGGGTACCTATTTGCACAGGATTATCTCCGATAATTGTTATTGATTGGGGTACTGTTAATCAAACCCAAATTAATGCATTTTACATTCATCTAATAGATTTTCTCAAAGAATAAAAAACGACGGGAACAAAATTTCCTTTAAGTTGATGTTTTCTTCTTTATTTAGTGATACATTCATATCAGGATTAAGGTGTAGTAAATTAAACAAACAATGAAAATGTATATTACGGTGTGAATTATACAAAATCAAAAGTAATAAAATGACTTATGTGTTCTCCCTGAGAGATCCCTAATTTGTTTTTCTGTTTTGTCATCAATTGCAGGGAATTTTGTTGCCGAAAAATACCATTCATGACTCGAGATACATACTTTGTCTTTGCATATTTCTCAACAAAGCTGAATCGTTTTACTTCAATTCCCATTAAACCGTTTCCAAAATGAAGAAAAGAATGTATTTCAACGCAATATTGCTTTGTAAAGTAGTTAAACCTGGTCCTTCTAATAAATGTAGAACAGTAAAAATCAATTCATTTTGGCAACGAAACATGCTAATATTTCCGTAAAATACGTGACCATGGGTGATGAATTTACCAAAAGCTCGTAGTTGTCAAAGTCGGAAGAATGATCGAATTTGCTTGTCCGTGAATTTGTAATATTTATCAACATTTCATCATATTCATGCTTAAAAAACGATCAAATTACTGCTCTGAATCTACATTGATGTCTGACTTGCGATCGGAAACACCAAAATGGCTAAATACTTTTAAAAAGCCGTCTTTATAACGTCAATTATTTGACGGCTCGATTTTCAATCACCTTTAAACTTTGAACAATAGCTCCGTGTCACAAACATCCTTTAAGGGTCGCGTGCCGTATGCTCCTGTTTTAATTGGATAGTATTTTAAGAAATGTGTTAAGTTACAAAAAGAATTGCATGAAATCCTTATCGAGTCTTTACAAATCGGCTTTGTTTTGATCTTTTATGACCGGAAGGCTTCTCATTAATTGGGTTGGTAGTTTGGATTCCCTTCATCTCAATTTGATAGCGTGTCGTGAGACCATTATCAAAAGATTCTCTCTAGAGCAAAAGTTTAAACTTTGACCCTATGATTTTATCATCGGAAATGAAAGAAGACATATCTATGTTAGAGGAAAATAAGCTTTGGAGAAAATGACGTGTGTGCAAAGATGTGTTATTAAGGGCTAAAGTTGAATCAATTTTTTAGCTGTCAAAAAGCGTTCTATGCGGTCATCGATAGAACGTCAAAATAGGTTTTATACGGTAATAGGTATAACGGCGAAAAGGGTTTTATACAGTAATCGATAAGGCGGCGAACGGCGCTATATACCGTAAAGGGTTAAGATGAACTTTTTCTGGAAATGTCAAATTCGCTAACATTTTCAAAGTGATTTGAATACCCATTGTGACGAAATGTTTTTCATTAGCCACAATGATTTCCTGTATCATATCTTTCAGGATTTTCAGATTCTTTCAGTTTTTCTCTGTTTGGATTGCTTACAGAATGAATATATAGGGATACTGGGTCACCATATAACAAACCGGCAATCTAGCTTAATCCTCTAGATTCCTCCATAGCCTAGATACGAACAGTGTGTTGATTTTCAAGGCGAGGCAAGTAGATCCAAAGGTAATTTACAATCTTTAGCCAAACTGATGCATGATGCTGTGTCCTGATATAATCAACTATAGGAACTGTTGAGTGCCTAAGACTAACCCTTATAGTGCTGGAACTGACCTTCATGCTTATGCAAACAGGTTAGATCCAGGCCAGCCGCCAAGTAAATTTGAAAATAACATAGGAAGTATACCAATCTTATCATCATGAAGTCTATCATCACACACTAAAATGAGAAATACAAAGTGACAAAAGGAAAAAAACTTGTCACAATTATTTATGGCTTTTGTCACATAAGTGTCTTTATTCTGAATTTGCATTAAAAGTGAATACAGTCATAGTATTGTGAAATGGACTGGCGTTTATGAAAGGAAATTTCTAATGTGACAAACGTTCACTAGTTTTGCCACATGACTTTCCTTTACTCCAAGAATTTTTTAAGTCAATACACTATTATGGTGAAATGGTATAACATATATAAAAGGACATTTCTTGTATCAAATATTCAACGCTTCTGCCACATAAATTTGGTGCTTTCTTTCTCAAAGCATGCTTCAATTCTACAAATAATAAGGGATTCATATTATATGAAAGGGTTTAAAGCTCAAATAAACCATTCACCAGCCATCATTGAAGATCATTTAGACCGTGATATACCTTCTTAAAATCCTATTAAACCCTTACCAAATGTTAGATTCTCGACTGCCCCAAATTGAAAGAGTTTAATTTGCAAAAACCAAATGTGATGAAATTGAAAAACAATCTTCTGATTGCGCAAAAAACATCGTGGGAAAAGGAGAAATTGCTCGTTAAGAGCAATTTCTCCTTTTCCCACAATGTTTTCCTGAGTTGTCTGCAACAAACAGGTCAAACACTGTTATTGTTTGGAAAAGGGTTAAATCCCTGAAAGGGTCTCGTATTAAGATATGTAAGCCTGTGAAAGTTGAGCAATCAGAATTCAGAAATGGAAAGTCAATTATATTGAGCAGGTTTTAACTGGTAAACCGAGCTTAATCCCTACAATATTACAGTACTTTACTTCATGAGTCTATTTTTCAATCAACAGGTGCTTTCCAAAACCTTAATTATCTGCAAACAGGTTAGGTCACAGGCAGGCCGCCGATTTACTCTTACCAATTTGCATTAGAATGAAGACGTCTCCAGCACTATAAGCCTTCAAGCCCAGTCCAAGACTTTAATAGTCTTCACTTTTGTAAAAGTCTTGATAATGCCATATACTACAACACTGTGTTGATTACACAATATTACTACAAGGAAACTCATCAAAATAAAACCATCCAAGCAACCCAGATAAGCTATGATCTTTTTTCCAAACAGCGGTCCATATGGTTGGACTTATTCAGGTCTTTTACTCGTTTTATTGGACAAAATCCTATTTTGTAGGCAGTCCTTAGACTATCAACCTAAGACAACTCTAATGAGTACCAACAATACAGGATTTAGTAATGTAATGTAGAACTTAGCTAACAAATTACTCCATTTAGGTAGACCTCTGTCCAAAGCACACTTCCAGTTCTTCAGCAATTGCAAAATATTTAAGACGTTTCTGTCAAGTTATATTGCTTTTTCTATACTGTATTGCTTTTTCTATCAAAGAGAAAAATGTTTTTGCTAGTTTGTTCCATCATGATTTTACAAATTGTCTCAACAAGTAGTACATATGCCTGTGAATTATGTCTATCTTTGAAAGGGTTAATTCTAAAGATTAAATCAGTAACAATATTTGATTTTGCTTGCTCATGACTGTTTGATATTCTTATCACACCTACTGAGCAGTTTTAAATAAGCAAACCACTCTGAGGGTTCAAAGCAAGACTATATTAAGTCATTCATGGTAATGAGTCACTTACTACAATCTTGCTTTGAACCCTTGACTCAAGAGTTCATTTTGAAAAACGTACATACATAATTACTAATTTGCGTAGTGGGTAATATATCATCTGCTAGATTTAAAGCAAGATGACTAAAATTGAATGAAGTGGATTGATTCAGCATATCGATTATCCCTCTCCGAAACCATAACGACATGTGACCACTTTGTTGCAGACGACTCTGGAAAACATAGTGGGAGAAGAAGAAATTGCTCATAACGAGCAATTTCTTCTCCTCCCACAATGTTTTCTGCCCTATCAGAAGATTGTTTTTCAATTTCATCACATTTTTAAATGTCGTCTGCAAACTCTTTCAATTTGGGGCAGTCGAATATTTAGTGTTTGGGAAAGGGTTAAACATAAGTGCCCCTGCATCATAATCATACCTTATACACATGATCGCTTGGCTGACTTATCGGATCAAATTTTCTATCAACTTTTAATGAAAATAGCAAATGATTAAAAGATTTGTGACGCCCCTTAAGAAAATCATCCGTTTCATTTACCACCAATAGCCAATGCACATGTCATTTCTTTATCCCGAGTATTAAACCACGGGTTTCACCATTACTTGATGACGAACATTAGAAATCTGTCATTGATCTTATTTCAAAGCATCAGCAGATGTTGGTTTGTCATGCTAAATACACAGTGTTTTGAAAGAAACCCCAAAACATTGTGTGAAAAGGAAAAATGGTCATTTCATATGTTTCATTATCAAGAATTCCTTTCTTTTTCTTTAAATCAGTTGCTTTAAACAACACTGAAAGCAGTAAAATACATAATTAAATAAATATCTGCACTTTATAACCTTATCTGCAGCAAAAAATCTTTAAAAACAACTGACAGGATAAAATGCTCCTATTGAGCAATATATCCACAAGTCATGATTGCATAAAAAGCTTTTTTTTTTTCCTTTAACATCTATTTCTTTCAATATAGGCTAGTCACAAAATTGTAAAGGAGGGATTAAGACTCAATGATTTAAAAAATGACATTTCTATAATTCTAAACCTTTACAAATCGTTCGGGACACCGGTGCATCTCCATTGAAAGCATGTGTCAACCAAATGCAAGCATTGATATTTTAAATTTTTCAATATACAAAAGGAGAAGAAAGACATTCCATTTGAGATCCCAATGTAAATTCTTCTTATTCGCCACAATGTCTTCAAAATTTAGTCGCTGGAAAAATTAAGAGTTCGATGATTTGCCTGCTCATGAAGTATTTAAGTAATTTATTTCGCTTCAGTGGTAATCCTCTTTACCATATAAGAGTTAACCCTTTACCAAACGCCAACATTTCTACTGCCCCAAATTGATAGAGTTTGCAGACGACATTTCAAAATGTGATGAAATCAAAAAGGAAAATCCTCTGATAGGGCAGAAAACAATGTGGGAAAAGGAGAAACTGCTCTTTAAGACTAATTTCTCCTTTTCCAACAATGTTTTCCAGAGTTGTCTGCAACAAACTGGTCAAATGTCGTTATTGTTGGGTAATGGGTTAAGCTCCCTTTAAAGCCTTTTTCCCCATAACAGAATTTGTGACTAATCTGAATGGAAAGCAACAGTACTAAGTCCACAGTTATGAAATGTAAAAGATAATATATTCTCAGAGATTTGGGGTAGAATCCATTACGAGAAAATTGGGAAATTGCACATTACAACCAATTTAGCCCTTTGTCAAAGCTGTTGCTAAATATTTCAGGGGCAGATGTTGTTAACTTATGTGTTATGGAGAAGGGGGTTTCAAATTGAAAGACAACAACAACAGCAGATGACAAAATTAAAATACTTGTAAATACTTTTCTTCAAATAGACTGTGCTCGAGAGAAAAAGAACATTTTTAAGCATTCCTTTCAGATAATTTCAATTCAACAAAGTTGATTTGGACATACATAGTTTAAAATAATGATGAAATGGATAGAATTAAGTTTAGCTTTTAACACCCTATTAATTACTATACTTCTGTAGCTCCCTAATTCCTACCAGTTTTATATCTTAACTCCTGATATCATTAAAAATAAGAAGTAATAAGTTGTTTATTGACAACCAAATGTATATCTTAAGTGGAAATGTTAGTCTTTTAAAGGTCCAACATTTTATCCCACTGGTTCAAGAGTGGTAAAGACAGAGATACTATTTCTAACATGTTTCAACGTTTAGAATGCTGGGTAATTTTCTTAAAAAAAAAAAAGCTTTTTTTTTGGACGTCTCCTTTCCAAAACCCTAAACATCTACTTACTTTTGATGAGAAAAGATGCTCAGAGCAGCAAACAGGTTATATCACAGGCCAACCTCCAATTTACTTGGCGGCTGGGCTGGATATAACCTGTTTGCAAAAGCATGAGGTCGTTCCAGCACTGTAAGGGCTAAGTCATTATATTGTTTCTGTTAATTTGATGCAGTCACAATTTCTCAATGAGGGAATGTGCCAAGGGTTGAGCAAACATAAACAATGGTGAATAATTTGTATCTGACATCATAAAACCCCATCTCTCAAACACTTGCCAAATAAAGGCCTCTTCAATTAATACTAGGCTTTACCTTTGCCCCCCAAAAGAGGAATTTGAGACTAGCCCAAATAGATAGCAAAGGCAGACGACAAAAAGTAAAACACATTTACTTCATCATATTGTGTAGAAAACAATGTGGCAAAAGGATAAATTGCTCATAAAAAGCAATTTATCCTTCAGCTGCAGTGGTGAATTAAATCTTTTGAGTCAGATCAAATTGAGGTTTTGTGGAGTATTGGGTAAGTTAATTGATAACTTCTTATCAAAGGCCATTATACTAAAGGTAAAACATAAAACTCCAATAGCATTCCACCACTTAAACATCTACTCCTATCACTTAGTCATAGTAATAAAGAAAAGAAAAAATCAAAAACAAACAACCACAAATTGGTTTTAATGTGCGAAAAAAAAATGTATTATTAAAAATAAAGCATTTGTGGATGATAAGAAATAGCTACTTTTTCTGATTATATACCCAAGTCTATAATCAGTAATCCTCATTTGGATTAAAAAAAAACTTTCAAACCTTTTAACAAGATTTCATAAACAAACTAAGCCATTGAATTTAATTGAATGTATTTAAATATGCAAGTCAGGGGCGAAAAGAGTTTAAGCAGTGGCCCTAAGCAAAATCTATTTGACTGCAAATAAACTGTGGCAGATCGTTCATATGATTTCTTTATCACTCTGATCTCGTTTTTTCCTTTGTGCGTGCTTGTATTAAATGTCGAGTATCGGAAATTCAATACAGCGGATATGTCTTTGTTTGCGCAAAGGGTCTTTCTTCACCGTAAATAATTGCCTGCTTTAACATAATGCCCTTATGTATATATTTGTGATTATTCGCATGGAGTTGGCGTTTTCTCTATATCCCATAGACTAAGCCGAATGTGGAAATATCCCTATTCAAAACATCAGCTTGCATTCTATTGATTTCAGATTTTTTAGCCCATACACAGATGACTAAATCCAAATCCAACATTTTGGATTTTTAGGACTTTCCAATATACTTTTAGATATTGGAAAGAAAGTGTTATGATGGAAGGAGAAATTGCTCACCATTGGCATTTTTTCCATTTGGTCAAAACAGTTCCATGTTTTGATACACTTGCATAAAAAAGGCATTAATAAAGAAAAGTATTAATCTTTTGTTTGTATGGTGTTAAATGGTTAATCAACAATTTTTCAGTTATGTATAGCTTTGCTGGATCTGCAAGCACTAGGCTAGGGAACTAAAGTGACTTGCCAAAGGTCACTCTGATAAAACCAGAGGTGTCGGTGGGGCTTGTACCTGGGACCCCACTTAAAGCATTGGGTTAAAGCTGGATGAATTAATCAAGCCAAAGATAACATTTTTAACAATGCTCATTCACAGATGTGAGGAAATTTGTAAGTTAAAACTTTAAAACCATGAAACAGCAGTTACTATACTGTTGCATGATATGCACTTAAAGATTCATCTGTGAACCAGCACCTTTAAATGCGCTTTACTCATTCTCATACCTTGGAGGTGCCCAATCGTGCCTAGTGGCATCTAAAAGTGTACCGACATACGTCTTCCCCCGCCATGTGACATTGACCACTAAAACTCCTGGAATGAAAAATAATCACATTTTATACACTTCCCCAATATAGAATTATAAAAACTGGTCAAATAATAATTCAATTCAAAATGATATTATGAATGCAATATTTCCAGAACTGTATCTTGGTTGTTGAAACCCTATGTGATGATAGGAGAATCTTACTTACAAGTTACATAACAAAAGCAATTTGCCGTATTATCCAATCATCAACTGAATTTTGGTCGCAGTGATCTACACTCATTCGAACAAAGAGGTAATAGTTTTCCCCACTGATTATCGTTGGCTGGTAATAATTGTTACAATAATCATTGTAACTAGACCTGTTGTGAAAATTCATTATGATGGAAGTGGGGGAATAAAATGGGCACACAAAATTCATGGGTTAATGCATAAGAAAACAGACACATAAAAGTGTGTATTCCTCATACTAGAAGGGGGAGTAGCGGTAAGAGTAATTACCTGTCACATTTATGACAAGCTAAGGTTACACATTCCAATGTCAATTTCACCTTTAACCCATTCCTTCCATAGTCTATTTAACACATTACCACCTGACGCCACATTTTGCATGTTACGGAAGACGACTTTCAAAAAGCATTGTAGCAAAAGAAAATATTGCTTGTGAAGTGACACAATGCTTTGCCATATTGCATTTTCAATCGCAACAGCAGAACCAATTTTTTTTTCACATGTTTAAAAGCCTTTTTAAAGTTGTCTGCTTCAAGTAAAAAATGTTGTCTGCAGGACTGGTGGTAAAGAGTTTGTTATCAAAAGTTGCTGGTTATTGAAAGAAAAAGCTGCAACCATTTATAAAGTATTTGATAACTGACATTTTCCATTTCTTTTAAGAATGAGCTTGAAATCTTTGTAATAATCTTTTGTGAATGTGACAAACATCAATACAAATACAATAATGGAGGAATTGGCTGAACTTTGTCAGGTACTAATTCTGATGACTGATTACTACTTTTCATAGGTCTAACATGTTATCACTGTAAACCCTTTACTTATGACAACTTTAACCCCAAACAACATAAAAACTGTTGTTGATTTTAATGCATCTGCAGCAGAAAAAACAGGCAACATGAATATAGAAGAATTTAATTCAAACAAGACAATTCTCATATTTAACCCTTTCCCAAACAATACTGACACTTGACTACTTTGTTGCAGACGCCTTTAAAAAACATTGTGGGAAAAGAAGTGATTGCTCATGACAAACTATTTCTCCTTTTCCCACAATGTTTTCTACCCTATCAGAAGATTAGATTTAAATTTCATCACATTTTGAAATATCGTCTGCAAACTCTTTCAATTTGGGACAGTCGAAAATGTTCTGTTTGGTAAAGGGTTAAGTCACACTCATGTTTCATTCTACCCATATTTATATTATATTTATAATATTCAATAGAACATCTGGAGTTCCTTCCAATTTGGACCAATTACTAGGTACAATTGAATGATTTAACATCTTTTCTGGCAGAAAGATGCCATTTACAAATCATTGGACAAAAAATCATCAGACAAAATGGAGAGTATGCCAAAAGAATCTTATTCTACATACAAACACAGTACTTGAAACTTTATTAAATTTCACTTCTGAATGCATTTTTTTCAAAGACAAAATGGTGCCAATTTGAAACAAAAATAGATTCAATGAATTTATGATGGGTCTTTCAAGTAAAAAAAATACTCAAAATGGCATGTAATTGAACACTATGTTTAAGCCTTAGATTGCTACACAACACTGTGCTTAGAATTTACAGAAAGCTCCCATTCTAACCTTTTCCAAAGACTCAGTTTTAACCAATACATAAAGATATTAGATTGCGATAAAAGATTTTTAAGAACCCACCATTTTCAGACTCATGCCACACAATGCCTGCCAGCGTCACCTGGGTCCCAGGCTCGCAGGGCCCAAGGCAGTCCGGTTCCGTAACTACGGCAACATCGTGAGAATCCGTGGCGGCATCTTTGTACGTACTTCCGGCCGAGCTCTGTGGAGACCTCTGTGGAGACGTCATGGAGTTGCCCTGTGATTGCTCGCCAACCTGCAAATTGGAGATAACAAGTTATTTCTCAGCACAGCCATATTTATAAACATTGAAACATTTTGCCCATGTTTCCTCTGCATACTTATCACTATAAAAAGAATTCATAGCAAATGGATTAACTGCTCCAGACCAGCAATTGCTCCTTTTCTCTCAATGGCTTCGCCCAAATAGTGAAAGTTATCTTTTTTTCATGTCGATCTGCATTGTTTGTCCTATTGATCATCCATTAAACTTATGATTTCCAAAACAAAACAGTCCGAACAACTAACCTAAATTCACCATGTATAAATCTATTAGTATAAGTTAACTCATATTATGTTGAGTTATAAAGTATTAAAGAATAGACAATTGATACCTATATTGAGAATATTTCAGGGAATAAATGGCAGCAAAAAGGTGAAATTGAACATTGAAGCCACCTCAATCTGTCTAAATGTTCAAACTAAATTTCAGTGTAAAACCCCAAAATATTTCAACCAAATTGATAGATGTGATCCGAGTCCTTTTAATTTGAACCAATCCTGATCTTATAACACCCCCCCCCCCCTTCCACAAACACAGAAAAAAGTTTCAACATAAAACCCCTAAAGAAAACGAGTAGAGCTATATATGAGCCCTTTCTTTACCTAATAATATCCAGATAGCTACGGTGGTAAACTGATACTATCACCTTGTAAATGCAATTAAGAAGCCAATTTGGCAAGGGCCCATTGAATGCAGACCTGGCCTAGTATCCAATACAAAGTGATTTTTGCCAGAAGGTGTATTTTTCACATGAATGTCTAACAGAGGCCCCCATACCATTGTACAGGGCACAAAGGCAATCAATTTATATTTCACAGTTAGCCGAGTTCAATGATTGGCTACACAAGTCAGTGTTTTCCACACAGTTTTCCACAAGTAGCATAAATGCGTCACCTGATGCATGCATGGCAGCCGATTGGATGGCAAGGGGACCTTCCTTTGTAAAACAATCATGGTTAACTCTTTCCCAAGCAACACATTTTTGACTGTCCAAAATTGAAAGAGTTTGCAGACGACAATCAAATATGTGATGGAATTGAAAAATATTCTTCAGAAAGTGCAGAAAACCTTGTGGGAAAAGGAAAAATTGCCGAGACATAACAAGCAATTTCTCCTTTTCCCACAATGTTTTCTAAAGATGTCTGCAACAAAGTAGTCATATGTTATTATCTGGGAAAGGGTTAAAAAAAATCCACTGAATAAACTATTTCATGCAAGGCAAATCTATAACAATGTCTCGACACACAAGTAAAATGGTTATTGATGTTTTTTTCTCCACAAACTCAACAGGTCTTGCACCCATGCAGTTTGCAAGAGAAAGGCTACAGTACTCATATTCAATCAGATTCTTTTTTACAAGATAGAAGCCAAAATCACCATAAACTTTCAAATCTGACTTTCTTTTGATAATGTTTCAAATAAAAAATGCCACATGATGAGCCATCACCTAAAAACTATGTACTTTTTATATGCTCATTGGAAACAATATGAAAAAATGCCTCTAAAAATCAAGAAAATGTAAATTTAAGCCATTTAGAGCATCATTATACATCTTATCAAAGATATGTTACCTTTAGAAAAGGCAATTTTGCGGAACTGTATTTATCTCAGTAGTTCATTTCAGTGGGTGATAGCATGTGACTCTATGTTATGTATGGTGTTTCATCCAATTGGAAAAGTTTCTATAATCACTTGAACGTGTACACCCCTAGGCTAACAGAGTAAAATAAACCATGAACCATAATGAGTTACAAACCCAACTTCAAGGTTATCTTTTAAAAGATCCCACTTTATCACCAGTGAACCTTATTAGCTAGATCCTTTACCCCCAGGGTGAAAGATTCCCTCTCTCCTTTTTTATTATCATTTTCATCCAAACTTTTCCTTTACTTTATTCAGGTAATTAATATAAATTTCGAGGTTGTTCTTTGCTTTGTCAAAATCAAAAACTATTTAATATCAAAGTGGTAAGGTCAATAAGTCAAAAGAAAACATCATATTTGTTATATGAATTGTAAACTTAACAATAAGCAATTTCTCCTTTTGTTATAATTCTAAAATAATCACAATTCATGAATATATGTATGTATAGATTAATGTTTTTTTTTCTCCTCTTGATTTATTTGTTCTACCTCAAGGCAGATAAATAAATTTCAGGAAATAAATTGCCTGTTGCAATATCGATCAAAATGGTTAAGGGGTTGAAAGGAAAGGCCCTATAATCACAAACTTAGAGATTATCTTTGCATGATAACTTAAACAAACACAGGTATAAATGATTTACAATTAATGGCGTTAACTCTAATCCCATATATCATCAATTTCCATAACATTAACAGAAGTTGATATCGGAAACGATATAGGCTAATACCTTTGTTTGAAACACATTTATCAGCAAAAAATTTACAAACACTGAACATTAAAGAAAGAAAAAATGCATTTAATGAGATATTCAACATGTGATTGGGATCCAATAACACTATTTAAACTTAAAAAGAAGTATTTTGAGAAAAGTTAATTTGCTTCTGTTTGAATTAAGAACTTCCACATTTTTTTAAAGTTTAATCATCTTTTTATTCAGTTGGCTAAATAAATCGATATAAATTTCCTTTGCTATTAGAACTTGCATTTAACATAATTACAAAGTGGATTTTACCTTTTTGTGAGCTTTTACTATAAGATCAATCATGAAAACTTGAGTGAGCTTGAAGTGGTTTTATATCACCGTTCCTCGGCTAAGAACAGACAATAAAAACTTTAACCCTTACAATGCTGGATAAATTTCTTAAAATAGATTGTTGTGTCGTCTGCCTATCAAAACATGAATATCTGCTTAATTTTGTGAGGAAAGATACTCAGAGATACAAACAGGTTAGATCACCGGTCAGCCGCCAATTTATTTGGCAGCTGGTCTGGATCTAACCTGTTTGCCTAAGCATGAAGTCAGTTCCAGCACTATAAGGGTTAAGAATAGTCCAATTCATTCGCCCCTTACCTGAACTAGGTTTAACGAGACGAGTGTGTAAAATAGGCTGAATAAGTTAGAGTTTTATTGCCCCGACACATGTGGTTTTAATCTGATCACCTAGAGGGGCCCTATAATATCTTGATAGACGCATTGTAAATTAGAGGCCTGTGTGAGTGAACACACAATGGTTTAGATAAGGAGATATTATGGGTCTTACACCCACATTATTTCTCAAAAAAAATGAAAAAACAAAAAAAAATAACTTTATAAATCTTTATTTTGTTGGTATTCGTCAGATTTGTCTCATCAAGACGATTCTAATGAGTACCCACCTTATGGGGTTTAGAAACCCAATAACCCTTTACCAAACGCCAAATTTTTGACCATCTGAAATTGAAAGAGTTTGCAGACGACATTTCAAAATGCGATGAAATTGGAAAATAATCTTCTGAAAGGGCAGAAAACATTGTGGGAAAAGGAGAAATTGCTTGTGACGAGCAACATCTCCTTTCCCCACAATGTTTTCCAGAGTCCTCTGCAATAAATTGGCCAAATGTCGTTATTGTTTGGTAATGTGATAAAGAAGTTATCAAGAGCATTTCACACCTCTTATAATTGTCTCTCATACTTTTCTTTTGTGGACAAACTATCCCCTGTGCTTTGGTGGATATGTATTGAATATCAAATGAAAACAGTCTTTCTCAATCTCAAAGTTGAATATCAGATTGTTAGTGGAGAAGTATTGAATTACTTATAATATATTCAACCAAATAATACAATCTATATTGCTCCATTTTTATTTAGTCAAAGAGTTATAAATAAAGTGGTGAAATGTGCTTCTTTTCATACAAAATTGTCAATGAAACAAATGCTATATATATGAGAAATGGAGTTAATTATTCAATTGCGGTATAGATCTATGCAATTATGGTGGTATTGTTGTATTAAATTGTTTTCAATTTTGGGACCTCTGAAAATCCTAAACTGGAAAGTTTTTTTCCAGATTTTTCAATTTTTAAAAACATTAAAAATAAAATAAATTGATCCTTTTAAAAACAGAATTGAAGACACTGCCACATAATATGATGACTTTTCCTACTGTATTTATCAAAACATATCTGAAGCAGGAAAAACAAGGCTAACAATATTTTAGGGACGTCATTATCATAGTCATTGTCTAACTTAATATTATCTGTCCGTACATCTTGGCTAGCTCATGACCAAGATGTCTTGTTTATCTTTCACTGCCAGCTGTTTCAATGAGATAAATGTAACAATCATTATGTCTGAATTGCTTTTCTGATTGATGGATAGATAAGTCAATTTATTTTTAAGCTTATCCTGTTCATGGGTACATTGATCAAAAGTCATTTCAAGAAGTGTTTAAAAACACAAACATGAAAGATATCCTTGTACAACTCGTCAATCATATACAAAACCATAGTGACAAAATGAGGATTTGATTTATTAATCATACAAAATGAAATTTTAATTTTTTCCATAAATGCAAGAAATAAGAGAGTCCCTTTGCAGCTGAAAACACTTGACATCATTGTGGTAGTTTATCCTTTTTTTTCATCATAACTTCACGATTTCAATTTTTTCCACAGAAATTGACTTATCATTCAGAGGCAGTTTCTGAAGGCTAACATCTTTATTGCTAAAAAAACCCTGTGTTGTTGGTGCACATTAGCATTGACTTGACTAGACCAGACTATCCTAACAAGTACCAACAAATAGGATTTGCCTGCATGTAAAAGATGAAGTACTCTCCTATGTCCATAGACATGCTGGTTGCGAGAAGGGAGAGTCATCATATGTAAAAAGACTGGTATATTTGTCATGGACATGGTAATTGCTGTTATAAACATGTCTGGCATCGTGCCAGAAACCCATCAAGTAAAATACCTCTTGACATGCTAAACTACTTACAACGAAATAATTGTGAATAAAGCATGATTCGTTTTCCTTTTCTCAAGTATCAGGGGAGGACACAAACCTCAACTGCTTATTTTGTTGTAATTAAAAAGTCCGGATGAATCATTGTTCAGAAGTTCAAATCACAGTGAGAGTTGACTTTATAATAAGATTACATATAATTGAATTAATGAATTTCATGTAGTTGACATTGAAATAAACAAAAAAACACAATACATAAACAGTATGATAAAAAGGTCATATTTAATAAACATTTAGAACATTCTTCAATTGTTACATTGAGGTTAACCGGTTCAGTGGGAGGCTATGGCAACCCCTTTGGCTTCACAAAAGTAAAAGACTCTCTATAGTCTTGCTCTGAACCCCGACATGTCACATATTGTCTGATGTGTTTTGAGGTATGATAACAGCTTGTGTTCCTAAGAAATCCCAAACCCTATTTTCATAGAGACATTGCAAAAACTAGCAGTATGCAAAAGACACAAACTGTTAAAACAGGTTAGAAGGTACTCAATCTGAGAAGAGAGAGTCGACTCTGAGAAGGCTGAGAAATATTGCCATGCATTCCATTCACTGCTTTGATTTCCTTCTAGCTGAACACAAGTGTTTTTCTCATCAGGCAATATGCTCTGCCAATTAACCCAAAAGCACTCAGGCATATTTACACATTGGGGGATGTTGACTCATTATATGAGAGGAAAGTTTTAAAACTAACTGCATTTCATACTCTGAGTAGAGTTTAATTAACCAAGTGATCTGACTTGACCCTTACCAAATGCGAAATTTCCAGCGGTCCCAAATTGGAAGAGTTTGCAGGCTACATTTCAAAATGTGATGAAATAGAAAATTAATCTTTTGATAAGACGGAAAACATTCTGGGAAAAGGAGAAATTGATCAATAAGAGCAATTTCTTACCTTCCCACGATGTTTTCCATAGTCGTCTGCAACAATCCTCAAATATCGTTATTGTGTTGTAATGGGTTAAAAGGAAGTGTATTTCAGACGCAGGGTAGTGTTTAGCCTGATGCCTTTAAGGGAAGTATGTGCATAAGTCAAAACCAGTGTGCATTGACAGCATCTTGTTTTTTGTCCACCTGTGCCTAGTTCTTTTGGTAAAGCAACTACAAACAGGTGAAAGAGCTAAACTTGTAAAAGTAATTGAGGGATTGTTCTTTATGAAAAGTGAGAAAAAAGAATCCATGAAAAAGAGCACTTGCTCTTCTTATCATTTATTTGAACTTGTATAAGTTCTTTGAATTTTCTTACCTGCACTTAAAAACAAGCAAATGTCATGTAAAGGAAAACATTCAAAAGATTCTAGTTTTAACAATAGTCATAAGATCATTTTAATCTATATCTTTTTCTTAAAAAAAAAATCTCGAAAAATCATCCCCATACCATTTCACCAACCATGTCGGAACCTCTTGCCTTCGATTGATCCATACTTTTGTCAATTAGAAATAGATTAATAGCGACAATTATACGCCTGTAACGCAATTATCGTAAAATATTCATAACTTGACAGCAATCAATATTACCACTCAAACCAGTCAGGGCAGATGAAGTTTATACCATTACCAAATGAAAACCTTTTGTACCTTTTGTACCTTCCCTAATTCATAGCATTTGCAGTAAGCAAATAAAATCAGAAGGACTACAAGAGTTTAATCGGGTAGGGCAAGAAATACATGGTGAAAAAAAGGAGAAATTTCTCCTTTATCAACAATTACATCTTGAAATTGTATTCAGGAGGCTCTTGATTTGCATGACTGTTTGGTAAAGGGTAACCTTTATAGAAATTTACTAAAGTAGCCAAAGGGCATTCAGTGAACTTGAGTTACCACCATCATACATAGTAAATAAATCAAGATAGGACTGCCCTTCAACCAATTACTGCATGAGAAAATCTGTGGTGAAAAATTGAAAATTTATTTGGGAAAGCTTTAACAAAGTGTCATTTTGACGTAAAACTGGATAGGAATATTACACTGGCAAAAGGAGCAATTGCCTACGACTGTGTTAGTTTTTCTCTTGTTTTAAAAAGTTTGAAGAACCTACATGTCGCTTATGTCCGATTCAATGAATGTACATAAACTCTAGGCTAACAAACCACATTTAGGAAGTTCAGACAGTTTTTTTCTTTAAAGAAAACTTTCAACTGTTTTATAGTTATTTAAAAAAAGAACATTGACAAAAGAAACATTTATTCTTATTTAACATGTTGATCGTAATTATTGAACAGCTGCTTTTATATTGGTGTTTTGAACACCTTCCAACAAACTATCACTGGCACATGACATTAATGTAAATTGAAAAGTTAGTAGACTAAATTAAAACAAAAACTAAAGACGAATGAAGAATACCTTTTAAAAGATATTTACCTTAAAGAAAAAAACTGCTCACACTTTTATATGTGGTGTAATGGGTTCAGACAGGGTGTGACAACCTACCTTTGATTCTTTCTCCAATTTAATCTTCTTTATCTGCATGTTTGGCATATTCGATATCCCATCCTCGACTTTGGCATTGAATTCATACGGGTCAGGCACACACTCTTTCTTCCCGCTGGCAGTCTCGGCGAGACTTGGCTCCATATTTCCCTGGCCGAAGGAGTCTGCCCCATTGTAGGCTGCCGCTGCACTGGCCCCTAGACCACCACACTCCCCCTTTACACCAACACTTTTCCCTTTCTCCTTTTTGGCTAAAGCCTGTTTCGACTTGGGAGAACGCTCTTTATCAGCAAACAGTGATAGCTTGCTTGTTTTATCCGCTAACATTCCATTCGCACTCTGTGAAGATTCTCCCTGCATTTTCGTGTCACTTTTATTGGTCGAATCAGACTTAGTGTTTTGATCCTTCTTGTTTTTCGTATCTGTTTTTTCACCATTCAAATTCTTTCGTTTAATTTTCATTTTGAGACCTTTATCTACAGTAGCATGATGTTCGGCCGAACTCATTTTGCATAGGATGTCATCAAAAGGAAAGATAATGCGATTGCAAATTTCCTTATGGTGCGGAAATTTGCAATTGTAATGTTATAAGTTCATCCTTGCACACTTACGATGGATGACAAAGCAATTCAAACAACAATATACATACATAAGTATTCCTAACACAATAGATCCAATCCTCAAGTTACTCACTTGTATACCCGGAATTAAAATACACAAGGGCAAAATTCACAATTGCAAAATCCAACTTTGCTGAAGACAAATGGCAAATCCATTCTCCCTAATCCATTTTCAGAACAGCAATCTTCCCACAAGTTTAGGGTACACAAACACTGAAATAAAAATATGGCAATCAGTTAAACACCTCATAAATATAACTTTCTTCTCACCCTTTACTCAAAGTGATGTAGATAGACAAACTAGGGACTAGTCCTTCGTTCTGCTTTAATCAGGGATAATTCTAAAATAGATTATCCTAAGGTTTGCTTTATCAATATCATGACACCTGTTCGTATTTCATGTAACATTCACAGGGATATATATCATAATACCTTTATTAACACTATAGTGTTAATAAAGGTATTATGATATATATCCCTGTGGTAACATTGTGACAAAATAATCTTGACAAAAAGGTGATTTCCTTTAATCCCCATGTGAAGCTGTTTCTCATGTGAAAGCTTCCAAACTCCATTAGTCTACTCATTTATTTCCCTTTTTATACAATTACTTTACTTTTGGTTAATAACTAAGCCGAAAAAAAAAGTAATGTGACAAAAGGAAAATAAATAATATAAGATCTTGCGTTTTATTTGCAACTTGATTAGTCAGAAAAGAGTTTCTAAGAACTTTCACTTAATAACAACATTTAAAAGAGCGAATAAAACTTTCTTTTAACAATTTAATTCAAAGAGATGAATCAAAATAAAGTAGCTAAAAGAGAATCACTTCACGTATTAATATTATAATAACCCAAATCAGTAACCAATTAAAATCCAATTACAACATTTTAATTCCGTTGAAAATCTGACGTTGAAAAGTTCATCCAGATTTGTTTCATGGCCACAATTGAGACAAAAACATAAACTTCTAAGTTCTATGAACTTAATCCTTTGAAAAACTCATTTTATAAATCAGAAAAATACCCCACACACGCACGCTATACACAACCATTCCACGGGCCCTCTTAACTCCTAGGCGAATGTAGCAAACTTAAAACCGAATTTCTCACGGTACAAATTTACAATTATACATATTACAGATACACTCACGTTTGGTAAATTAATCCGTTCTATGAATGTACGTTAGAAAGCACTAAATAAATCCAAAATTCAATCGACGGATATTCCTGTGCAGTCACGGAGGAAATTCACGATGAAACAGTTTTCTTTGTTCGAAGTCGACTGAACAGCTACGAGCAGGTCAATTTCCACAGAAAACTTGTGACCAATGATAGCCCAGGGCTATCCGCCTCTCAGCCAATCAGATTGCGTGTTTCAGGTCTAGCTCGTTTAACTCGATGTGTTAGCGCATGAGATCTCTGTGTTAAACCGCACTATATGCACTCTCATTGAAGATGGATTTAAGCTAGATTACATATTGATTCGCAGTCGGCTTGAAAAGCAATAAAGAGCCGTCGGTGAAGGGTTTCTAAAGTATTTATATCTACTTCAATGGGAATAATGAAATGGGCAAATATTCTCCGTGTGGTTGCAGCGCGATCTATAGGCGTAAAGGTCACACAATGAGGCCTAATAATTTGATGTGTATTACAAAGCTGTTCTATTAACCCATTAAACAAATCTGTTACACACGTTGTTTGAAAACATTGTGGGGAAATGAGATATCATGGTGTATACATCTAGGCAAATTTCTCGTTTTTTCAAAACCAACGTATTAATTTGGTTCAAATGGGCAGAGATATGAATATTGGGATGAACCATATTCATAGGTGTTATCTGGCTTTTATCCCATTAAACAAATATGGTACACAATTATAATTGAAAACATTGTGGAGAAATGAGAAGTGTACATTACAATTGGGAAAATAATCTGCTTCGAACTCAACTTCTACCTTGCATTTCAAATGGAAACAATAGTGAATGGTGAGGATGACCCGTATTTAAAGGTGTCATCTGGGCTATTAACCCATTGACCATCAAAACATGTGTAGAACTCGAAATTCAAAGACGCTATTACACTTTCCAATACTAACTCATAACACTGTTGTAAAATTTAAGAAACAGACTAAGCAAACGATTTTTTCATGAATTTGGTTAGACGTAACGATTTCAAAAAAGTACCAGAATGGATCCTTCCATGGGAGATCACAAGAACGGAAGACGTATAATAATGTGGAAAAAAGACCAAATAAATTAGGTCTTTGAATGTCACAATGGCTAATCAGACATTTGCTTTGTCTCTATATTTCATAACCAATTTAAATCATAGATAAAAAGTAACATATGTTGGTTTATAAATGTATCGATAATTTTAATTTCGTTCATTGTGTAATATTTATACAAGTTTACAAGTTTATTCAGTTTAACACCAGAAGGTCATAGACCTATGTGGCAATATTTACAAGCAGCAACAGTACATGATGATAGTAACATAATACACTATATCATTCAGGTTCATTTGCAAAATCAAGTTTGTATCATAATAACCTGAACATTGTTTTGATATTGTATGCGTCTTCATAGAACGATTTGTACAATAACTTCATTTTATGTAACAATCTTAAATTTGGATAATTGATAATTTGGATGATTTATGAGTTGTTTTTGTTGTTGTAGCCAATGCACTTTCAATACTGCTTCATAAAGATTATTCAACATAAATATGCTTTCATATGAACCTCCTCTTATATTTACATATACATATATACATACACATATATACATATATATATATATATATATATATACACACACATACACACATACATATATATACATATACATACATACATATATACATATATATATACACACATATATATATATATATATATATATATATATATATATATATATATATATATATATATATATATATATATATATATATATATATATATATATATATATATATATATATATATATATATACACACATACATACACATATACATATACATATATATATATATATATATATATATATATATATATATATATATATATATATATATATATATATATATATATATATATATATATATATATACACATATATACATACACACATATATATATACACACACATACATATACACATACATATACATATATATATATACATATATATATACATATATACACATACATACACATATATACACATATACATATATATATATACACACATATATATAAGAAAACAACCTATACATACGCTTAATTACATATATTATCAAATGCATTACATATTTGGAGAAAAGCGCTGTGTTCATGTATATACAAATGTACGCCATTAGATAAGGCTATAGAGTTTCTTCAATTTGACATATAAACATATATTTTCTTTATAAACTCAAGATGTGTAACTTTCGAAATATACATATTTGACCTAGGATATTGACACTGTATGCAACACCTACGTAGACTCTTTACATAAAAAAACATGTACATGCATATAGCCCTAAAAGATACAAAAAGTCGTATAAACCTGCAAGGATGCGTAACAAAATATATATTTCAATACATACACTTATCATAGTTTGAACAACATATGTGTCTCTTGATAAATACACATAAATAAATGCATCATATACATGTCCGATGCAAGCTTACATTGATTTTAAGTTGCACAGAAAGTGCCTCCCACTTCTTGCAATCTTGTCCGAAACGAAATGACAAGGTTACAAATAGGAGTAAAGGAATAATGATACTTCATGTATATGTCAAATAACACAAAGAAGAATCATGTACAAAAACAAAAATCATACATGAAGCGTCTTGTTAGTTCACATATACATGAAATGGGCAAGTTACATGTATAAATTAATTCTACAAAGCTTTACAAAAAGTGTCACAAAAATCACCAATGCAAACATGAAAGTATGTAAAAGGAGAAAAAAGTGTGACTCTTTTCTTGAAGGCTTGTCCAAAACAAAATGGAAAGGTTACAAAAACAATAAAAGAGACATACATGTTATACATGCACAACAAATTCCAAAACGTGGGGGGTTAAAAAAAGAAATAGGACTTTGAATTTTATGGTTTGTTTGTTAAGTGATGTAAGATTGTCGATGGTACGTGTATGATATTAAAGGCCATATAATGTGTTTTCCCGAATATGCATTGCGTTAAAAATATAGGTTGCAAGATTCAAAACATCCGATTTTTGATAAGAAGAGAATAATTCCTTTAGCTTAAACATGTTCGGGCGTTTTCTATAATAGGGTCTAATATACTTAATCCGTATGGTTTTATATAAATGACATTCCAAAATAAAATGATATTCATCTTCAATTTTGTCACATTTTGAACATTTTCTCTCTTCTAATGGAGTACTGGCAGGTTTTGACCATCTACCGCTTTCTATGTGTAATCTATGAGAAGACATTCTCAATCTTGATAAATGTATACGAAATTTGCTTATATTAAGAATATCCAAATACGGTTGATAGTTAAATGTGGTAAATGATCTATAAAATGTTGCTCGGCTAGAGTCGTGTATTCTACTTTCCCAGTCTTGTACAAATTGATCTTTTAATCTTGTTTTAACCATTGATAAAAATAATTTAATATCACCAACATCTTGAAATACCCATGCATCACCAAAACCAAGCCGATATAAAAGACTTTTTAAAAGAGAGCACCAATTAATAACACGGTCGTTTATATCACAATCTATTTGAAGCATGAGGTAAACTTTTCTTATATATTTATTATCATTGACCCTTAGAATTTTAGTCCAAAACTTAACAATGTTATATAGTCTAATATTCCTAAGTGGTAATCTTCCCAGTTCACCATACACAAAATCGTTTTGAGTGGATTTTTAACTCCCAGTAATCTTTTACAATATTGTAAGTGAACACGTTCAACAGCTGTGCCATGATTGAAACCCCAAATTTCACTACCATAATTCAAGATAGGCAACACTAACTTGTCAAATAAATCTAAACGATCGGAAACTTTAACATTTGTAAACTTGTTAAGATATTTATTCAATTTAAAAACAGCTTTAAGGGCTTGTCCTGCAAGAGTTTGTTGTGCATCCGAGAATGAGCCCCCAGTAGTAAACACAAGACCTAGGTAAACAAAATTATTAACAATTTCAAGGAGTGTTGTATCATAATAAAATTTCAAATTTGACGATAATCTACCACCTTTTCTAAATATCACAATTTTCGTTTTGAGCGGTATTAATCTTTAATTTCCATTTCATACAATAATCATGTAATAGATTTAGACTTGACTGGAGTTCCGGAGCACTTTTAGCAAAAATAACAATATCGTCAGCATACAAAATCAAGAACATTTTAAAAGTGTCTACATTAATTCCCTCTAGACCTTCTTTAATAAAGATATCTTCTATGTCATTAAGAAACATGGAGAATAAAAAAGGTGACAGACACTCCCCCTGTCTAACTCCAAGATTGCATTCGAAAGATTTACTTAATTTGTTCTCATGTTTTACCTTTGATTTGACAGAGTTATACATGGAACGTATTACATCCAATATGTTACCCCTTAACCCAAGTTTGATTAGTTTGTACCATAAATTATCCCTTGTTACATAATCAAAAGCTTTAGTAAAATCAATAAATGCACAAAATAATTTGTCACTATTGTTAACCATCTTATTAATCAAGCCATGTAAAATAAATAAGTTATCGACAGTGCTCATATCTGCTCTAAAACCCGCTTGTGCCTCAATATAAACACCATAATCTTCGGCCCAATCATTAAGCCTGTTATTTAATATACGTGTGAATAGTTTGCCTAAGCAGCTCAAAAGTGTAATACCTCTAAAATTGTTAACATCATTAATACTACCTTTTTTGTGCAATGGAATTATATAACCCTCAGACCATGAATGTGGGAAATACCCTTTTTCTAAAATCTTATTAAACAAATTAAGCAAAGAAGGACCAAGAATGTGTTTTCCATGTATAAAAAATTCATTGATGAATTGATCTGGTCCTGCACTTTTATTGGTTTTCAGTTGTGATATGGCTTTATCAAGAGCTTCATAGGTAAAAGGGCTATTCAAAACATCAAACATAGTACTAAATTCATTTTGTTCATAACGTTCAATAAAACTCTGCACATCTTCATCAGGTGTAAAAAATGGATCATTAGGATTATTGATGGATTTAAAATACATTTCAAAAGTAGACAAAGAAACATTTGTAGGTTTTATGCCAGCGGTTTGCTTAAGCATGTTCCAATAAAGTTTAGCATTTTTATGTTTAGCTTTCATTAATCTTTCAGTTTCTTGTTTGTCATATTCGAATTTTGCTCGACGAATACACTGTTTATATGCTGTTCGAGCAGTTACTAACTGTGTTCGATTAACACAAGATTTATTTTTCCGATAAGCATTAAGTGATTTATTAAAGAATGTGCGCTTACGACTACATTCATCATCAAACCATTTATTTTTGGGATTATGATGATGACATTTACCCGTAAGGCTGCGTTTAAATAATGGCGAGGCTACTTTGTGAATTGTTTCTGATAAATGATCAATACATACATTTATGTCATTTTCATTATTTGCATCATTTATTAAAAGGTCCAAATTTTCCAACAACAATAATGTTTCATCAGATGATAAATTGGTTAAAAATTGATCTTTCACATCTATATTCCATTTATATTTATTGTCAATCGTTTCGTAATCAATTTCCACTACATGTTGGTTAAAAATGTTACATTGAAATTGAAAACTGAAGTCAATCATACAATGGTCAGAAATAATATTAGGATCATCAACCTGAAAATTTAAAACATAAGGCAACAAATTTGGCGAACAAATGACATAATCGACAACACTGGACCCAGTAGTCCCAACATACGTATATTTGCCGATGCCTTCATCAGAACCCATACGACCATTTAGAATACGCATACCTGTCTGTTTACAAAAGTCTAACAGAAGTAATCCATTACTATTTTTTGGTCTATCCTTATCTTGGGAACTTCTATTGATTAAAAAATCCGTTGCATAGTCTATCGGTAAAACATCGATAAGACCGTTATTAACATTGTCATTTAAAACAAAATCTGGTGAGATAGATGTGTGCGCATTTAGATCGCCACACAAAATAAAATGTGGGTCAGACTCAAATTTTGAATCGATGGTGGCAATTTGGTCTAAAAGCCTGTCAAACGTATGGGAATTAATCATCGTCTGTCTGCTGCTGTTTTCGGGAATGACATAACAAAGGCAAATGAATAAATCAGTACATAAGTTAAAATAAGAGCCATCAAGCTTAATACAAACAATATCATCTTCACTTTCAAAAACAAATGAATCTGGCGTAACAAATATATTTCGAACATACAAAGCTAATCCCCCAGATGGCCTTCTAGTACCTGCTTTCAATTTTGTTCTATTCAATTTAAAATTTTCAAAGTGCTCAACTTGCAGGTCTGAGTAATTATCTGCCCATGTTTCAGTAAATAATACAATGTCATGATTATCAAAAACAGTCTTCAATTCATCAAGATCAAGCTTGTTTAGTCGTTTATTGTTTAAACCCTGCACGTTCAGCAAAGCACAGCGCAGCGTGACCTTCTCGGTGGTGCGATCCTAACTTTGTGAGTTCTCTTTATATATAGTTATCCAGAACAGTAAATGCATTATAGGGGAAATGTGTTAAGTAGGATATGGCAAGGGTGCCAAAACGATATCTTATTATCGTATTGCGTAATGGATTCATGCCTATAGATTCGTAAATCGCTAATGCCGCATGATAAGGTTTGTTTTACAAATAAACCACTGTAATTCAGGAAAATATTGTCTTATCATTTCTTGCCTTGTTGACCCTTATTTGTAACAACAGGTAACCCTTAGCCAAATTCAAAGTTTTCAGCTATCCCCAAATTGAAAGAGTTTGCAGACGACTTTTCAAAATGTGACGAAAGTGGAACGAAATATACTGATAGGGCAGAAAACATTGTTGGAAAAGGAGAAATTGCTCGTTACGAGCAATTGCTCCTCTACCTACAATGTTTTCCAGAGTCGTTTGCAACCAAGTGGTTAAACGTCGTTACTGTTTGGTTATGAGATAAAGAACGCTTTCCGTTGAGAATAAACAAGATGCAGACGCTTTGTATTCGAGATCGAGTTCCAATTAAACAAAAATGTAAATAATTGATAACAACAAAATGTGTACGCCTGAATAGAGAAATCGTATTCCAGTAGTCTAGCCAGTAAGATGTCCAACCTCGAATATACAGGCCCTGGGTTTGAGATTAAGATTGACCAATGACATGTGGTTTGTCAATCGGAACTACTCGGGTATTTCAGTGAGCTGTGTTTTCATTTGATAAACCCGATGTGTTCAGATTGGTGGTTTGTATGATGAAGTTGATTGTTCGCCACTAATCGATTATGATCTTGTGGAAAGTAAGTTGGCGTCTTGTAGAGCATAATGTTATTGTTTCTTCTCCTTAGGATTTGCAATAAGCCTGAAATATGAAAGTCATGTCAAAAAGGTATACACAGTGTACCTGTTTGACCATAGGAAAAGAGTAACAAAAGAAGTAATAGCTACTTTTTGACAGTTGTCTGCTGTCACATTTTCAGACTATTCTCATGGATTTCTTCATTTCTTCATTTCAATATCACAAGCAAATAAAGCATTATGGACAAGTACATTAAAACAAGCATGAAGTTTGTTTGAAAAGAGTGGTAATGGATGCGCGAGATTTATACACGCTGTATCCCCATAGCATAACCCCTAACCAAACAATAACTACGCTTTACCACTTTGTTGCAGGCAACTCTAGAAAACATTGAGGGAAAAGGACGAATTACTCATGACGAGTAAATTTACATTTTCCCACAATGTTTTCTGCCCTATCAGAAGATTATATTCCAATTTCATCATATCTTGAAATTTCGTCTGTAGCCTCCTTCAATTTGGGACAGTCGAAAATATGCCGTTTGGAGAGGGGATAACACAGCCGAACACTATCTGCTTTCAACATGGCTGCGATTGAATGTGCCTTGGGAAAACGGGGCCTACTCCAAAGTCGATTGCAAGTGGTAATTACCCAAATCCGGTTCTTTGTTCCCGTCTCTCTATCAAATCATCAGCAGACGACGCTTCTAAGGAATGATTCAGGATATCTCAGTTTGTTACAATTTGGGTGTAGGTAGAGACCTGTTCCCCTCTGATGAAACGGAAAAAATGACTTTGCACGAATCTCTTTCAATTTCTTTTTGTATTATCCACTATGTTGACTCAACTTGTGCTTTCATAGAAAGGGAAATGGTTTAACCCTTTACTTGGAAACACATTGTCCCTTGTAAATTTGTAAACGGTCCAAATTCAACACATCAGCAGAAAATGCAGTGTGTCCTGAAATCTTTTTTTAATTCTTTTTGAAATACTAGGTTTGAAACAATTTTGACAAAGGATGAATGACCCAATATGAGCCATATATCCTTTGATAAGGATTGTCTCTCAGTTTAAATCTGTTTAAAGAAACAAAGAGAGAAAATAATTGAAGTACGTAGTAAGTTTCTTTTTCCCTTTAATTAAATGGAATCAGATCGATTTTCAAATCTTTATTTTTACATATATTCCTTCGTAAATCAATGAGGAAAATGTTTTCAATGATTCGGGGTTAGGCAATGGTGAAATAGGATAAACACTGACTTTTATAGATTCAGAAGTATTAATTAAGCGCCAATACAAAGGAAAAATTGCTCTAAGGGAGTATTCTATCCTTTCATCACACTTCTTTCTGCCCAATATTAGAATGTATATGTAACGACAGGGATCAATCTGATCACATCGGGTTTATCCAATGAAAACACAGCTATTTCACAGCTCACGAAAATACCCGAGTGGTCCCGATTGGACAGGGATCAGTTGTAATCCTGGGATAGTCCGTAGTTATCCTAGTAGTTATCCTCGGGTCCGAACTAAGTAATATATTACATAGTTCTGACCTCAGGATAACTATCAATCCCTGTCAAGTGTTTGTTACGAAATTCTTTGCCACATGTCGTTTTGAACTTGAACAAATCAAATGTTCAACATGGGGGAAATGAGCTAAACCAATACACTTTATCATTCTTTTCTGTTACCCTTAGGGGCCTGCGGGGCGGGATTATTAACATTTTACATCTTTTGACATCGAAATGCAAATTTATCGTTAAACATATCAAATGGAATCCTATTTCAATACAGTCGGTTTAACCCTTCTTCTTGTACAGACGTCAGTTAACACATTTCCAAACAATAACGATATCTGATCATTAAGTTGCAGACGACTTTGGAAAATATTGTTGGAAAAGGAGAAATTGCTCTCAATGAGCTATTTCTCCTTTCCAACAATGTTTTCTGTCCTACCAGAGGATTCAATTTCAATTTCATCACATTTTGAAATGACGTCTGCAAACTCCTTCAATTTGGGACAGTCTAAGATTAGTCGTATGGTAAATGGTTAAACGTTTTTGGTAAAGGCTGGATTTGAAAAATCTGAAATAAATGAAGAATTCGACACCGTAAACAACCCATTGTTTTGTCATGAGCACGTTGTTTAGTCATTTACTTCCGTGACTTTTATACGTTTATGTCACTTTAATAATATGTTTTGAAGGCCTCCGTAACACATTTATCGAGACTGCTGAAGCGCAATCCTTACCTTTAAAAAAACCCTTTCTTCAATAAGGTTCAGTAAGAAATTAGAATTAATTGATCTCCCGACTTACTTACGGAATGCCGATGATTCTACCCGCCTTGACCAGCCCTTATGGGCAGTTGAGTATGGGGTCTTCCTCCATCATTAAGAGTCGGGCATCGCTACATAACTGAAATCATGTTTATGTGATGTAAAACCCATATAAAAAAAATTAATTGAATATTTTGCGGGGCAATGATTTCCCTGCCTGCAGAATAAGAACTTGAATGAATTTATATCAATCTTTAACGACTTAAGATAGTTTGAAGAGAGTGTCTAATCCATCCCCGAAACCAAATGGAATGACATCTGCCATTTGGGTCTATGTAGCCCTTTTCCGGTGACAACATTCATAGGGGAAATCAATGACTAACTATAATACTAATCTACATTCATGTGGGTTTGAATGTAGATACATGTAGATACATACGACAATCCATGTATATTTGTATAGTTATCATTTATATAGTTATCATATTAGTATGAACTGTTATGGCCAATTAAAGCACGTTTGTGCTGATTATGACGAATTCCTCACCAAATTTGTCATAATTGATATATATTAATATACATCTAGGTTCCTACCTCATTTGGCTAATAATAAGCTAAGCAATCGAATTACTCATTGTGCTCACATTTGCCTGACTTGTGATATATTATTTACCCTTAGCGATATTCATGTGTTTGATAGAGTCATGTGTGTGATAGAGTAATAAGGGAAGCCTAAGGGGACCATTATGTGACTGGTACAAATTGAACGCAGCGACAGGTGTAAGATAAAGTACGAGAAAACAACAACAACGCCAAAAGCAACATGCTGTTGATGATATTGGGTAGAAATCATTGTGACATAAGGATGAATTGCTCATCATGAGCAATTCATCCTTTTGTCACAGTGGTTTCTAAAGGCTTGTTAGCAGATGGGTCTAATTAAAAGTATGTTTGTTCTGTTAACGTCAAAGTGATATGCTATAGGAGTATAAAGAGTAAAACTAAACATAACAGCCATTTCAATTGATTGTTTAATCATTATCATTTTCGTGATTAGGCGATACCAAATTTGAACCGACGATGGTTTTGCCGTGTCATAATCTTGGGGTGTGTGTGTGTTGGGGGCATCTGACACAGAACAGGGACCTGATATAGCCTGTATTAGTATCTGAACCACTCGGGTATTTCCGTGGGCTGCTTTTCCATTGGATAAAACCGTTCAGATTGGTGTATACGGTCTGTGCACAGGCACGTTGTAACACGGCAACGTGTTAATGCCCCTGTGACCAACCGAGCCAAATCACCCTTGGTTGAAATGGGAAACGGCTGGTGATTTCAGAGTGATAACATCTCGATGGTTGTATAGTTGGCCTTTACCCTTCACATATCGTTTACACTTCATGTTACATTTCCAATTTGAATAAGATTTCCCCTTCATATAACGTATTCTCTATGTATAACATATTGCCTTCATGTAACATAACTAGGACAAATACAATTTCACTTCATGCATGTAACAGTTTCCCTTCGTGTAACGTGTACTCTCCGTGTAACATATTTTCTTCAAATAGCATGTTCCCTTCATGTAACGTATTTCCTTCTTATGTTATGTTGACTACATTAAACATCTTCTCATCGCATAACGCCTTCCCTCAAATAACAAATACCCTTCATATGAATTAATACCGTTATCCAATACTTCCCAATATATACCACATTCTCTTCATATGATATATTCCCTTCTTAAAACGTTTCCTTTCATAAAACATATTCCCGTTATACCAAGTCATTCAGTCATATAACATATACCTTTCAGAAAATACATTGCCTTCATATAACCTTGTTTCTTTCTGGTATCGGGTAGAAAGAAACCATAAAGCATAGGAGATATTTCCCCTTTTGTCATGATGATTTCTAAAGTCGTCTTCTGAAAAAGCTGAGTAATGAAACGATCCGAAATTGTTAACTCATACTGAAATCTCAAATTCATAGCGATAACATAAAATTATCACATAAAAGGGTGTTGATTGAACCTGACTTATCACTAATCAAATCATCAGCTGACAAAGGTGATGGTGATCCCTGTAACCTATAGAAACAGATAAGCGCATATTCGGAGAATTAATTGATATCATTGTGACAGATGAAAAATATGCCGAGGAAAATCAAATTAATCTATCGGCATGTTGCCTTACTTTAAACGTAAATATATGATATTGTATTGTTCGAAACTACGACTTCCCGCATGGCGAGTTTATTTAACCCATCACCAAACAATAACGATACATGACCAATTTGTTGCAGGCTACCCTGGAAAAAATTGTAACGAGCAATTTTTTCTTTTCCAACAATGTTTCGTGCCCTATCAGAAGATTGTTTTTTAATTTTACCACATTTTGAAATGTCGTCTGCCAACGCTTTAAATTCGGGAGAGTCGATAATTGGATGTTAAGTAAAGGGTTAAAAATCCATTCATTTGGAAGTGCAGCACGCAGGATAGTAACGTCATTTCTAATACATAAATAACGGTAGGGGAGGTTCGGTTCATTTTTGGCAAAAGACTAAAACGTAGTTCTCCTGTTGTTATGATGTTAACTCGGAAAATTGAAGCTGTAACTGTTGATTAAAGGCACACCAAAGGAGAGGAGAACAAATAAATTACTGAAGAAATATATGGAGTTCTTTTATTATGTTCATAAAAGTCATGAGAATTAATTTACGAATGCATTGGGACACTATTAAATAGACTCATTTAAAATAAGTTATTTTGTGCTTGAAATATAGTTTTCTCCAATTTAATCATGTTTATCAACAACCTGTTTGTTTACATATTCAAAATAACGAAGTCTGTTTGGTCGGTTCAAAAATGTGTGTATCAACTGTCAAGGTCAGAGGTAAAGAATCAGGAAATCTGAATTATAAAACTTGATTATCTGGGTTATTTCTGGTTTACTTTCATTTAAGTTGTGCTGATGGTGTTTTCTGGTGATAAATATTCAAATCTGTCCAAAATTTTACCAAATGAAATAGTTTGATATAGCATTAATCTCCTTTAAATGGCCTTTAAAATATCTAACTCTGGATCATTCGGACTACCATGATGTACTTAATTCCGGACTGGCGGAAATGTCTACCGATTTTGCTATATGATGGCGGTATCTTTGTACAAACAGACGACAACCCTTAACCAAACGCCAAATTGGAAAATAATCTTCTGATAGTGCGGAATACATTGTGGGAAAAGGAGAAATTTCTTGTTAAGAGCAATTTCTCCTTTTTCCACAATGTTTTCCTAAGTTGTCTGCAACAAATTGGTCAAATGTCGTTATTGTTTGGTAATGGGTTAAGTGGTACGCGTTGGAGTAAAGGATTGTAGACATCTTCATGGCCCAGCTGTCTGATTGTTACACTTTGTCCTTACCTCATGAATCAAAATGTTTAACCTATTATAGTTATTGCTTGAATTTATTTCATCGACTTCCATCATACGTTTATATCGTCTATGTTCAATGGCAAAAAAACAAGAGACAAAGCGGAAAAGCAATTATACATATACAAGAGAAATTGAAACATACGTACATGTGTTTAGGCATACATTCTGTCACGTAAGAAATCGGTTTGTATTCCAACGCCGACAACTGTAAATTGAAAAGGTTTAATTCAATACTCCATAAGGCAGTCCATTTGAAATACTCTTCGGGAGACCTTACAAAGCACATATACCTTAGTTGCTCTTTCTGAATTTTATTCAACGTTTTGTCGCAATCATTTGTCCCCAAGATAAGAAAGAAAATTGTATTCACTCTCCTTTATCTCTACTGCTGCGTCTTTAAACTTAAAAAAGCCACACATTCAGATAATGTGGTATGAATCAAGAAACAACATTCGAGTGGTTTGTTGATGTAAAGGCTTTAGTTTGTTCAACAAACAACCGCTGAAAACATGGCCGTGTTCACGGATAAACCCATGCTTTCACAGGTAGCCAGCCCTGTTGGTCTTTGTAGGTCCCCTAGCCTTTTTTATTATCGAAGGATAGTGACACGGGTGAAACCCTTTATTCGTCTAAGTGCTTTTTGTACAATTTCCTTCTGTTTCCAACATCTCGTCCACATAACCCATAACTCGGTAAGTGTTGTTTGGTCAATTTAGTTCAATTGTCCCTTTGTCGAACATCTCGTCAGCACAATATCTGATATATTGCGCTTCCTGGCTAACAGATGATCTTGAAACATTTCGAAATAATGATTATAAACCGTTGGAATGTTTTCGATTAATTCGAATTTGGCTAAATCTTTTACATGGAAATAGGGAAGATTAAGATCGAGATAAGGACTATAATTCGGATGGGACATACGTTTCTGATAAAGTGTTTTTGAGTCATCTTGGATTTACAATAATTGATTGGACACACACTGATGTTTGATAGCCTCTTCCTTGAACCTATTGCAGCAAAATGATTTATTTTCATGATGGTCATGACGACCTGTCCAGAACCACGTTCATAGTCTTAGTCGATTGGGATACCATCATCGACCACTATCATCCATTGTAATCCAAAGCCAGAGCTACTTGTACCTAGTCACGAATTTCGCAGAAATTCGAAAAACAGAAGATTTAATTTCTCTTCCTCGAAAAAAGTTTCAAACGATAATTGGCATTGGAATACTATATTAACTGATATTTTCTGATAGTTATTTTATCTGCAGGCGTATATTGCAACAACTGACTTTTTTTCTCATATGTACGCATTTGGTGGATATTGAACAAACTCAATACATAACAAATATGACAAAAAAAGAGAATTGCTTGTTATGTGAAGTGTCTCCTTCAATTCTTATATTCTTGTGTGTGTTACCAAATATTACAAATATATAAAGTACCACTGTTAATTACAGAGAAATAGATCACTGACAAGCCCCTTCAAATTGATTATTATACTCAGAGCGGTAGAAGTTCCTCCCAAATAATTATGTATATGTATGTTTTGGTACAGTAAAAAGACCTAACTAGCAAATCGACGAAGGGGCTTTTGTCCGCGCTGACAAAATTGGTGGAGGGGAGTTTTCCGGGCACTCATGTGGGCCGTTGCTTTGAATTTGGAATCGGGCATAAAACTCAATATGAGGGAACTGATAAAAACCGGTGTTATCATCGACTGACACTTGATATTTCACCTGGGGTCGTTGTTTACTCATTTCCCCATTCGGGAATATGTGACCGGGCCAAATTGAAACACATAGTCGACAAAACAGCAAAGAATATCAACGTCTCCTTTATGAGTTTAGGAAGAAGTCATTTGGGACAACCAGGATCGATTGCACGATAGGAGCAATATAATATGTTTTTTCACATTTGTTTCTGATTTCTTGGGCGGCAACTTTAAAAAGAATAAGGGCTAAAGCCATAATTTTGCAACGTAGTTCATTACCCGGTTTATTTGAGGATTATTGCTTTTTCATATAGCATCAAATAATTTTATTAGAACTAAGACACATGAGCCCATCGTTTAAAGACTTACATGCACAATTTACTTAAATAGACAATAGAAATATGAAGTAAGTCACGTACAAATACAGTATACATTTCATAGTTACATAACAAAGAATGTTTTCATTGTCGGCTATCATTATCAAGCTTGTAAATACAGCAATACGTTCATTGCCAGGTACTAACTATGTTATCACTTTGGGGTCGAGATCAAGAGTTTTGCGTGATAGCATCTGGCATGATAATAGGTTTAAACCTTTACCAAACGCCAAACTCTTTCAATTTGGGACAGTCAAATATTTGGCGATTGGTCAAGAGTTAATCCTGCTTTGGCTCTTCTGATATAACCAGAAAGAGGCCAAACAAATTCCTATTTCCATTATAAGGAACATTACAAATTGAAACTATCAGAAGATGATAAGTAATGGAAGTGCCATTTCGGTTTATTTCTATGTAAAAGAGGCAAGAAATGATGTGGCCAAAGAAGAAAATGTTCGCCTTGAACAATTTTTTTCTAATGTCATGAAACATGTCTGAAATAATCTGCTGATAATGCTTTTGAATGCAATCCATCATCGTAGATGGTAACCCTTCTTTAAAAACAGAAAGAAAAAATAAACAACAACAAACAGATGCCGTTTCATATCGTCGTTACTCGTGGGTTCAATTAATGAAGGAGCGCCTTTTTAAAGTGCAAACGGCATTTCATTGCATGGTGCGAAGCGAAGACCAAAAGCCATGCTTCGCGAGGTCTTTGTTCAAAGTAGTAAAGGATCGCTAAGGGTCATGGTGGTATTTGCCAATCACTTGCGTAAATATCAATAGTAGATATAATATAACCACAAGATCGATTGCTTTGTCATAAACGTTTCCTAAAAACACCGTTTGCTTATTACGCGCAGTCAACCCTTTTCCTGATTCAATAAAAAGGACTGGTCAGTTAAACAAACGCATTCCTTTTTTAAGATATTGTCCTTATTTCACATTGGCTGCACCAACATACAGCTCTTTTAATCGCGAAGCAAAAGGGATAGAAACAAAAAATGGCAAAAGAAGAAATTGTCCGCCTGTTCGTCTTTTACCAGTGGCTGGTTGTGTATAAATGTGGGTAAAAAGGTTTAACTATTATTATATTTGTTTTCATTATTGATATAAATATGAACGATAAATCACTTATACATTGAAAACACTGCGTTAAAACACGAGTTTGATCACAATTGACATATTTTCTTTATTCTCACAACTTGTTCATTTGCTATCAGGTATAAAGGCGTCAAATGAAGCGGTCATTTAGAAGAGGTTAACTAATCAAATTATCAAATAATCGAGCATACAATTTTCTATTTATAATGCTAATCCGCTCAACGTTAAAAGGTTTAAGACAGGTATTTGAAAAGGATATAAATGACTCTGTCCAGGTAATCTTTCCTATTCAGAACATATCATATAATCTTCCAACGTATAAAGATTGTAATTGAAAATACTGTGCTTTTAACACTGTGAATTTAATGATCGTTTCAAACCCGGAATAAATGGCTTTAGTGTTTTTAACTCTAAAAGGTGTTGGCCGTTGCCTTAAAAAAACTTATTTGACAATACATGTATTGATCTCGCATAGAAATCTAAGCATTTTCGGTCTCGTTTAAATAAACATACGATCACTTTTCCTGATACAAAATCACTAACAAGCACTTTTCGACGACACTGGGCATTTTGACTTTGCTACTAATTTGGAGCGAATAGAAATTATCGATGGGGGAATGCCCTTGACAACTGACATGTATGTATCAATATCTTAATGTCAGAAGCCTTTGACTCTTTATAGTTCAGGTCATTGTTCACTAAACTCTCATCATGTGTACATTCTTATAGACAACCTAACAAATATTTTCTAACCTATCGCTAGCCCGAATAACCTAGACGTAGACATTTCATTCTACAGTAGCACGGTAACAGCTTGGATCATCCGGGTTATTTCATTCTACAGTAGCACGGTAACAGCTTGGATCATCCGGGTTAATATAGACGTTGAACGAAGTATCTACGTCTGGATCGATCGGACTAATATAATTGGTGCGCATTTGAATTGCACGTGATTCGGTGTTGAACACTCACAAGATAACATGGCATTCATTACTCTTATTTCATAACGTTTATTTCTTTAGATACATAATACATGTAACTAAAACAAACTGCTGTAAAGAGGAAATGCATTGCTTGTCACGAGTTATTTCGTTTTAGTAAATGTTTTTTTTGTTTTTTTGATTAACATTGCAAATGAGGTTTGAGTTTCCATATTTCATAACATCCGTCTGCTGGTTTGTTCAAAGTGTATATTTCATAAATTGGTTAAGCAACAGTATCTATAATCATTAGACCCGTCTTGTTACAATAGTTTTAGCATCATCCGCTGGAAGTGGTGTTGTTTTTATCAGGGAAGACTTAAATATTAAGCTCCTTTTCTCTCCGTTGTTACACACCGTTTCGCGGATATTATGATATCCTATGATTCAATGGCAAATGTCAAACGATTTATTACGACTGTGACCTCACCCTTCCCATTATAAAGCTAACTGTATGACTATAAATCTTTCGGTGTTCGTTTCTAGGTTTTCTTCTAGCTCGTTTTAGTGATTTTCTATTCGATTTAAGTTTCCTTTGAGATCTTTTTCTTTGCGATCTTCTTCTTATTTTGAATCTTACGCTCCTTTTGAATCTTATCCTTTAAGATTTTTTACTTCAACATCATTTTTTAGATAGTCTTTCTTGAGATCCCTTCTTTGAAATATTCATCTTCTGTTTGATTTTCTTTGAAATGTGGTCTTTTTCATATTTTATTCCAGATATTTATCTCTGAGACATTTTTTTATAAGATCTTCTTCTTCATTTCATTATTCTTTTTCTCACCTTTCTACTTCACTCTTTTCGTTGACTTATTTTTCTTCTTTGCCTTCTTCTTTCTTGTCTGAATTTGTCGTATTATTCCTCTTCTTTCAAGCTATTTCTTGTACTCCAATCATTCCATTCCGTCTTTTTCTTTTTTATTTTTTTTGTCTCTTTCTTCTTTTACATTTTTTCAATATATTGCTTTTCAGCTAAGGGTAAACTATCAGAAAAGCGTTCGGTATGCAAATATAATTTTACCAACCCCACTTTATTATCAGATCTAACGTTACACTCGGCCCCCCTCACGCATGGGTAAACTGTTAATGTATTTTGCTGATAATCAGTGTCGAATGTCTGCCGCGATAGGCCAAGCTTGTCAGTTGGGAAGACGTGTTTATGTCTCTTCACCGAACAACGTCTTAACCCATTACCAAACAATAACGACAGTTGACCTGGTTGTTGCAGACGTCTCTGGAAAACATTGTGGGAAAAAGGGAAATTGCTCTTAACGAGCAATTTCTCCTTTTCCCACAATGTTTTCTATCCTATCAGAAGATTGCTTTTCAATTTCGTCACATTTAGAAATGTCGTCTGCAACCTCTTTCAATTTGGGACAGTCGAAAATTTGGGGCAGTCGAAAATTTGGGGTTTGGAAAAGGATTTAAATAATCTGATAAAAAGCACAAAATGCTCATTGTGAGGCAACTTCCGCCCCGTTACAAGGTATTCAATCAATTATTATGTTTAAACTTTCATCGTTTTCATAGACTTGCTTTTAATTTCCCCTGGAGTGTCTTACGAACAAAACTAGCCCGTGTGTCCCAGACGTAGATATTTCGTCTTACGAAGTTACAGTTTGGAACAGCTGAGTCAAAACAAAAACCTGTTAAAAGTCTATATTTTTTTACAGGAAATGCCATTGAATATATTATATATTAAGCGACCGTTTCGATGATGTATATGGGTAAATGAGGTATGATATTCTTTACACGATCGGAAGTACTCGGGCATTTCCGTGAGCTGGATAAACCCGATGTGTTCAGATTGATTCGTTACTTTCACCAAGGAGCCTTGTCAAACTGTACAAGATGAATCGTTTGGCAATGTGTGTTTATCATTCACTCGAAGGATTGAAGCTGTAGCTCTGTAGAATGAAATACAGACGTCTCAAGTTTAGTTTATTTGTCTGGATCATTCGGACTAGTTTACCATCGGCGCAACGTAGAAATTGGATCACAAACCTCATTGTAGGCAACAGCAGACAAAAAATATAAAATAAAAAGCAACGTACGTTTCTTAATGACAATGGGTTGGTTCATAGCAATCTGAAAGAAATTCTTAGTTAGCGTTATAGTCTAAGACTGGAAAGAAATCCAAGCCAGCTTAAAGTTTGAAACGGGTTTTCCATTAAGGAAGGGGTTGTTTTATATATGCCACTTGTAGATCAAACAGTTTGTCCGTGTTAAACATTGTCGATATTTTACACCCCTCTCAAATAAACGACTATAATAACAATCGCTATTGAACACATGCCATATTGTGAGTGAATAATATCATTCATGAATAGAGATATTTAACGATATTTGAATTGCTGAATCATTACGCAAACACAGTGACTTAAAAGGAAAATTTGCTCGTTTCGTGGAGATTTGCTCTTGGCCTTCTGTTTGAACTTAGATGAAAAATGTTTGTTTGAATTTTAGTGATGGCTTTTCTATGTGTTGCTTATTATCAAATCTATTTCATTCAATAACGATGAAATATGAAATAACAAAAGTCATTTTTGAAGACTTTTGGATAACGAACAAGGTCTGTCCCTGTTTAAAATATACCACCTGAAGTACAAATGAAGATCTAGTAATTTTTTCAAAGCGGAATGGTCAGATCTAATGTTGTGAGAACTTGCGGTCAGGCCCTTTTGTCATAACTTGTATTGCTTGTGTTTGTAATTCATTGTAAAAAGATTTCTAGCCATAAGATATGCTTAAGGTAAAATTCCCTGCTTATACGATTCGTGGTACCTATTTCAGATTTCCTCACAATGCTTTTTTTAAACTTGACATATTCCCATTTTGTTAGGTGGTAATGTGGTTATATATAGAGAATAGATGGTCGGTGGCGTTAATCGGAAATGTTATCGGGCAAGGCTTTGGGATACTATCCGGTGAGCCGAAGGCGAAACGGATAATAATCCGAAGCCGAGCCCGATAACTTTTCCCATTCAAAGAAATCAACCATCTATTCTATTTATCCTGTTAGCTTTATGTATTCTTTCAAACAAACAAGATATAAATAAAACACGAGATTAACGGAAAAAATAAGTAGAGAATGATGTAAACATGGCGTCATATCGTTCTTATGACGTCAAGATTAGTCGCGTGCATGTATTATATGGTAAGTGCCGGATATCACAAATGTTATACGGCACCTAGTTATCGGTCTCAAAATGACACTATTGACAGTGTAATATAATACATTCATGTATGGGGAGACGTAACTGGCCAAAGTTGAAAGCAACAGCTGACGATAAAAATTGCCAGGAAAAAAAACGTCATGAGTCTGTGTAGAATTCATCGCGACAAAATGGATAAATTCTTTATCGGGAATGATTCAACCATTTGTAACAGTAGTTGTATTTTGCCTTCTTTAAAAGGTGCGTCAATCTAGAATAGTATAAAATATTTATGCCTCAATGCAACGTTTAGCACTGTAATACAATAAATTACAACACACTACTTTTTTGCTTTGTCTAGATAAATAAATAAAACAACATAAATAGATAGATAAAAACGAAGAGTCGTTTGTTTGTTTGTTTGAATAACCGCTTAAGCGGGTACAACCGTTATGTGTCCCTGTCCCGGGCAACGACAGTCGGAGTGAAACAGTCTAAGTTGTTCTATTTTTAATGAACAAGGTTATTTCCTGAATCTTTCTTCTTGTATCATGATTATGATACATTGTTTTGTTTGAACAACCGCTAAAGTGGGTACAGAGACATAGACAACTATTATTTTTCCTTGCCTCGGGCAAGGACAGTAAGAGAGAAACAGTCTGAGGTGTCCTTTTTTCAATAAACAAGGTTATTTCCAGATTCTTCCTTCTTTCCTTTTTTTTTATTTGATTCTAATTCATTCCTTTGTTTGAACAACTGATAAAGTGGATACAAAGACATCGATAATTACTTTTTGTCTCTGCCTTGGGCAAGGACAAACAGGGAGAAACAATCTTATATATAAATGCGTCCTTTTTTCAATTAACAAGGTTATTTCCTGAATCTTCGTTCTTTCCTTTTTTATATGATTATTATACATTCTTTCCAAGTATGTTCATGCCTGGGAAACATTGCGTGGCGAGAATATCAACCTTGAAGTAACACAACACGCAAATGTGTTACATAACACCCTGAACCAGGTTGGGATTTTTAACAACCACCCATTATTTTCCCTAGCCAAATACTTGTCGGTTTCTATCTATGAGTCAATGGTTGAGAGTGTCGAATGTGATGTTTTTTAATTGATATATTGTTAAAACGGTGCTAAACCCGCATCAACCAATCGACCAAACACCCAACTGTCCAAATCAATTATTTATAATACAAACGAACCGCAAAAGAAAATCACGTGAAGAAAACATTTCCAAAATCAAAAGGAGAAATTGCATTTACATATAGCATGTTTTTATCTTTGAAATGATTCGGAACCATTGATACAAGACCGATTAATTAGTCGAAACCGGCTCGTCCCACCATTGCCACAATGGTATTTGATCCAGGTACAGCATGTACATAAAATACAATGCTAATGGATCAACGCCAGGTAAAAATAACAATTTAATGACTACGTATATGTTACACTAATGGAAGTGTTCTTTACAATAGCTGCACTGAAGCATCGATATATCATTTAAGTATCCCTGTAAAGGCACCTTAAACAGAGGACCGCAGCAAATGGGTAAAAAAAGCGGTTATGGTCAAAAGGTCACACTAATCACATGCCTAATAGTTAAAAGACTGGAAAGCTACTGGTTGTAAAACATCATTACACATATGAGTTTGATTATCATGTTTATAAAATGAATGAAACTGGCGTCGCACAAAGCGAAAAGCCAAAACAGGCTGGAATGGTAGTAATGGCTTCCCTCTAAGGTATACTGTGTAATCTGGATATCATTACAAATAGGAAGCTGCTATATTGTCATTAAAAAGGGTAGTCTGGGTTTAAAACCGGAAAATGTCACAGTTTAACTCAAATTCTGTTGAAATGGCATTAAAACAAACACAGAAGAACGATTGATTTAACACCGTTGCCGAATCAGAATGTTCTATCCAATCGCTTCTCAATAAGAGAGAAAGATAGGACATTTACATGGTTCCCTGCAAAATTATCGTAAGTCCTTCACGTTTGTGAAGGACTTACTATCATCTTGCAGGGAACCGAAGGTTTTCATTTGACAGCGGGGTGTTTGTATTTAGGGAACAGCTTAATTATATCTTCACACCGCACCATGCAGCCCTAAGCCACTAGATTCATGTATTGACATTTTTACACCGCGTCTTGCATTACAAGATGAAAGGCTTTCTTTAGGGGGAATGGGAGGGGGTGAATGGTTTTCCTTTTCTTCCCCTATTCCTTTCGAATTCTCCTGACTTCTCCTTTTATGCGGCCTGTCGGTTAGAATAAAGTGGCACCGCATCTTGTATACCTTATTATGGTATTGGGTTCGAGTTCCTTTGCGACATTGTAAATGTACATTTATACATGGATGTATGTTTATTGATTAATAAGACAAAAACACAATTTCTTTAAACAAATTGAAAGCGAGAGAAGACTTAAACAGCTAATATTCCAACGTATGTGTATTCTCAGAGAATTGTACATATGCATGACGTTAAAGGTATTACACGTAGTGTGCCAACTTTAGATTTATTTTGTGTCACGACATGGCATTAAAGGACATCGGTTGTTCACTCATGCAAGCGTTCAGTTGCTCATTTTTTGCAAAATTTACATGAAATGATTAACTCTAAACAAGACATAATATTTCACGATTATGTCAGGTCAAAACTAAACAATACTTCATTGTAATTGATTAGAATTTAACTTGTTCATTAATCATTTATCGGTCTAGAGGTCACTATCTCAATTGCTTTATCAGGAGCAGAAGTTATTTGGTCTCGTTAGAGAACGCCTGAAGGGATATTAGATCTTATATCTTAACGATGTTAACATTCAAGATGGAAGCTTGTGACCAACTGAAATTCGAAGGCTCAATGCAGTACTAAAGTATGTTATGTGCGTATGTGAAGGACTTAGTATAATCTTGCATAGATCACTCAGTTTCTTATTAAGTCAATACTTTTAGAATGGGTGTCTATATAGATAAATAAATAAGTACGTTTATTCATTGCAATCCATCATATAGTTAGTGATACCAACAATTTTAATTCATCTTTATGCGCATAACATGATGACTAAACATTTCTCATTTTAAAAAGGACTAATAAATAAATCTGCTGAAAAAGAAGCTCGTCCTTAAAAGCAATGGGTCCATTTGTAATGGTGATTTTCGTATACCTCATGAGAAAATGTGGTTTAAATTGAATGATGTAAAATGACTCCAACCGCCTGAAATACCATTAAACCGTTTATAACCTACGTAACATTACACTGGTAATTATACAAATAAACCAGGTAAAATTCATTCTATATAGATTTTTCATAGGCATACATTAGTAGTATTTAATTCAAATGGAAAACACTATATCCATGTGCACAATATAATGGTTAAACACCTCTCATTTTAAAGAAGACAAAGACATTTTTGCGTTTTACAAGAAGAAGTTCCGCTTACGAGCAAACCATTTGTATTGGTAGTTTCGTATACCTCATGAGAAATGTGTTTTAAAACGATTGAGATTAAATGATTCCAACCGCCATGAAATAACATAAAAGGTGTATAACGTATGTAACATTACGGTGATAATAGAACAAATAAACAAGGCCCAATTCACAATGTATAGCTTTTCTTTAGATTTGTATTAGCAGTATTTTACTCAAACGGGAATCACTGTTATAACAGAATATCTAAAGATCGTGGTTTATTTACTTCTGTTTTTAAAGAAGATCAGAAAATTATTGCGCTTTAGAAGAAAAAGTTCCCCTTACGAGCTGTGGGTCCATTTGTATTGGTAGTTTGGTAGCCTCGTGAGAAATGTGTTTTAAAAAGAAGGAGTGAAAATGATTTTAACTACTGTAAAATAACATAACACGTAACCTTACGGTGATAATTGTAAAAATAAACCAGGCCCAATTCACATTGTATAGCTTTTCTTTAGATTTACATTAGCAGTATTTAACTCAAACGGAAAACACTGTTATAACAGAATATCTAAAGATCGTGGTTTATTTGCTGACATTAATCCGATTATACTAATTGACATTTTGTGACTTCTCCAGATTGGAAATATCACAATACGATACTTGCTACAATACGACGTGTATCATTTAACCCATTACCAAAACATTTACAACATTTAACCACTTTGTTGCAGACGACTCTGGAAAACATTGTGGGAAAAGGAAAAATTGCTCGAACCGAGCAATTGATCCTTTTCCCATAATGTGTTCTATCCTATCAGAAGAATCTTCAAGATTATTCTCCAATTTAATGATATCTTGAGAAATATCGTCTTCAAACTCTTTCAACTTGGAACAGTCGAACATTTGGCGTTTGGTAAAGGGTTTAAATATTATAATTTCTTTTCGCTTTGTAATTAATCTACATAAAACGAAGGGGTGTGATTTATCAATTTAACGTGAATAGAGCGTTTCGTTACTCGTTCTCACTTCTTGTAAAGCTTGTAGTTGACAAGGGAAAACTTTTATAAATCAACATAACCCCATACATTCATACATTTATGTTTTAACCGATTTATATTTGCCATATCATCTAACTATTTGGATGTAAGGAAACTTAGAAGGAACTATAACCAGTTTTTGAAAAATGATTTTACGTAAACTGAAAAGGATATTTCAAGCTTATATGATTTACAAGCCTTGTCAATTGTATTCAGATGAAGAAAGAAAAATAAACAGTGGCAACATAGGAAAAGGGCGTTTACAAACAAATATACAGTATATCATAGTATACCAATTGTTTCTATCAAACATAAAAATAAACGTTATTTTTGTAGTTAATGGATTAATAAATGTCGCCTGCTTTTGCTTTCAAATACGAATTAGGAGGAAAATACTTTTTACACAAACATGTATACTAAATAAAATCACATTCAATGAAGACAATCAATCCCTATGGTGTCAAGTATTTGGTATTATATACAAACGAAAGGAAGATGAATATATTTTTCCAGAAAATGAATACATTTCTCTAGACTTGGATAAGAAGTTTATACACTTAACATTTATGTTCTAAATAACGTCGCATTCAATTGAAAAACAACAACAACAACAACAAACATTTCCCCTGATGTAAAGTTTTTGGATAGGGGTTCGAAAAGGCTAAACTTCGAAACGTCTGATTTTCGTTCCATTAATGGTTCGAGCCCCTAACTTAAAATCCCGTAATATTTATCTATCTTTCAATTTTTTTTTTTAGTTTGATTTGTTTGGTTAATACTGGTTAATTGTCTATTCTTAGTGTAGACGCAGTGTAGATATACCGCGACAAATTATTAAGAATTATTCAGTCAGTCAGTCAGTCAATCACGGTTTATCACTCAAACGGCAGCGCTGGCTTTGGCAAGACGGGACCAGCACCTTGGTTCCGGCCATTTCCTGAAAACATACGTAGAATGGTTTGCATAAATACGTTCAAAAGACAATGAAACTTCTTTTTGATATATTTTTTTATCATCTTCAAATGGAATATCATGTAGTTAAAGCTTCCCGATAACTGTTACAGGTTACCTTTTTGTAATTATTTGTTTTTCATATCCAATAAGATATCTTCAGGGCTTTTTCCAGGTTCGTTGTCAGGATCAATAAGTATTTCAATATTCAGGTCATGGTCTAAAAGTGACAAAGGCAACTACTATACAGAGGTATTTCTTAACTGAATGGTATGTACAAGATTTGCGCCCATTAAGGCATTTGAACAAGTAGAATATACTCTTTGAAGGGGAAAGGTTATGGGCTTCGAATAACATTCTTACACATCTAAAATTAAAAATATTTACGTCCAGACTCTCTGTGTGCACGTAGGCTGTGGATATTGTCCTGGGGGAAACACATGCCTGGAATAAACAAGGTCATGAATTTTATCTGTCATGCATTTTTTATTTCGATAATGATTGAAAGCATCAACAGAATACAATTGCAAGGTTATGAAGTGGGCACCTTTGGGATTTACAGAAGAGACCATTGTGTAAAATTGGTGTTCCATGTTTTCTGCAGCGAATACGTTTGGAAACCGTCTCCGGATTTTGATATAGCGTGTAAGCTGAAGCCTTGCTGATGCTGTAGGACAAACAGTGATGATAATTTTTATCGTCATAGTTCACTACTTAAAAGTTCACCAGATATTTGTTTCTTTGTTGTTAAACGATGTTTTAAGACAGTTTTATGTTTCATGGCGTTGTCATAAGTTACCCAGAATATCACATTTGGTAACCAATAATACCACTTCTTTTTATTCTATTATGTGGAGGAATTGGTATGAAACGTACTGGAGCGCACCTTGCGGTATATTATATGCTTTCTTTGAACCATATGTCAAAAATAACATTTTCTTAAAGAACATGGTCAGTCATCAAGAATTACTAGTAGATATACCATCATAGTAGCCAGGCTGCAGTAGACGTTTCGATTAGGGACTAAAATTTGAATTTTCGGTCTGTTTTGTATACTTCAGTCTCCCTTTCTTGTTCTTTTTTGTTTTTCATTTCTTTCTCCTGCTTCATTTTCTTCTTCGTCTTTTAAGTTTACTCCTTCCCTCACTTCAACTTACCTAGTCGACACCTTCGAAGGTCTTCAACAAAACGCCTTTCCTCATACCCCTCTGGTGGTAAGGGAATGGTGTTTCCCAATCTCACAGTGTTGGGTCCTGTAGAATAAACAAATGTGTGTTTATTACCTCATTACTGAACCGTATGACGCTTGTCTCGTTTGTCATATCTAAAGTTTGACAAAGTAGGAGTCTTATTAATAAAATTGTCCATAGGTATGCATTAAAAAATTATTAAAAGAGTGTCAAATGATTAATGACTCCCGGTGTAGGCCTTTTGTCTAGTTTTATATAAAGTCGTTGACAATATTGCATTAAAAGGAATATAGAGTACTGGTAACGGTCATGAATATCAAAAAAAAATTGCACGTTTTAACTCCCCTAACTCCTAATAATATAATTTGTGTTTGATCACAGCTTCAGAACTGATTAAATTAGAACTGATGTTGTCAAAACGAAAGAATGTGTAAATTTGTTGTGAAGCTTGGCTTTTAATTCATAACTTGAAAGAAAAATCACGTTCTTCTTTCTTATTTCCTTTATTTGGTCATTTAATTTATGACTACAAAAAGGGAATAAATACAGTTGCTGTTTCGTTGATATACCAAAACTTTTGTCGGTGGGATTGTTATCTTTGAATCCCGGACATATGCCCCCGGAAATTTGCCCCCCGGACATTTGCCCCCTTTTTGGTATAGGGCGGACATTTGTCCCCTCGCCGTAATGTTGAAGGCGGACATTTGTCCCCTCATATTATTTATCACATGATAAGGGTTGAACAGGTAGCCTGGGGTCCTGGAACAGGGTGCACATTTCAAACGCCATTTTGCTTTCCATATTATCGACAATCCGCTAGCCAATCAGAAGCAACGCTTCATTCTCTGACACCTGGCCCTAATGCGGGTATGCATGGGCCAGGCATACAGGCTATTGCCGCATGAGTCATATGAAGTGATTAAACTTTAATCCGATAAGTGATAACTCGGATGATCCAAGCTGTAACTGCGTGACAGCTTGGAGGGGCCCTGCGATAAAAACGCGTCAGCATTCCCCCTCTGTGTGTGAGGGGTACAATCGGCGACGAGAAAAAATATGGGCACCAATCAGAAAGAAGGTAGGACTGACCAATAAGATTGCTTATTGCTTCCCTTTCCGGTAATTTACAGAAAAAAACACTAACAATTGTTAACATATGATTGACGGGAAAAAATGAATTCGTTTTAAACCATAGCAGAGTCATTGATGAAATCCATTGTCGAAGGGAAAGACACTTAAGTTTCAATTTTGATAAAAAAAAAACTTACATTAAATAGGGTCATCTGTACCATTTATATTTAAACTTAACATTCATTCGAACTGTTCGTCAACTCTATATATCACGATGCTAATAATGAAACAACATCAACGCCTCCCTGATAAAACAGATTAACCCTTTCCAAAACAATGACGACATTTGACCACTTTGTCGCAGACGACTCTGGAAAACATTGTGGGAAAAGGAGAAATTGCTTATAATGAGCAATTTCTTATTTTCCCGCAATGTTTTCTGCCCTATTAGAAGATTGTTTTTCAATTTCATCACTTTTTAAAATGTCGTCTACGAACTCTTTCAATTTGGGACAGTCGAAATTTGGTGTTTGGTAAAGGGTTTAAACAATGTCGTTGGTGTTAAAGCGATTTGCTTCGCCACACTTATTTCGAAATGAATCCTTTGTGGTTATTTGTGTTGGTAAAAAGATCTTCATATCTTCATATCTTCTTATATCTGCGCTAAATAACCGTGGATTTTGATGCACCGTTAAAAAACAATAGCCCATTAACCAATCTAGTGATAATCAAAATCTGTCTGTCCAACTCATTCCATGCAAGAAAGCATTCGGCAACACCTTTTCCCGTAGGCCTGTAACAACCCGTTATGTAATAAAGTTGCACTATGTAATAATTATTACAAAACGGGTTGAAGTTTATTACATTTTGCGTTTTTCGATGCGAACCCACTATGTAATAAAGTTGCATAATGTAATAATTATTACAAAACGGGTTGAGGCGTATTACACTTTGCGTTTTTCGATGCCAACCCGTTATGTAATAAAGTTGCAATATGTAATAATTATTACGAAACGGGTTGATTTTTTTTTCAAAGTGATTTTTTTCTTTACAAACCCGATATGTAGTAGTATTCATAATGGTAACATGGTGATATTTTCACACTAAAGGTAGCCTCTTCCAAGCCAAAACAGGCTTATAAGCAAAAACCAAACGTTCCTAAAATCTTTGTTTGAGCAATTTTCAAGCAAGGAAACCGTTCCAAATGACTAAACGTACCGCAAACAGTCAAGCCAAGTATCTAAAAAGCCGAAATGGGCTTATCAGCAAATTACAAAAAATATTTTAAATGTCTGTTTTAGCGTTTAGATGCTAAAAATCCCATCGCAAGTGGCAACAAGTACCGACAAAAAGGCCAACAGAGATGCTTGAAAGCCAATATAGGCATATCAGCGATTTGTAAAAATATCAGAAAACTTGATTGTTCCCCAATTTTCAAACGAGGATACTGTTCCAAATGACTCAATGTACCTAAAGCACGTGACTAAGAATGCCAAAATGGGCTTATAAGCATATTACAAAAATGAATTTGTATGTTTGTTTTTGAGCTAATATGGTAAGAAAAACATCGCAAATGGCAGCACACATGAAAAAAGAGTTCTATTTTCGCAGTAAAGCTGTTTTAAGTAAAGTTGCATTATGTAATAATTATTACAATACGGATTGAGGTTTATTACATTTTGCTTTTTTTCGATGCGAACCCGTTATGTAATAAAGTTGCAATATGTAATAAAATAAACAAAAAGGATTAATATTCTACAAAGTTAATTTTTAGATGCAAATCACTTATGTTCTAAAATTCATAATGGTTACGTGGTGACATTTTCACATAAAAGGTAACCTCTTCCAAGCCAAAAAGGCTCATGAGCAGAACTTTGTTTGAGCAATTTTCAAGCTAGGATACCGTTCCAAATGACTCAATGTACCGACAAAAAGTTAAACCAAGTAACTAAGAAAGCCGAAGCGAGCGCATCAGCAAATTACAAAGGCGATTGTATATATCTGTTAGATACACTTATATAGTGAGAAAGACTTCGCAAATGGTAGCGCAGCAAAGTGCAATTCTTGAAGAGAAGCTGTTTTCTTTAAACGTTGAACTATGTAACAATTGTTACAAAATGGGTCGTGTTTTATTACATTTTGCTTTTTTAGATGCCAACCCATTATGTAACAAGAATCTATAACGGTCAAATACCGATGTGTTTACACACAAAGGATAATCTCTTCCATGTCAAAAGAGGCAATATTTAGTTTAAAAATGGCTCAGCTTTGAACAAGCCTTACAAAATAGACACAAACCATTGTTTGGTGACCAAAACGGTCCTTATATCAATATGAAAATGATTTTACTTATCACTTTTTAGCTTGACTACTCGAAAAATAAGGAGAGCTATACTTGTCACCCGGGCGTCGGCGTCACACCTTAGTGTTTAACAGCAAGTATGTAAATTACGAGTTACTGTATGGAATGGGTTGATACTTTACAGTTGTGTTCATAGTCATAATCTAAGGTCCAAATTTCATATATTTTGTATTGAATTAAAGCAAATTATGCGGCCTTTTGTACTTTGGGTCATTTTTTTCATATGCGTTTGTAACTAATAAAACCACGGTATGGAATGGACTGACACTTCACACATTTGTTTGGATTGTACTTTAAGGTCCCTGACCAGGTGTCATATCTCTTGTTTTAAATTCAAACAAATCACGCTACATTTGGACTTTATGGTTAATTTTGTATATGCAAGTTTGCATCTCACTAACTACAGTATTGAATGGTATGGTACTTTACACATGGTTTAAGAGTCATCGTCTAAGGTACAGTATTCATAACTCTGGTTATGAATTTAAGCAAATTGTGTGGCCTTTTGTACGTAGAAAATTTTGTTTAAAGTTTGTGCATGCAAGTTTGTACTCAACAGCTTATGAAAGGAATTATCTTAATCCTGGTACCTTATTTATTTTGTAAGGTCCACCGTCCCTGAAACAAATAATATTTCACTGGCATTTACCTCTCTCCGACATTATCGAATAGTCGAATACGCTATTTTATCGACAACTCTTTCGATATTATATGCGTCACTTATACTGAAAAAGCTTGCAAACGACCACAATAAGGAAATACACAGACCACACTGCGTCCTTAATGATCTTAGTTATCGATGAACCTTAAACTACCGTCCCAACCAATCATTTTCGTAAAAAAATTACAATATATTCCTTCAAAATGCAAATCGCAAAGTAAAATGGGTCTTTACCAATATTGCAATTTATAGTAATTGACTGGCCATTTAGGCCTGTCTATGCTGTCGTACGGAGCAGGTTATCCGGATTTCTCTTGACTTGTAAACACACTGTGTTTTTAGCTCGAACCACTAAAGCAGTTTATTGTATTTTTCTAACAATCGTGACGTTTCGACGCATGCAGGTGCGTATGACAAACACCTCGGTATAGATCAGATCAGTTGCTTTTTATTGTGCTCGAGTTGTACAAAAAATTACAAGGCAACACTAACTCATTGAAATAAACCAAAATCAAATTATATTTAATGACGTATTCTTCTTTCTGTATCTGCTTCTCACGTGTACAATGATGAAAACGTTGATTGACATTTTGTCGTTGTAGCATCCTGATTAAAGTTATAACAAAACCTTAACTATAGTCATACTCAAACTGTACCAGGCGCCAAATGAAGTTACTCAGTTAAAGTGTATGTTGTATAAAAGTATTATATTTGTTTTATCCATACATCTAACTTGACCGAAGTGTACATGAAATTAGCGGATGGATACATTATCACAAGCCTTTGTATAAGGGTATATCTTTTTTTATACTTGGCCACGACTTTACGTGCACTATAATATGGTTTATGGAATGCCTATACCAAAATAATCACTAAATACAGTTGTAAAGTTAAAATATTTATGGAAGTGGGATGGTTATGTCATGGTTAAAAATCTTGATGAAAACCAATTAAGATGCATTTACAGCAGATGATCTTCCTATGACAATTATTTTGACATGACGTCTTTTATATCAAATGCATTCAAAGATTACGATATTTTAGTGTCTTTATATCAAAATGACGAGTAAGCTATATAGTACACGTATATCCGATGCAAAGTACATGTAAAGGAAAAAGGGAGAGGCTTTTCTTTACAATATTTTCTACCCTTTCCTAAAACATCTCCCATATATGTCACAAACTAAACTGGTGTCTGCATTTCTTTTGAACTTAAAAAGATTTAACATTTGTTGTTTGTTAAATGTTTAATATAGGTATAATTTCCTGAAGATAAAACAAATTTCAGGAACAAGGTTTCTAGATTAGGATTCTTGGTACAAACGACGTTATCTTGACCAATGAATTAACACTTTTCTATAGACACTTAAAGGCGCTCTCTCAGAGCTGTGTTTGGAGTTACAAAAGTAAAAACATTGGTATTGAAAGTCCTTGTCACTAAACTAAAGACCGTTTCCCATTTCTTTACAAATAAGTTGCTAAAACCCCGTGCTTTCGTTAATTAACATGCAGTGAGCCATCGCGTTTGTCTGATCATCTTTGGGAAAGCCGGTTTATAAATAAAAGGGAGAATTCTTTTCCCGCGCAGTTTGCTTCTGTTACGTGACAACTAAAAATATTTTCATATCAATGACCTCCCTTTACTTTTTAATTTTCACATTATAATTAAGATCACATGATTAAAGTTGTCAAATAAAAATTCCTTTCAAGGAAAAAAATTATAATATATAATCTGATTTGAAATGGCATTTGTTCTGTTAAGTCTTTAATCTTGTTTTTTCTGACAATACCCGTGGTTAACCTTTTCAGAAGATGTATCGTAGTATCCTATGTATAAATAATGCTTATTTTCTATCCCCGGATTTATCATGCTCACCGAATGACAAACGCCTAGGCGGTGATGGTAGACTGATGCGTACCACCTCTTACTCTAAGTTAAGACGTTGTTTACAAAATAAACCCGCCCTTAGATATCTGCGATTTTAATGTTCTAGATCCCCTTTGTATAGTTACGAGCAGGGCTGGGAAGCTGTCAATAGTCTAGTTCTATGTTACTTCAGAAATCTTTGTTGTTATTTTTAGAAGACGATTTATTTAAAAAGAAAAATCTCCATCTCTGAGAGAGTCCCTTTAAATATTGAACTTAATGTCTATAGTTAAGATTCTGTTTGTCTTCTTTCTTCTTTTTTTCATCCTAGTTCAAACAATAAGACCCATCTCTTAGTACTATTAGTACTTTGATTGTAACAACAAGGTTTGAGGTTTCATCACATTGTGTGTTTTTCAATGTTAATCCGTTTTAGCTCGACTATTCGGATATAGTGAGAGCAATACTTCTCATTCGAACGTGGGAGTCGGCGTCACATCTTGGTTAAGTTTTTACGTGCAAGATTGCATCTCATTACCTACAGTACGATATGCGTTAATACTTCACAAATATCTTTAGTGTCATCATGTAGAGACCATGAAATAATCTATGGTACCTGACAAAGTTTCAAATCTCTTGATTTTAATTTAAGCAAATTATGCGCGGCCTTTCGTGCTTAGAAAATCCTGGTTTAGTTTTTACGTGCAACTTTGTATCTTATGAACTACTGTTTGTAATGGGTTGATACATCACATTCGTGTTTGGTGTCGTTTTGTAAGGTCTTTGACCGAGTTTCATATGTCTTGTTTTGAATTTAAGCAACTGATGTCGTATTTTGTACTTGGTTAAAATTGTGCATGCATATTTTGTTACATGTTGCAACTTTATTGCTTTACTGGTTGGCATCGAAAAAGACAAAATGTAATAAAACTCAACCCGTTTTGTAATAATTATTACGTAGTGCAACGTTATTAGAAAACAGCTTTACTTTGAGAATTTCATTTTGGTATGTGCTGCTATTTGTGAAGATTTCCCACCATAAAAGTGTTAAAACAGATAAATAAAATCGCCATTGTAATTTGCTGATAAGCCCTCGTCGGCTATCTTAGTTACTAGGTCTAATCTTTTCGGTACATTGAGTCATTCGGAACGGCATCCTAGCTTGAACATCGCTCAACTAAAGTTTTCCGATGACTTCTGACCTTTGCTCATAAGCCTCTTGTGGCTTGGAAGCGGTTATCTTTTGTGTGAAAATGTCATCTCGTAACCATTATGAATATTATAACAGAACGGGTTGGCATCTTAAAGTTCGCTTTGTAGAATATCAACCCTTTTCATATATTTTATTACATAATGCAACTTTATTACAAAACGGGTTGGCATCGAAAAACGCAAAATGTAATAAAATTCAACCCGTTTTGTAATAATTATTACATAGTGCAACGTTATAAGAATACGGCTTTACTAAGAGAACTGCACTTTGAAATAAAACCATAGAATTACCCCTTTTGAAGTCATCATTTAAGTTTGTCATCGGAAAATCTTCATACGACATTTGCTATGTTTGGTATGTTCATAGCATTGACCACTGTGCTAAACCTAACTATCATATTACTTGTACAGCCAATTAATCTTATTGCTTATACGCCAATATATGCTGTTCACCAAAGGTTCTCGCCATATTTTGGTCGTATTCAATCGGTTTTGTGTTTAACTTACGTCAAAAAAAGAGATATTTTAGTCCATTTCAATATCGCTGATAAGCTTTATCTTGCCGATAATATATCTTTATGTGTCTCGTTTCGAAAGGTTCTGCCATTTATGTTTGCCATATCTGAAATATTTATCGCGAACAACCAAGTTTTCTGATATTTTTACATATTGCTGATATGCCTATGTTGGCTTTCAAGCATCTCTGTTGGCCTTTTTGTCGGTACTTGTTGCCACTTGCGATGGGATTTTTAGTATCTAAACACTAAAACAGACATTTGAAATATTTTTTGTAATTTGCTGATAGCCCATTTCGGCTTTTTAGATACTTGGCTTGACTGTTTGCGGAAAAAATCACTTTGAAAAAAAATCAACCCGTTTCGTAATAATTATTACATATTGCAACTTTATTACATAACGGGTTGGCATCGAAAAACGCAAAGTGTAATACGCCTCAACCCGTTTTGTAATAATTATTACATTATGCAACTTTATTACATAGTGGGTTCGCATCGAAAAACGCAAAATGTAATAAACTTCAACCCGTTTTGTAATAATTATTACATAGTGCAACTTTATTACATACTGGGTTGTTACATAGGCCTACCATTTTAGTTTTCAAAAAATATTGAATCCAAAGGTAATCAGTTTTGTTAAGATTTCAACATTTAGTAACCCTTTTGTTCCCCAGTCAAAGTCGTTACCATTCTAAAATTCAAACTGCAATAAAACACACAAACTATTCGATTAAAGGCCCATTAAAGGAGATAAATGCTATATCAAACTATATTATTTGGTAAATTTTTGGACAGATTCAAATGTTTTTCACCAGAAAACACCATCAGCACAACTTGAATTAGAAGTAATGTTCCTACCGTGTCCTGTTAGGGACACGGTAGTAAATCCGCCCTCTTAGCTCTTTGGAGCAGGCCGGTTGTGTATCACAACCGCTACGATAATTCAAAAATGGGGCAACTAAATGCAACAAAACTTCACCTGATTAAACATAGGCATATAATCTCATACCTCATAGTCCAAAAGTTAATATTTTTCCATTATTTTAAGAGAATAGAAGCATTTTTTGTAATCCTTATACATTTCATTTCTCAAATCCATCACTTCCGGTTTTCATTTGGATATCCAGGACTATCCTGCAACAATTGACAACCAAATTGGGTCAAATTGGGCGGAGCTAAACATGTAGGGGTATTCCATCTTTGGAAGTTGTAGTATGGTTGTAAAAAAGGCGGGAAAAACATGTGTTTTCATTGGATGAGCCCTTCATGTTCAGTGGGTAATTACCATATTTTTAAAGCAGAAAATGCGAGAAGTTGCGAAATAATCAAAATGGCCACTAACGGTTTGTTTCTCACGAAATTTCACCAACAATTAAGAAATGCAACTTAATTAAGAAATTTTAGCTTCTATGAAGCTGTTTGATTTGATATTTAAGACAATACTATGCTAGGGTTATCATAAAAAGGTTATCTATCATGTGGTTGTTAAAATTGATTTTGCTCCAACAAGTGATGAGCGTGGAATCGTAACGTCGGTGGCAACCAGATAGCAGCCACAAGACGTTACGACATCGTATCTAAACTTGAATGTGAAAGTAAACCAGAAATAATCCAGATTAACAAGTTTTATAATTCAGATTTCCTGATTCTTCACCTCTGACCATGACAGTTGATACACACTTTTTTAAACCAACCAAACAGAATTCGTTATTTTGAATATGTAAACAAGCAGGTTGTTGATAAACATGATTGAATTGGAGACTACTATATTTCAAGCACAAAATAACTTATGTTAAAGGAGTCTATTTGATAGGGTCTCAATGCATTCTTAAACTAATTCTCATGACTTTTATGAACATAATAAAAGAACTCCATATATTTTTTCAGTAATTTATGTGTACCCCTCTCCTTTGATGTGCCTTTAAGTAAAATACAAACTTTTACTATATCAAGAAAGTAATCGATATTGAATTTGCAAAAAGGATTTGGTTTTGACGATTACCATTTCGCTGCAAATATAAATGATATTCAGAAGAAACTTGCTCTTAAATCTGTAAATTTGATTAATATTGATATACTTAAGATATAAAAATCTATGTCAAATGCGTTTTCTTTGAGGTCAAAACTATGATACTATTAACAAGATAAAGGGTAAGGCACGTGTTGTGTGATGTACGGCGGTGTCTGGATTAGTATCTGTGTGTGACGCGCGTCGCTCCCGTCTGGGGTTATAAAACTCGGCGTCTGATATTTAGACCATCAACCCGAAAGATGTACTATTCGATACTCCCTCTTCATAACATGCCCCGAAGTTGTTTATATAAGAGCCACGATCTGAGAAAAGGGCCCTTAATGACATCAACGACGTCATCGAGAAATCTGCGTGTAAAGTTACGTCATCATTTTAGCTATAAATATCGATCGTGTTTACATTTTAAAAGAGAGAGTTTTTTGAATCGGCGTATTGACTGACAAGAAGGATTTGTTTATAAACTTTATTTCAAATCAGGATTTATGTTGGTTTAGTAGTCATGGAAGAGGTAAGTGTTCTTCTTTTTTTCACTTTCTGTATCAGTTTTGCCCTGCTGTTGATGAAATTATAAAAAAAATATCCGCGGAGTCTGTATGTAGACTAACAACTAAACTATCCCGCCATTTTTGCAGAGCTCATACCTCATCTCGATAGTCTAGTTTATTCCTGAGTTAGTACCATCGAAAACACAGTGTTTATGAAGGAATAGCGGAATATTCAAATGCAGGAATATTCCCTTTAGGATGACATTTTAATTCAAAGTCGAAATATAATCAATGGTTAATGGCGCTGATCGTTCATGCAATTTTATTTCGAGTCCACTCGGCATATCATTTAAATCCCACTGTTTCGGGTATCCTGGTTTTAATATATTGGTGGCAGAGAGACAAGTCTCTTCCAGTATTCAACAGTATTTCAACACTTTTATGTTTTAATTGTTGTAAGTGAACAATAACGCTTACATGTAACTAACTATTGATTATGTAAACATCTTGGTTTTTACTGTTCTCATAACCGCGATCACGCTTGAACGTGCAGTATTGGCGCAGTGGTAAGCGTCTCTGACCACGGTAAACGCTCACCGAGGTTCGAAATGCGACGTAGTTTTTTTTTTTTTTTTTAAAGCTAAGCCTTTATTTTCCTTATGGAAAATTTATATAAAATATCCGAACAAAAAATGATATTTAAAAAGAAAAATATAACAAAAAATAGGTATTCAATGAATATCATTGCTAATGCATAAGTAGTGCTTCTTTCCTGATTAAATGTAGACATTCAGAAACATGTAGACACATTATAGGAGTCCCAATGGATTTCATGGTCAAAAGTCAACTAAACTCTTTTTTCATTTTAGCATTGGGAGAATGTGTTTTCAGACCACTTCGGTCATACACCTCTTCAGACATCATTCGGGTCACAAGATGAGGCCTGTGCCATAGATCTGTCTGACGAAGACGATCTCCAAGATCATGAATTAAATATCGAAGACAGAATACGATGGTACATAGAGGAGTGTAACAATGAATCCGGTAGTGAAAAAAGTGATGATCAAGACGACATACCGGTTGATAATGACATCCAATCCCCTGACGCTGACCTAGATAGTTTTCGCAGGTTGAAAGCTGATGGATGTGGATGCAAACTAGACTGTGCTGCCAAATTCAGCGAACATGACATGTACTCTCATGTGTTAAATGTAAGAGAAATGGATAAAGTGGAGAAAGAGATGTACGTTATGGGAGCTCTTGGAGATTGTAGCGGAGAAACGAAACGGGGAAAAAGCGGGTCCGAAACCGAAGACAATTTAATTACATGGGTCAGCAAGTATGCAAAAAGTTATTTATGTTGGTTTTTACTATTGGTGGGAAAAATTTGAAGAACCTGTTAAAACACATTGATCAGCACGGAGCAGTCCCACGCAAGCATGGAAACACAGGGAAAAGACAAGCACACACACTATCATTTGAGGATATCAAATATGTGGTTACTTTTATCGCAAACTACGCCGAAATTCATGGGTTGCCCCAACCTGCAGCACCTCGTGGAAGAGACAACTATCCACCTATATATTTGCACTGCCAGATCACCAAAAAATTATTACACGGCGACTATAAACAATCACTAACAGATGATTCGAGAGAGATAAAATATACAACATTTGTGAAAATATGGAACAATTGTGTGCCCCATATCCAAATTGCCTCCCCTAAGGACGATGTATGCGCAACATGCGAAAAATTACGAAAAAGAGTCTTCGACGCCAGAGAGGAAGAAGAGAAACTGCAATCGTCGGCACAATTGAGGGACCACATTCTAGCTGCACAGAATGAGCGGGAACTCTACAACGAGTGTATTTCACGCGCACTAAACGGCAACGAAGACGGATCCTCATACAACCACATGACATTTGATTTTTGCCAAAATGTGTCTCTACCACATCATGGTCGACAAATGGGCCCATTATATTTCACAACAGCGAGAAAAGTGCAAATATTTGGGATTCGTATTGACCATATACCGAAACAACTGAATGTCCTCATAGATGAGAATGAAACAATAGGCACAGATGGGTCGTCCGCACATGGTCCAAATGCAGTAATCAGCATGATACACTGGGCGTTGGACAACTACAATACTGAACCAAAATGTACATTCCATGCAGACAACTGTCCAGGTAGGTGCATTACCTTCAGTTACAGTTTATCAAAAAAAAAACTGTGCCATTAACACACCGACATTGTCCTTTTTGTAATATGTTAACCGAAGAATGTAAATTGCTCCATGAAAATAACTAACACAGTGCTTTTGCTATCTACGCCAGTTTTGGTCAGCCTGCACACCCGTACAATCGGGTGATAAACTGTTTCTCTTCCAACCCTTATAAAATTAACTTACGATAGATGGAAAAAACATTATTACTAGACTACAATATTGACGTAATTCAATTGTCGAATTTGAAAAGACAAATGTCAAAGATTATAACATGTTAATTAAAATACTAACTGTATACAAAACGTTGTGACAAAATGTGAAATTGCTCATTAGGACAAATTTGCTCTTTTACCTCAAAGTTTTCAAAAACATTTTTTACTGTCAAGTTCAACAACTTTATGTCTCAGTAAGTTAAATTACCCAAGTCAATTTTGCCTTATCGCTCACACATAATCCTCAATCTTGAATCGGTAATGACTTTACACTACATGTAGTCAACATAAACTCTTTCTTTTTAGGACAAAACAAAAACCAGTTTGTTCTGGGATATTTTATGTGGAGAGTGATGTCCGGTCAACATGACGAGATAACGTTGATGATGCAGGTGCCAGGACATGCACGCTGCAGGGTGGATGCTGGATTTGGTCTCATCAAACAGCTGTTCCGTCGATCAGATTGTGATTCGCTGAATCAACTAGAAGAGGTTGTCAATAAGTCAGCAGAGACGAATGAAGCTATACGTTATCCTTCGTGGCACTGGCGTGACTGGAAAGCTTTTCTTGCTGTGCTATTTCGGCCAATAAAAGGAATAAGGTAAACTGATCTTCTGCGTACTAGTATGGATGTTATTTTCAGATTTATCATTGTTACAGCTTCATACTCTCTGATACCAGACACATTAGAATGAACAAAACTTAGTCTCGTTCAAATTAAAGATGCCTATACCACAATGTGAACAAGACAATAACTTCACAACTGTCATAGTTTACACATGAATTAAGAAGTACAATTTTATGATAAGTCTTACATTCTCATTTGCAACTAGCAGCATGCTTTCATATATTTAGCTTATAATAAAATCATTATTATCGTACTAGCGACATTGAGGCATACAGGTGGATAACTTCATAAAACACTGATTTTTTTCTGCAAGTATAAAGTAAATGACCTTGTTATAAACTACTTTGATGCAAGCAGGATGTTATTTTTCAGGCAATATCAGTATTTCAAGTTTTCGTCAAACAACCCGGGAATTGTTACAGTGCGGAAGGAGAGGAATGGTGAGGAAACAACGTTTAAAATGACAAGACCCGGAGTTACCACAGTGGTTCATGATCAACTGCCACAATTTCTTACACCAGCAGGGCTAACCCTTGAGAGTCAAAGATACCTTTTGAGGACTGTCAGACCATTTGTGCGGTCTATGTACCAAGACGAAACATGTCCTGCACCTGACAGCTAAAAGGGGTGCTTTGACAATAATTTAATTAGTTTTGATGTTATTAGATTTGTAAACCCATAACTACATTTATTTGTAATCATACAGTTATTTTAAATGATTGAAGCTTGAAAAGAATAAATTGTTGCCTTATATTTGAATCATGATTACAAAAACGAAAATTTTTCTCAAAAAACTGTTTGTATCATTAGATTCTAATCATTTGAACAAAAGCATTTTATTTAAACCGTGTCATTTATGAAAATTACAAAATGTATTCATATGTGTCATTTGTATCAAGAAATAGTTATCATGGCAACAAGAACATTAACCATTTTATTCCAAACAGCCACTGCTAAGACAAAGGTGTTGTGCCTTTTTCTGTGACTGTTTTAGTTGAAATGGAATGCACACCCAGTAATTCAAGGCTTGGGAGCAATACCACTTTCTAAGTAAATAGTCAATCTTACGACGTCATTTGGCCGACGTCATTTTCTCTTAATTTATGTGTTTCCTATAAAACGCCATTCTTCTAAACAGCCATAACTTTCTTAATATTTTGAATTTTTTCAAAATTATTTCGCCATTACACTGAGAAAAGATAGATTTAATAAGAAATATAAAAATGTAAAAATCGAAAATTTTGTCATTAAGGGCCCTTTTCTCAGATCATGGCTCAATTATTTTTTTTTGCTTAAAGGAATCATTTGTTTAAAAGACAAAGATAGCTGTTTTCTATATCTCTGGGGTTTTTTCCATTCGCGCTCGCCCAACCTGCACATAATATACTTTGAATTAATTTCAAGATTTATATTTCAGATTAGACCGATAATGCCGATTCCTATAATTCAAGAAAATATCAAATTGAGAGCCCATTTCTCCATAGAATCGGCCATCAGAAATAATAGGCTAAAGTTTTTTTATGTGGCAAAAGTTTCCATAAAAAACTCGGATGGTTTTCTAGATTTTCGCTTAGAGTCACAAATATCTTTACTCAATGAATGAATATCTACGTATTCAATTGAAATCAACTGTTGCAATACTTTGGCCATTGACAAAATTCATATGAGAGAAATGGAATCTCGGTTTTAATGTAAATAGATATATTTTACCAAACGAAAAGGAGCCAATATTATATTCCCGCCAGAATTTACCTGTCATTTTAACTCCGCACCTTTCTACACAATCCGAACACTTCGGGTTTATCCAGAGACATAGATAACAGAGATTGGCAACTCCTTCTTTACCTATAGCCGGTTTCTGCGATATCTCGCATGACGCGTTATTTAGCGAGACCTTGCGAGATCTGTATATCGACGCAATTTTCAACTAAACGCGTTATCTATGTCTCTGGTTTATGGTGTTGGCCCGGTGTTGAATCACTTCCGGGTCGTTGTAGCCTAGAAAGTAGTTCTTTGAAATATTGAAAGTCCAACTTCCAAGGTGTTTTCACAGGAACGTGTTACATTTAGAGTATATATATTGGTACTGTGTGATTGCTTTGTCTTCTCCTGCATGTTTTAAATGTGTTTTGTTTGTATTTTACAGGACTACTTCTCCATGCGGTGAGAACCAAAGAAGTCTGTTACCAGTCTGGGCGTGACCTCTACCATCTGAATTGACACGCCCCCTTTCTGGAAATCGATAGTTTAAAGGTGACATGGTCACGAGAAAGTACGGTATGGGAGCAGTTTGTCTCTGTGACTGCTCAAAAGGTTGCTATTTAACATGGTGGAGATGGGTGGAAATTAGACCAGGCCGACCCCTATATGAAGAAATTGTTAAGTGTCATAGATTCTTTATTATTGCGTTTAATTCAACGAAATGTGTGATTCTAGTAGCAGTGAACACAGGAATCAATTGGATTATAGTATTTCTCAAAGGTTTGTAGATTTTTTTGAATTATTAAGCGTTTTGTAATTTTGAGAGGGAAAAACCCAGAAAAGTCTGGCATGAGTAGCCTCCCCTGCCTTACTCCATCTGTTTTGTGTCGACTGCAACTTTGCAAGGTCAAACAGATGACAACAGCTTAGAACTTCCATTTTTAATGAAATTTGAGATGGATAAAGGCAGATTTGTGACTTTTTATACGAAATCAAAGTACTGAAAGTACCGATATATACTATTTGACATTTGATTTGAATTATTGACTGGTGTGGGTAGCCTCAAGGCTAGGAAGAATCATCAGTTCTGTCACACAAGCTCCATGTTTAACAAGTTTTCTCCTTTACTGTTTAGAATGATGTCAAGAAGAAAGCTAAAAATTACATATTTTCTTTTTCCACAATGTTTTATCATGAAAAACTGTTGGTGACATTTCATTTCAAGCTGTCTCGCTTGTTATTAACAAGGGATAGACTACTTTGAGTGCGATACTTAACAGATGTGTTTTGGGCTAAAAACCTTTTTCTTAAACCTGAAGACACAATATCTGCCTCTGGGGGATATTGTCTGGTCCGAAATGACCGCTTTCATTCACACCTGATCACTGAATGCAATTATTTGCTCGATCGGTATGAAATTACATGTGAGCATGAATACTCAATTTTCGCTTTGCTTTCTGCCTCCGGATGTTTTATCGTTTCAGTTGTTTATTGGTTTATACTCTACATAATTTATATTTAATTGAATGTGTTTGCTTAGATTTGCATTTTCAATCTGTCCAACAGTCCAATTCATGTCCAATTCATACAAAAAGATGTCATGCTTGTTTTCGCCTTGCGCGCCTCATTTTCCTCCCTATTTCGCGGAATGTTGTTCTACTAAAACCGGCAAAATTTGCATGGTCCTCTTGGATATGGGTGTAAATGGAATTATGTTGCATTGATCATTTCATGTTTTGCGGTTTGGCCATTTTTCTTCAATATTTCAAAGACACAATAACAGCTATGCCTGCTGGTTCCCGGCCTTAACTACAGTAACCGTGCATCTCCTTATGTGTATATTGGCTGGTTCTCATCGGATCTAGGCTGTTTCAACTCTGTTTTAGGGGGCTTGTTCATGGATGAATTGCCTTAAGATGACCTTAAGAGTGTTTAACCTTTAGAAAATGTCTCTAATTGGTCCATATATCTATTTTGAGGTGTGCTATTGAGGGAAAATGAAGATTTTTTTAGCTAAAAACAGTGGATTTTTGCTTAAAAGTGTACAAATGTGACACATAGACTAATTGTGTAGGAAATATGACTGCATATATTGAAAGTGAAATTGCTGTAGCAAAAAACACTGTTTAATTCATTGTAATATATTTGATACTTTAAATGGAATGAACACTTAAGGAAATTGCTTAAATGCCCCAAAACGCCCATTTCTGTGTGCTTTTCGCTACCGATCGAGCGACATTTTTGAAAGCCCTATGTGGTAGGTTGTTCGGTTTGTGGTATTAAATTTTTGTGTTTTATTGATCGCAAGACCTATATTTCCAAGAATAAAAGCGAAAATATCAGATCAATAAAAAAAATCTCCTCATTTAGGTGTTGGCCCGGTGTTGAATCACTTCCGGGTCGTTGTAGCCTAGAAAGTAGTTCTTTGAAATATTGAAAGTCCAACTTCCAAGGTGTTTTCACAGGAACATGTTACATTTAGAGTATATATATTGGTACTGTGTGATTGCTTTGTCTTCTCCTGCATGTTTTAAATGTGTTTTGTTTGTATTTTACAGGACTACTTCTCCATGCGGTGAGAACCAAAGAAGTCTGTTACCAGTCTGGGCGTGACCTCTACCATCTGAATTGACACACCCCCTCTCTGGAAATCAGCCGATAGCAAAAAAACGGATCGGTCATGATGCACATTTAAGCCCCCAAATGGATTGTGTTAAGATAGTTTAAAGGTGACATGGTCACGAGAAAGTACGGTATGGGAGCAGTTTGTCTCTGTGACTGCTCAAAAGGTTGCTATTTAACATGGTGGAGATGGGTGGAAATTAGACCAGGCCGACCCCTTATCCAATGAAAAGTTTTCACAGCTCACGGAAATATCCGAGTAGTTCCGATTGCTTTCTACAGATTCCCCGACATGCACTACCTCGAAAAATCGATATCCGCTTGACGCGCTTTGACATCGAACACATCCAGAGTGAAATATCTACGTCTGGATCATCGGACTAGATAAGTGACAGTCATTTGTGTACGTACTCGGTTGCGTGCAAACTGCGAAAGATACGGGTCATTACCGGGCTGGTTCCTGTGTTCATACACACAGAATGCCTCGATAACTCCAGTACGGGAACTGGCTATTACTCCGGGTCGCTTATGTCATGCATGGTTGGTAAATACGGTTTGTCGCAAACACTTTCGCAAAACTGTTGTTTATGTCGCAAATTAACGAGATTTTTCGCATTTGGCGACATTGGCGATCGGCAGCGGAGGCCCTGGAAGATTATTCTCCAATTTAATGATATCTTGAGAAATATCGTCTTCAAACTCTTTCAACTTGGAACAGTCGAACATTTGGCGTTTGGTAAAGGGTTTAAATATTATAATTTCGTTTCGCTTTGTAATTAATCTACATAAAACGAAGGGGTGTAATTTATCAATTTAACGTGAATAGAGCGTTTCGTTACTCGTTCTCACTTCTTGTAAAGCTTGTAGTTGACAAGGGAAAACTTTTATAAATCAACATAACCCCATACATTCATACATTTATGTTTTAACCGATTTATATTTGCCATATCATCTAACTTTTTGGATGTAAGGAAACTTAGAAGGAACTATAACCAGTTTTTGAAAAATGATTTTACGTAAACTGAAAAGGATATTTCAAGCTTATATGATTTACAAGCCTTGTCAATTGTATTCAGATGAAGAAAGAAAAATAAACAGTGGCAACATAGGAAAAGGGTGTTTACAAACAAATATACAGTATATCATAGTATACCAATTGTTTCTATTAAACATAAAAATAAACGTTATTTTTGTAGTTAATGGATTAACAAATGTCGCCTGCTTTTGCTTTCAATTACGAACAGTGATAGAAATCAACAAACGCCGAATTTTCGACTATCCCAAATTGAAAGAGTTTTCAGACGACATTTTAAAATGTGATGAGATTAACAAATAATTTTCTGATAGGACAGAAAACATTGTTGGAAAAGGAGAAATTGCTCGTTAAGAGCTATGTCTCATTTTCCCACGTTTTCCAGAGTCATCTACAACAAACTGGTCAAATGTCGTTATTGTTTGGTAATGGGTTTAGTCATATATTTACACAGTTTATGTATCCCTGACTAGAAATGGGCCGGCCCCAAATACTTATTGTACTAGGGACTGCGAGGAATGCACCGTTAACCCATTACACCTTAAATCTCATTTTACTGCAAATGAATTCAGTAACCATTATGACAAAAGGAAATATTGTTCCAAAAAGTTTACACTTATAGAGAGATTACACTTATATCAGAATCAGAATAACTTTATTTGACGTATACTTATATATATTAATCTTACTTCAAATGAATTACGTTACCACGGTGACAAAAGGATATATTGTTTCTAACGAATTTAAAAACCACTGTGACAAAGGGATGAATTGCTCATAAAGAGCAATTCATCATTTTGTCACAATGGTTTATTCCCAGTCCAAAAATAAAATATACCTTTGTCAGGTTATTATTTGTCTTCTGTGGTCGGTTTTGACTTAAACCATGAGGGAATGAACCATGACATAAAGTGAATACCCACAAAGCATTTGACAGAACAGTACAGAACAGAAGGGAACAAATATTTACTTTTTTACACAACGGTTTCTTCCCAATATGGAAGAGCAATACGTTTCTCTTTTGCTATAGTGTCCCTCCAACTATAGTTTTTAGTTTGAACCAGTCTATCATCCTTATAATGTGGTTATGTGTTTTGTCTTGTGGGTGACCAAATAGTCACGGATGTTTCATATGTCTTGCAAACAACTTTTGTCGATATATCTGAGAATAGGAGAAATTTAGTCTAAATTAGCGATACTCTCCCATCAAAACCAAGTTTTCAATCCATCCAACCGAATATCTTCAAGTTGAATTTCCCTTTTAGCTATCGTTTGCAAACGCTTTAAAATAGGTGAGGTGTCGTGTTTCACTTCGAGTATTTCGAAATAGCTAGACGGAATTAAGCGGATTAAGCTATTACTTCATACATACTCTATCTAACCGGCAAACAGTCGCACATTGTTGATTAAGAAGCTACTTAGACAAATATATATACCAACATGTTTTCACGTCTTTTTTGCATTTGGCAAGTTGTCATTTATCAAGTCAGCCCTCATATATCCTAACGAATGAAGCAATTGGTCTATAAAGAGAATATATGTGAAACAATGGTAACACTTTGTTTTTGTTGTTATGTCGCATGTGCTTTATTTATTTTTGCATTTTGTTAATATTGTGACAAGGAACTGTAAAGTTTACGTATAAAATAAAAAAGGATATTATCATTGTCATTGTGTCAATGTTTTCAACGCTATAAAGGACGGTTAACACGCTTTCCCCTTCATTATAAATGTCAATTCTTGTCGTTTTGAATTTCGAATCGTCGCAAATCCCATGTGGGGGAGAATGGGTTAACCCTTTACCAAATGCCAAATTTTCGACTGTCCTCAATTGAAAGAGTTTGCAATCGACATGTCAAAATGTGATGAAATTGGAAAATGATCTGCTAATAAAGTAGAAAACATTGTGGGAAAAGGAGAAATTGCTCCTTACGAGCAATTTCTCCTTTTCCCACAACGTTTCTCTTTGTCGTCTGAAACAAACTGGTCAAATCAAATTTCGTTATTGTTTGGTAATGGGTTAAGATGGCAAAGGACCTATTCGATAACGTTTGAGAAAACAAAAACACTCTACCGGGTCGACTTAAGTCAATATTTTACGAAGGGATTTGACAAAGCTGTCTATGGGGAGGGCTTTGTTCTGTTCCAATGCGCAGGGATCGATCCGACCCTTGTTCCATGATTTATGCTCGCTCGTAAGCCTCTCCTTAATGCAGAGGACTTAGCCATATCCCCCATATATGGTATTATTGGACGGTTATCTATTTTCTATACAGTAGAATATCTATAGTTCGAGCAAAGACCTAATAAAATGCCTTTTAGGTTTTTGGTTCGAGCCTTTGATATTCGAACTCATCAATATGTCGAGATCACGAATCAGTTGTTCTTTGTTTGTATGTATTGATAATACATATATCTATACATCGAACTCTCTTTGTGTCGAACATTTAATGAGGACCCTTGAACTCATATAGGTATACAGATTCTACTGTATGTCTATATTTCTAAGTATCGTTCATGAGCATCAAAAACATATTATGTATGTGTATGGTTTATAAGACATAAGTGGTTTGAAAGAACACGTCCAAATAGAAAATAAATCACTTCAGACTGAATCAGATTCCAATTTAAAAATAAACATATACTATGGCTTTGTTGAAAAAAATTGACAGGCAGCATACATACATCTTTAGAATCAACCTTTTGAAAGAGGCTTATGAAAGAAACCGTCACGAGCATTGTTTGCTATTGTTAAGAACCTGTCAACTGCAAGTTTGTTAAAATGCATTTACAGTGTATATTATGCCAGGCGGTTTTTGAAAATATTGTGGCAATATTGAAATGTATCCTTCATTGACATGTTATCAAGCCGAAAATATTTCAGCGTTTTTACTCATCATTAATGCATTTGTAATGTTGTATAAAATTTTCAATAATACAGTTTTTCACTTTGATACATACTATCAGTTTTCAATGTTAATTCTCATGGTTTACAGATAACACAGAACTACTTTCGAAATGGTTTTAGCAAATCGCAAATAGGTGATTTTCCAACCTTTCAAATGGTTAAAAATGAACGTTTGCCTTTCCATATCTTTCATCTGCTCATTCAATTCACTCACTCTCATTCTTTAGGAAACATGTTTGATTACGTAGAGTAATCTTTCATCCTACGATGGGCGGTCAGATATTTCCCTGTATGAAACTCGAATCTGTTATGACGCACTTAGGTTGAAGACTCATATTATTACATTACCTCTTATTAATTCAGGTTTAACCCTTTCCCAAACAATAACGACATTTAACCACTTTGTTGCAGGCGACTTTGAAAAAAATTGTGGGAAAAGGAGAAATTGCTCGTAACGAGCAATTTTTCCTTTTCCCACAATGTTTTCTGCCCTATCTGAAGATTATTGTCCAATTTCGTCACATTTTGAAATTTCGACTCTGGAAAACATTTGTGGGAAAGGAAGAAATTGCTCTTAACGAGCAATTTCTCCTTTTCCCACAATGTTTTCTACACTATCAGAAGATTATATTCCAATTTCATCTCGTTTTGAAATGTCGTTTGCAAACTCTTTCAATTTGGAACAGTCGAAAATTTGGCGTTTGGTAAAGGGTTAAGCGTTTCACGTCTCTTTTGTTTGCATAAATAGCAGTGATTAAATAAATTACTATGAAATACGATGCCCTTTTTTGACACCAGCGATTCGATAGACCGACCAGAGAGAAAGGAGGCACTTAAGGGGAAAGTAATGTCAATAAAGTTATTCATTCTATCGTTCATAAAGGACACATTTATTTATCTTATTTTGAGGGTTCCATGCAAGAATACAGTATACATTCAACACAAGTGAATGACTTGCAAAAGTCATTCAATGAATCCTCGATAGCTTCTTCGTTGTTAGATTTATAGGCATCAAAATGGACCGGTCGACTGTAGATACGAGAAGAGAGAGAGAGAGAGAGAGAGAGAGAGAGAGAGAGAGAGAGAGAGAGAGAGAGAGAGAGGGAGAGGGAGGAAGAGAGAGAGAGAGAGAAAAAAAGAGAGAGAGAGCGTGAGAGAGCAGAGAGAGAGAGAGAGAGAGAGAGAGAGAGAGAGAGAGAGAGAGAGAGAGAGAGAGAGAGAGAGAGAGAGAGAGAGAGAGAGAGAGAGAGAGAGATCACGTTGACATGTTTACATTATATTTATTTGTTTACACGTTCTTTTAAACGACGACGTAAGTATTGGTTTAAGTCAGTAAAATCATTTTGATTCTAATTCTGTCATATGATTACAGCTTGGATCATTCGAGCTAAGGCTCAACAGGAATGTTCAATATTAGTTCAAGTGCTCAAGATAACATCACCAACGCCAGATAAAAGCTTATCATTGTAAGCCATGGGTTATTAACTCGACATTGGCACACCACGTTTTATTAGTTGTATGGATTGCACTTCGTCCTATCCTTTTTCTTTCTCTCGTTTGTCTATTCTTTCATTCACCCTCTTTCTCTCTCCCTATCGCCCTCTCTCCCTATCGCCCTCTCTCCCTATCGCCCTCTCTCCCTATCGCCCTCTCTCCCTCTCCCTCTCTCTCTCTCTCTCTTTTTCTCCCCCTCTCTCTCTCTCTCTCTCTCTCTCACACACTCTCTATCTCTCTCTCTCTCACTCTGTCTCTCTCTGTGTGTGTGTGTCTTCTTTTCTTTCATTTCTTTCTTTTTTTCTTTTTCATCTCTCTCTCCTCCATCTTGTTCAGAACTTGTTTTCTTTCCCCCTCTTGTTCTCTCTCATGACCTTATTTCTCAAATAATAAGCACACAATCATCGGGTGGTGCACATCTTCCTCATCTTTATAAAGCATCTATTTCTACCCCCTTTCCAGCGTTGCCTCATATCTCCCTTAACCAAATTTCCTCTCTGCTCTTGCCTTATCGTTGACACAGGATTCTCAAATTCACGTTAAGCTGCAGGCCTCAAGGCTCGTTTTCCGTTCCCATATAATCGACTAATATTTAATTCATCGCACACATGGCGTTCTTTTGTAAACGGCAACAAAAAGCCCGAGCTGACAGAGAAGAAAGAGTTCTCCTTGAAAAGCGGATCAGCGGTGAACAAGAAAATTGGACCACTTCTTTAGAAAACCCTCTTGCGGTGTAGCTTGGGTAGATATCATGTCAGATCAGCTGGTTTATTTTTCTTGTGTAGATCTACATCCTTCGCGCACTTACAGGATTACTAGAATAGCATAAAATAATATTCGATTTAACAAAAGAAAAACAACTTACAACATCTTTTTTGCTCATGATCTGTCTGTGAGAACTGATCCGATGCGAAATGTTACTTTCTTTGACAAATTGGATTTCTGTCATGGCGCAGCGTAATATAATCTCTCCCCTAAACATGACTATTGCCTGGAGCGATGGTGTGCTTTACAATCAATAACAGCGAGGGGTGAAATTAACCAATCGTAGCGGCGTATTCTGGAAACACGCTATTTGATTGGTCGATAAAGCTATCTCCGGTGTATAATGAGCTGCCTTTGTACAGGCGGATTGTGATAAAGAGATACGGGCGAAAAGGCTCTTAGGGGAGATTTTGACGCACGTAGAAAAAATGTCTCGAGTGCAATATTTAGTATACCGATAAAATCTTAATTTACCTGTGTATTTTTGTGTTGGCTGTAATTTAACACACCGCATTTCAGCGTAGATATAAAACCTCATTTAGACTCGTTGTAGATAAATACTTGTTCCCCTTCTGTTTAATGTTTTAACCTCTTTCTTCATGATTCAGTGCAACTTCCACAGACAACTTGACAGACCAATGTGATAAAAGGATTTATTGCTCATGATAAGCAATTTATCATTTTGTTACAATGGTTTCTTTCTTACATCATAGAGAAAGAAAAGTATAATTTGTCTTGGTAATTACTATAGTTTTGGGTCTGCTGTTGCTTTCAAGTTGGGCAAGTCACAAAGGCAAATATGGCAGACGAGTGTTTACCTTTCTCATGTTGACTGTCCAGTCTAAAGTGTGTTCCGTGTAATAAATCTTTCTTAATTCCTTCCTTTTTTTCTTTCTTTCTTTCTTTCTTTCTTTCTTTCTTTCTTTCTTTCTTTCTTTCTTTTCTTTCTTTCTTTCTTTCTTTCTTTCTTTCTTTCTTTCTTTCTTTCTTTCTTTCTTTCTTTCTTTTCTTTCTTTCTTTCTTTCTTTTCTTCTTTCTTTCTTTCTTTCTTTCTTTCTTTCTTTCTTTCTTTCTTTCTTTCTTTCTTTCTTTATTTTCTTTCTTTCTTTCTTTCTTTTCTTTCTTTCTTTCTTTCTTTCTTTCTTTCTTTCTTTCTTTCTTTCTTTCTTTCTTTCTTTCTTTCTTTCTTTCTTTCTTTCTTTCTTTCTTTCTTTCTTTCTTTCTTTCTTTTCTTTCTTTCTTTCTTTCTTTTCTTCTTTCTTTCTTTCTTTCTTTCTTTCTTTCTTTCTTTCTTTCTTTCTTTCTTTCTTTCTTTTATTCTTTCTTCTTTTTTATGATCTTTTCTTCTTCTTCGTGATCTTTCTTTCCTTCTTCATGATCTTTCTTTCTTTCTATTACAGCTTTCCCCTTGCTGTTCTTGGCAAACTATCTCTGGAATGTGTTAATGTATTTTCAAGTCACTTCTGAAATAAATCACTTGTATTTGTCGGGTTACTGTGTCGCTAGCGAGACTAGATTTTAATGACACCCCTTGTTATTGTTTCTATTGATGTTGTTATTGTCGTTCTTGTTCTAATTATTATTAGTATTTTTGTTATTATTGTTGTTGTTGTTATAATCATCATTATCATTATTATTATTATTGTTGTTGTTGCTGTCGTTGTTGTTATTGTTGTGTTATTGTTGTTGTTATTTTTGTTGTTGCTACAACTGTTGATGTTTCTTCCACTACTGCAAATGTCGATTTTAATACCAAAATCGATGATATTACTACGACGACACATACTGTTTTTAATGAATTAAATGGTGTTTGTATGTTGCTTTTTCTATGACTATGTCTGGAAAACGGTAAGCCACATAGGGATATATGTTATTGGTTCAAGCTGAACGATATCATAGGCAAGTTATAAAATTAAAAAATGTTCCCTTCCTCTGAAATTATTAATCGAAACCATTATAACAACAGAAGAAATGCTCGCCACGAACAAAAAAATGTTCACTTCCTCTGAAATGATTAATCGAAACCATTATGACAACAGAAGAAATTGCTCGTTACGAGCAATTTCTCCTGTTTTCATTATGGTTTGGTATGCATTTCACTGCACCAGCCAGTGTGAGGCTTTAATGAGTGATTATAATGGAGTAAGGAGCCATGTCTCCCCAGCCCATGTTATCATCGGTGTTTTCCATTAACCAATCTCATGCCTCAGAGCTCATACACCCTTGTCTTTCAGGTGTATACAGTCTTACCGTCTTGATGTTGTTTTGAGTACATAAGTACATGAGTACTCAATACTTAACTTGTTAAAGTTTTGTTAAAGTTTGTACCTTCCTTTTGAGATAGTGAGAACGAATTGTAGCCAAACACAACCCCCTTTATTGGATTTTTGATTGTGTTGTAAGTCCAATTAATAGCAGAAGAAAAAGAATCAACGTGTGTTGAAAACATCAGATTCTCTTTGACATTGAGAGCACCTTTACAAATGGAGGCAGATTCTTATTTTGCCGAAGTTTAGGTTTTCCATTATTCTTCTGCTTTACATAATATAACAGGTAACAGTTTCGATCATATGAAAAACAATCAGACAACCTGATATGCAAAGATAAACAAATAAACAAACATGACCATATCGATAAACAAAACAATGGAAACAAAACCACGTGCCGTATTGATTCATGAGATTACGCATCATCATAAGCAACAACACCACCACCACCAACAACAACATCAACAGCAACAACATCAACCAACAATACAGAACTAAGAGAGAATGGAGAATACAGATGAAACGCTAGTTTGGTTAGGATACCTTCCTGGTAAATGCAGAGAAAGCGCACATTACAGGCAATGTCTTCTTTGTCACATTTTCTTTTCTATCTTCTGGAGTATTTGGCTTACAATTTGACATACAACTTACTTCAAACATGTTCTCAACCCGATCGTAGAATGGCATTCAAATCATGTTTGTCTCAAACTGCCGCATGCAAACTCTTTCATATTTAGAGAGTTAAGCATACTTATTTAGTTAACACATAACTCCATGCTATACAATTTAAAAAGAAAATGTGGACAAGTTGCTGATTTTAAACAAATCCTTTTTTGCCATGATCGTTTTCACTAATGCACCATTTGAATGATATTGTTATCATGTTTGTCGTCTGCTATTGCTTTCAATTTAGAGTAGCCACAATTTGCCATACTTTGGAAAAGGAATACATACATAAAGAGAAAATTCGTTGTGCATAGGGGGGCTTTATCCGTGAACAATCTCATTTGTTTGTGCCAGCGTTCTGCAGATGCATTCGATCTCCCCCTTTGGTGAAATTAATTACCGGCTATTCTCCGGGGGGATTTGACTGGGAACATCTGACATTCGCTGTGGTCAACTGGTCAACACACATTTGACAAGTGACTGGACACACGCGGGTTTATGGCCACCCTTGTTTTATGCGGAAACACGGACGGCAAATTTGACATTTAGAATATTGTTCGATCTGTTTGTTGTTTCATCTCACAAGGGTTGTGTGTATTGTCGTTCTGTATTTATAATGTATGAATGTCTATATGTAAATTTGTTTATGTTAAACTGTATGTCTGTGAGTATGTGTTTGTGTATTTATCTAAGTAATGGTATACTTGTGTGAATACATTTATGTTTATCAAAACAGAACAGGAAATACTTTTAATCAGACTTGTACAACGCACATCACCAACAACATAATATAAAGTTCACATTTATGTCAACGTGACAAACATACGGGTTGTTACAAAAAATAATTATGGAAAAAAAACAATATTTTTGTCTTTGGAGGTAACAATATATAGTTCTTTACGTTGACATTCAAATATAGGTGGAATAGTATGATTGTATGTTTATCTGCATGAATTCATCTTTATGATTTATAGATGCCTGTGTTTTTCTTCTAACTTTTGTATCTCCAAAACTCGCTACATTGGAGGAAAATAGAAGTTCATCCATCAATCTATGATAGATTCTATGAAAACACGACTATATGTATACCAAGGTTATGGGTAAAATTAAGCTTCTACGTACTTCACGTCTAGAATCAAAGGATAGTCTGTTCTAGCCTGCTTTGGAAATATCCTGATTAGAATTTCATTACTAGAAGCGGAAACTCACATCTATGTCTTTGTAAATGATAATAAGGATACAAATAGGAAAAGAAAATGAAAATGAAAATAGGAACGGATATTTATAATTATTGTTTGTAATATAATGATTCCGTTGCCATGGTAGACCGCTACTTCTAACCATCCTCCTTTTAAATACACACGTTCAACATTTTCATTGCAAGCGTTTTTTTGATAAACATAGTTACAAATGGAGAAATTGCTCAAAATGAGCAATTTCTCCATTTGTCACAATGTTTTTCAACAACAATAAAAATGAAATCATAATAACAATAATTGAAACTAATGCATAGTTTAATCGAAACACATCAATATCTATTAATAGGATCTCTGCGAACACTATTTGCTGTCAGGTATCCAAATTCGTCAATTACATATTTCCTGTAATGTTAGAAAGGCGTGGGGAAAGATCGTGTGTGTGTCAGCAGTTCAAAGCGTTAATAACAAGAGTCCATATTGATCCGCGGACAAATTACAAACTGGTGCTATTAGCTTGAATTACAGCCTTTGGACAGATGCCTGACATTCCACTTTCGAACAGAATTTGAGCTCTCGCTAAACATACCTATCAATCAGGGTTTTATTCTCTAGGGAATTTGATAGGGCATATCGTCAGCTATGTGCTCAAAGCATTCGACATACACTATAAGCAATTCATAAATTATTCATGATCTGGTCACGATGATGTCTAAGGTCGTCTAGAACTATGGAGAATAGTTAAAAGTTATGAAAAAAATCCATCAAAGAAACACAACAGAAAGAAGCTCCTTGAACGTTGGAGAATAGTTAAAAGGTATGATATCAAATCCATTATTGATAGAGGCGAAACACAACAACAACACATATTCCAAAGAAGCTGGTATTTTGTAATGCACTCTTAAAGTTTATTGCTCACACATGTGAGGATATTTGAAAGTTAAGAATCAATTTCATTATTACTACACAGCAGCTATACTGTTACAGTGATGTCTCGTTAATCCGAACACGTCCGTTTCCAACAAAATGCCCGAATTACCGATTCATCCGGACTTATGAAGTAGCGCATGTTCTTATACACATTTAGACATAAACGGGCTGTATGCACGTGTATACTTATAACACTTTAGCAAACGCCAAATTGCTCGTTACGAGCAATTTCTCCTTTTCCCACAATGTTTTCAAAAGTTGTCTGCAACAAACTGGTCAAATAATTCCGTTCCCTTACAATTTCGTTCGGATTGCGAGACATTCGGATAATCGGGGTCCGGATAAACGAGGCTTCATTGTATATGATATGAACTGAATCAGTCATTGGAAGACAGAATATATCGTTTTTTGATTCTTTGAAAAGTGTAAACAGTGAATCAATATGTGTATTAATTCAAAAGTTGGCAACGCGTTTTGAGATCTACCGCACAGAAACTGTACATACTTGGATAAATTGACGCTTACTAAATCATTCATGCTTTCAATAGCTACTTTTGATTGCATGTCAAATAACAATGCACAAATTGTATTGTTTCAAGGAACTTCCATTTTGACTTGTGAATTCTCTCTTCTGTGAACAAACACCTTTGAGTGAACCCTCAGTAAATAATTTAACAGACTGGGATTTTGGTGTTAGAAAAAGTGAATTCTTTCTATACCAGACTAATATCCATTGTTGTATTCAACCCTTTGCAAAAAAATTGGAAGGGATTGCAGACGACTTTTCAAAATGTGATGAGAATCAAAAATAATGATCTGATAAAGCAGAAAACATTATGGGAAAAGGAGATATTGCTCCTTTGGAGCAATTTCTCCCTTTCCCACAATGTTTTCAAGAGTCGTCTACAACAAACTGGTCAAATGTCGTTATTGTGTGGTTAAGGGTTAAGAAACATGACCGCAGGAATGATTGATGACCCCCTGTCAACATGACCACACCCTTCAGAATCGTTTCTTCATATAATTCATACTGCTTTTGACGTGTTCTATATGTTTGAGCAAGAAAAGAAAAATATTTTCGTCGAATCATTATTTTGCGACGTTAAGACCTAAGAACTCATCATATACTTCATGGTACATTCTCTAGTGTTGAGATGTTTGACTGTGATGTCACATTTTTATCACAGAAATCTTGTCCCCACACTTCGAACTAGATATTGTTATTCTTGCTTTAAAATTGTCGTCGGATTTCAAATTGAAAGAGTCACATAATCCACATAACCACTTTCCCAATATGAAGGCGTTTTAAAGCAAATGTGGCAGAAGTTCCCCAATATGAAGGCGTTTTTAAGCAAATGTGGCAGAAGATAAGGGAAACGACTTTGTCAAAAAGCGTTTGTCATTATGTCTTCTACCTAACCTAAATGACCCAGAAGAAGATATCTCATTCTACAATACATTCGAATTAGGGCTAAACGTTATATCAAGAAGCGCTTCTTTGTGTTTAAACCTTTCCCAAACGCCAAGTTTTCGACTGTTCCAAATTAAAATTTGGCAGACGACATTTCAAATGTGATGAAATTGGAAAATAACCTTCTGCCAAGGTAGAAAACCTTGTGGGAATAGGATAAACTGCTCGTTGCGAGCAATTTCTCATTTCCCCACAATGTTTTCCAGAGTCGTCTGCAACAAAGTGGTAAAAAGTTTTATTGCTTGGTAAAGGGTTAAAATCATTGTCGGCTGGTGTTTCTTTTCATTAGGAGCCAAGACCCATTAGCCAAGTCGATAGTATGCCTAACTCTGGATACAAAGGTCTCACTATCCCCGGAGTCCGATCTCAACCCATTACAAAACAATAACGATATTTGACCACTGTGTTGCAGACGACCCGCAAAACATTGTGGGGAAAGGAGAAATTGCCCTTTCCTATTCCAAATTAAAATGGTTGGCAGACGACATTTCAAATGTGATGAAATTGGAAAATAACCTTCTGCCAAGGAAGAAAACCTTGTGGGAATAGGATAAATTGCTCGTTGCGAGCAACTTCTCCACTTCCCACAATGCTTTCTACCCTATCATAAGATTATTAATCAATTTCATCAATGTCGTCTGCAAACTCTTACAATTTGGGACAGTCGGAAATTTGGCGTTTGGTAAATGGTAAATTAAGCTATTGGTTAACCAGGGCCTTCTTCTTTGGGTGGCAAAGATATCGAAACACGAATAAATTCAACAGCAGACGATAAAATGTGCCATGAAAAATATCCCTTTTCTGTAAGACATTTGATGAAAGAATCGAAACAAAAGCATAAAACTGCCCCAAGTGAGGAATATATCCTTTTGTCACAACAGTTTCTACCTAATGTTTTAGTGAATTATTATTTCCATACATATTTTATCGTCTGTTAATTCTTTCAATTTGGACCAAACACAAATTTCCATATGGGGGTATTGGTTAATGAGCGCCTTCCGCTTTGGAACCTGAGAACCAATCTTTAGTACACACAGTCCGCCGTGAACCGTGCAGGGCAAAATTCATTAGTTCCGTTCAGGGGTCAATTAGCTGTTGAAGTCGCCCCTCTTAACCCTGTCCCAAACAATAATGACATTTGACCACTTTGTTGCAGAGGACTTTAAAAACTTTGTGGGAAAAGGAGAAATTGCTCGTGGCGAGCAATTTTTCCTTTTCCCACAATGTTTTCTGCTCTATCAGGAGATTATTTTCCAATTTTGTTATATTTTGAAATATCGTCTGCAAACTCTTTCAATTTGGGAGAGTCGAGAATTTGTTGTTTGGTAAAGGGATAAATCTACCCTCATAAACCTTAGCTCTATGTAGGCCTGCATTGGTTTGTCTGAAACAAATGTCTTCGGAAAACTCTGTCACAAAACAAAATATTGCGCGAAACACCATTCTTAGCATTTTCCATATGTAGGTAAGGTTATCACCGAAATCAAACGTCTTGTGAAACCCAAGTGACGAAGAGGAAGAAGAAAATGCTCGGATAAATCGCCCCTCTTAAATCTCCTCACCCTTATAACTTAACTCTGTATGTGTCCACGTGTATGTGTCTGAAGAAAAAATCATGGGAAACCTCTCTTACAAAAATAAAGAATTCGGGAGAGTCGCCTCTTAAATATAACGTTCACTGCTTCGTGTTTGCCAAAGTTGATACATATGAAACCAGGGAAGAAAGAAAAATCTCAGAAAACCGCCCTAGTTAAATCTGGTTTCCCGTAACCCTTTCTCTATGTAATGCAGGCCTACATTGATGCATCGGAAGACTAAGTCTCCAGAAACCTCCGTGAAAAAAAAACAGGGAAACAACGCTTATTCCAAGACATGCATTGAGATGTTGTATATTTGTCTGGTACCAACATGTGTCTAGTAGAATTGTCAATTAACGGTGTTAAACTAACACACTTGGTTATTGTTGTTTTGTTACTATTGTTGGGTTGGGGTTTGAAGCTGCATCTAACTTTTGCCTTAAATCATAACCAAGGGTTATTCACTTTCTAAACACTATACATTTCACATTTGCCCACCCCCAAAAGCATTATTTATTTCCCCACAAAACACCAATTAAAGGTCGCCCTTTGTTTCGGAATTTCTTGTCATTTTCTCATGGTTTTATTCGGATACCTTTTTGACGTGTCTAAATAAAGCCAACGGCGTTAATGTATAGACAAATTATCTCCACAATTGCTCTTTCAACCCTGTATAATTCATCAAGTAATAAAACTAGACGTGTGATTATTATCATATCAATGTTAGTTAAACACTTTACCTCATAGAACGGAGTTAGATGGGTTTGCGATAAATGGCTTATTTACTTTCGTTTGAAATGAAGTAGCGTGAAGAAAGGAAATCTTGATGATTTTTTTTCTTTCGGAGACTCGAGGAAATAATCCATCAAAAGCTCTTACGAAAGGAGACCTTGCTCACTGAGCAATTATTTTGTCATGGAATTTTGTCCTCCTTTAAAACGCTTATACTACATGCTTTACCAAATAAAGCTACTTTTAAGCTTATTTGCGAAATCACCATTGTGCGATTTATATCGCTTTCTTTTACCGAGGTAAAACATATGTTTCTAATCCGAAGCCGATGTCAAATGTTTGTGTCGCCAAAACGTTACAAAACACAAAAACAAATAGTTAATTAATTGTATGTTCCAATTTCGTTTATCAGTGTTTGCTTTAATAACTTAAAGGCAACGTTTTCCAAGTCTGCATTCTATTGTGGCAATCTTTTGAAACTTGAAAATTGATTTTGTTTGACTCTGCTGAATTTTTTAAATTGTTAATTGTATGTCACCTAAACATGATGGAAATCTAAACATATTTACCTGTGTTGCATTTTGCTAATTGTCCAAATTAAAAGCAATAAAAGCCGATAATTATGAAGTATGGAACTTCTTTAGGATAATGACCCGAAGCCATTGATCGTCAACCTTATTCCCAGTATATTGCGAAACACGTTAATTGATGAAGACCTAAACGTGACTGTGTATAAGAAGTGGCCAAACCGGGTACAATCATCGGCGTTCTGTTAGTCATTCGAGAGACTGCACTTATGATAATACAAATGCCGTCAATGGGATTTGAACCCACTTAGCGAGGGACCATGTGACGTTAGTTATTAACTCTAAACAATAGAGACCCCTTTCGTCTAATAGAAAGGACTTAACCCTTTACCAAACGCTAAATTTTCGACCGTTGAAAGAGTTTGCAGACCACATTTCAAGACGTGGTGATATTGTAAAATAATTTTCTTATAGGGCAGAAAGCATTATCGTTAAAAGCAATTTCCCCTTTTCCCACAATGATTTTCGGAGTCGTCTACAACAAACTGGTCAAATGTCGTTATTGTTTGGCAATTGGGTTTATACTTGTATGTTAATAAGGCAAAGGTTTGAATTACCCGGAAATTGTAGTAAGCGATCGCTTGTTATGATTAGATAAGGGAAACTCGATTGTACTACATCTTTATCTGCTCAATCAGTGACAGTTGTTGAATTACTGATAGAGCAGTATTATCTATACCCTTTTCAGTTAAATTATTAGTTCTACGTAATAAGTTTTGGTTTGAGAAAATAAATTTCTAAAATATATAAACCCGTTTCTATCCGTCTCTGTTACCTTTTTACACGTGCATATGTTCTTCCTGGCAAGAGACGAAGACATATTAGTTCGTTAGAATTGATATGGATTTAAATCACAACAATACACATTACAAGTCTAACTTGTGTTAAGCAGCCACCCTTTTAAGCAGCCAACCTGCCTTAAACAGCCACTACAGAAAGTCCCATTGTTAGCTTTGAAGTATACATCAATTTGTGTTAAGCAGCCAACCTGTCTTAAACAGCCAATTGACTCTGTCCCATAGGCTGGCCTCTTACCACATGGTTGACTGTATATCATTATGATTGAGGAAGAGCAGCTAACTTAATTGATCACAAGGGCCGGGTAAGCTAGGATGAATCAGTGGCATACCATGTATTAGCTAGGAGACTTCTGCTCATTAAAATGTTGATATCAAATCCTGGATTAGAACCGACCAATCGCCAGCCAAGTGATTTCAAGTTTTGTAGTCTAGCCTCTAGGCAACAGATGCCCACTTTAACAGTTAAACAAACGATGCTTAATGGTTATTTTGAAAAGTTGTAGCCTTATTATGCCCTTTTGTGCTATAAAGGCATATCCCTTACCAGACCAGCGCATAATGGCACAATTCATTCTATTAGCAATAACATGTATTATACCGCTAGCCATTTTTCACTTATCTTTGGCTCCAAGAAGACACCTAAGAGCTCGAATTAATTGCATCCTTGATAAATGTTGATTCATGAATAATTCATGAAACACGTAATCCGTCAAATAAAACCCCCATCTCAAGAAAAGCTGTGACATCGCAAGAAAAGCGGTGCAGAAACTAGCTGGCTTTAAATGTTGTAAGATCGGTCATAAAACGAACAATTTTAAAAAGAAAATGGATTTGGTGTTTGCATACCACACAGGTGGGCCCAAGGGCTTATACTAAACACACCGAGCCATAGACCGACACAAAGACAAGATGATCATGCCCTGGTTGTGTTAGTGTCTGATCATGGATAGTTAATTAACCCTTTACCAAACGCCAAATGTTCGACTGTCCCAAATTGAAAGAGTTTGTATGCGACATTTCAAAATGTGACGGATCGTATTATTGATAATAAGTGGTTATGTTGGGAGAATGTCATACTTTCTCGGACTTCTGTGCCTTAGTTCCCACAATATTTAATCTTAGCGTACACTTTCTCCTTTTCCCACTACAAAGTTTTTTGCCCTACCAGAAGATTATTTTTCAATTTCGTCACATTTCGAAATGTGGTCTGTAAACGCTTTAAATATGGGACAGTCGAATATTTGGCGTTTGGTAAAGGGATACACAGAAAGAAAAACGTTTGTCTCGTTCCAAAGTGTCATCCACGAAAATATTCTGCCCCAGAGTGGTATACAAGTAAACCAAAAGCATATGAATTAAACGTAAACCGTTGTTAACATAGTAAAATATGGCACAATGTTAACTGGAAGTGTCCGAAAAACTGTGACATTCTCTCCTCCATTCGGAATACCTCGGCCATTTCTTAAAATAACCTCGGAGGCAATGGGGAGCCATTTTTGAAAGTAGGTCAGCAACGAAGGGCATGTCCGTTTGCAATCGTATCTACTCGGAAATCCCCGGCACAAGCCGGGGATTGCCGAGTAGATACGATTGACAAAACATGAATCAAAGATGGGTTGATATGGTCATCTTTAATGAAAAGGGTAAAAACAAACATTCATTTGTGATATATAACCAATTTGTGTGTATTCAAATACATATTTAGTGCCTGTGTGCATTTTGCGGTAGCCGCCTGAAATAAGGCGAATTACCCCAGGATTTCTGGTGTATTCATGTACTGCCTACGAGGTATATCTACCGACTTGTTACGGGGATTGCCGAGTAGATACGATTGTCTCTCCTCATATCCACGTATCATCAATATTCCTATCCGTCACAGTGACACAGATATTCCCGCGAAAAAACCTCTCTCGGAGGGCCCCGGATGTTTCATATTCCGCGACGTGTTGGATGCGAGAAGTTACCAGAGCCGAGGGAGAAGAAAGCCAGATTTTGATCGATGCGGGCTGTCTATATGCGACAGGAGGAAGAATTAAACCACCAGGAGAAAGAATTAAACCACCATAACATCGTATTTGCCTTTAACCTTAGCCAGGGTGTTCCCAAGGATTTCTTTAGGCGATGGGTGCTTGATGAATGGGGAGGGATGCTCGACAAAATGGCAAGGACCTTTTTTCCCTGTCAATTTCTATTTAGAAATAACTCCCAAAAAGAAAAATTACTAGGTACAGCTTTGAATAGGAAGCAAAAAAAATATTTTTAAAGAAATTCAAATCAAACTTTGTCAGAAGCTTATAAACTGCCTGAGATACAAAATTAAAGCGCTGTGGACACCTTCTATGCACAATGGAATCAATAAAGGCGCTGGGGGGGGGGGGCTCATTTTGAAATTCAAGCGCTAGGGCCCCACAACGCTTAAACGGTCTGTGGAACACTGAGTCCTATTCTTCTCGCGACGTTTGAATTTTGCTCATTACGTATGGTCGTTTGTAACTGCATAACCGACTGGATTCGATTGATATTGAAAATGTGACGTTCGAATGGGCTTAGCATACATACGGCTGACATTGATAAGAATGATCCGATCTGTAGCTATGTCACTGTATGTAGAATGAACATTCGATGTCTGTCTCATTCGGACTAGACTGACAGCGTCCTTCCATCACAGCGGTATTATAACAGATCGCTCAAGTACAGACGGTTCCATTTTAACCCTGAAATGCTGGGAAATTTTGTAAAAATAGATTTCTGTGTCGTCTGCTTTCCAAAACTTAACACATCTGCTTAATTTTGATGGGGAAAGGTACTAAGAATTACAAACAGGTTAGATCAAGGCCATCCGCCAATTTACTTGGCGACAGGCCTGTATCCAACCTGTTTGTATTTATAAATATGCATGAAGTCGGTTCCAGCACTTTAAGGGTTAAAGAAGTGCGAATGTTTTCCTATCGGATATGGAATGATGCTGTCACTGTAATCACACTACACGACAGTCTGCTGGCTGCGTCTCGATAGCTCTTCATGACCCACACACGCTTAAACTATTACCAAACAGTAACGAAATTTGACCAGTTTATTGCAGACGACCCTGGCAAAAATGTAGGAAAAGGAGGAATTGCTCGTAACGAGCAATTTCTCCTTTTCCCACAATGTTTTCTGCCCTATCAGAAGATTATTTTTCAATTTCGACACATTTTGAAATGTCGGCAGCAAACTCTTTCAATTTGAGACAATCGAAATTTGGTGTTTGGTAAAGGGTTAAGTCTTTTATCTGATTCGGTGCAAACGCCATGTCGACAATAAATGGCGCCGAAAAATAGACGAGTGTTGGAAAATATGTTCTCCTTGCAAGAATCTTTGCTACTCTTGACCCTTAGAAGGTTCGGCAGTCTTCCTAAAATGGATTTTTGTGCCGTCTGTTTTTTTCAAAACTTTACGTATCTGCTTAGATTTGATGAGGAAAGATACTCAGCGTAGCAAACAGGTTAGATCACTGGCCAGCCGCCAATTTACTTGGCGGCTGGCCAGTGATCTAACCTGTTTGCATAAGCATGAAGTCGGTTCTATCACTAAAAGGGTTAAGTATGTGTCCTCTTTTTCAGATAAAGTGTCTCATGATGCCTATGTCTTAAAGAAATCAGAAATCAAAATTTGATTCAGGGGTCGCGAAATCCGATTTTGATGTACATCTCAGTAAATGCCAAATCCTTTTTGCATTTGTCCACGTATGGTCATATGGAAGGTTTCAGTAAAAATTCACTTGTCAATAAAGGTTAGGTGACAATCTGGGCACTACGGACACTTGATTTTGTGTGCCAACCCTACATTCAGGACAAAAAGTAAGGTTCGGTTAAACTCGTAGATTACTCGGGTATGTTCGGAAATGGTCTGAAGTTTATCTCTATAATGGTGACTGACATAAAGGCAGTGGTTGCTATGATATAACAATATTTTATTCAAAACGTTAACTATACAGTTTGTTGTCACAAATATAAATACAACTGATCAATAATATAAAGTACATGAAATCTCATTAAGACTTTTTAGTGTTGACTTATTTATTTTACATCGGTTGTGAAACTAGGTTCTTACAACTTAGTTTAATCAATCGATTCTGCTTCTTGGATAAAGAACCAGTACTCGCACCGAATGTGGATTAATGAATGGTCGAAAGGCTTATTCCGCTGCTCGCAGGATTCGAACCTACGACCCTCGTGCCCAGAGGGCGACACTCTACCCCTGGACCACTGTCCTTTTAGTGCTGAAACCGACTTCAAACTTATATAAACAGTTTAGATCCGGGCCACCCGCCAAGAAAATTGGCAGCAGGCCTGTTATCTAACCTGTTAGGTTACCTAGTATGTTAAGGGTAAATCCGAAATTCTGTCCTCCAAAAAAAAGAGAGAAGAAAATGAAAACGTAGCAGAGCCATCAACGTACAGAGTTGGAAAGTCTCGCTTGCACACTGTGAGGAACGAGCCTACCGGATTTGGTAATCCGATTTGTAAGGTCATTAACGTGCCCGCTTTAATGCCCTGTCTGTAATATTTATGATTCGCGTATTGTCAGAATAATTTCCCTGAATCTCATTCTGGGAAACAGATGATGTTTGACGGTTTTGTGCTAGACGACCTATTGTTATTTTGTCCTGTTGCGTGTAGCATGGGGAAGTTTGATACAAAAACATGCTATACAAGATTTCATAGTACTTGTTTATAAATATTTAAGAAAATCGGAATATTGATCATTTGATATTGAAAACAATGTGGCAAAATGAGTGTTTTGACTCGTTCCGCTTGCATCACTTCATTTTCGTGATCAAATCCAAAACACCCAACACTACATTATAAGGGCTAAAGATATGGAAAAGGGAGCTACTCCTCTTTTCCAAATAGTTTCGATGCCATTCGACACAGTGAATAAACTGTCCTTCTTAGTGATTACTATCCCTATGCTGGTACTTTTTCTAGCCCAAAAAACCAACTATGATAAAAGGGTTGAGCGCCTGTCTTTGAAGGACACGTTATAAATCATTTGTTTCTAAGAGTCGGCTTGTGTTCTCGTTTTTAGTCTCAAAACGTCTTATAATGGATGGATTTCCAAAACATAGCAGATTTAATAGGCATTCAGCGTCTATATACAGGAATGAATGAAAAAACTTGTACCATTGAAATATTTATGATAAAGTTGTCTTTTTTGCGTTACCTAAGTTGTCATAGTTTTGAAGTGCATTCTATTTTGAACCAATATTCTGTAAGAGAAGAAAATGACTGTATTAATTATTTTGTTTACAATTATTTGCTGTAGGCTTTTGTTTACCATATTTCTTGCAAACACCCGTTTGAATCATTGGAAACCCCAGCAAAACTCAATTATATCTGCGATAAATGGGGAAACTGTCTGTCATCAGCAATCTTTCCCCTGGTTGCAGTTTCTGTTGTTTACCATAAACATGAATACGATTATCAAGGCTTCATAATTTGTCGTTTTTTCATGCTCTCAATTTGTACCCGTCTCGAGATTTGAACCCGTCTCGAGATTTGAACCCGTCCCGAGATTTGAACCCGTCTCGAGATTTGAACCCGTCTCGAAGTTGGTTAGTTGATAAGATAAGGATGACCTCTTATAAAGTAAGAAATCATTTCGCAGTTGAAAGTTCGCAATTTAATCGCGAACTGCAAATTGCTACCTTCCTAAACCAAACGCCTAATAAATAGGTCTTTGCCTAAACAAACAAGTTGACTGATACATTTTATTTTATTAAAGATAACAGTTTATGAAATGTTTGTATAAATGAAACTTAAATTTACGAAAGACGTTGAATACATCTTAGATGTTCTGCTCTTTTAAACGATAAATCTAATGAGAAACGGGGGTTTGAACAAGGATGATGAATATATCACATATTCCATACGTAAGACAAACGTTGTCATATGCGCACCCATAGAACGTCATGGGTAGGTTTCGACTGATTAACCCTTTACCAAACGCCAAATTTCCGACTGTGCCAAATATGAAAGAGTTTGCAGAAGACAGATCAAAATGTGATATAATTGAAAAATAATCTTCTGATAGGACAGAAAAAAATTGTGGGAAAAGGAGAAATTGTTCGTTGAGATCAATTTCTCCTTTTGCCACAATGTTTTCCAGATTCGTCTGCAACAAACTGGTCAAATGTCGTTATTGTTTGTACTGGTTAAAGCAGGTTTGTTTATTTCAGACGGAGAAACCCCGTCAGTTTATTTTGTTTACGAAATCACCCACATGGCAACAACAAATATGGAATAAGGAAGAACAACACACACGGGATAAACAACGTGACATCTGATATTTATACGGTATGTTCAATATTCAACGAATGGATAATGGTTTAACCCTTTACCGAACGCCAAATTTTCGATTGTCCCAAATTGAAAGAGATTGCAGACGACATTTAAAAATGTGATGGTATTGAAAAGTAATCATCTGATTGGGCAGCAAGCATTGTTGGAAATGGAAAAATTGCTCGTTAAGAGCAATTTCTTCTTTTCCCCACAATGCTATCCAGAGTCAACTGCCACAAACTGGTCAAGTGTCGTTATTGTTTGGCAATGGGTTAATATTCCTAGATTGAATAATCGTTTGAATCGATTGAAACCTATAAGAAATATGAATTAAGGAAAAAGAATTAACAAAGTATGCACGAATGCCGACAAAAAGACTAAACCTTCACGTTTTTTCAGCTGTTTAACAACTACTTGCTTAATAATCTGATGCAGACGAGTTTATTCGGAGTATATGGATGGTGCCATGACGATAATAACGTCCACATAACTGCAATGATAATGCAATGTTTCGATTTATCTTACAAATGTTAACAATTCTATTCTAACAGGTCTCTTTTCACTGACCCTATCGTCACCGAAAAAAATGTTTCAAAAATCCAGAGTGTGTCGGTATAGATCCGACAATTGAATGTTTTTATTCTGATCTATAATCAAATTCTTTGTATTTTATTTAAAACCGGGCTCCCTCCTGTCTAAGTCAAAACGATTCGACGTGAAGATTGCTTTTTATTTCCTGATGGGGCAATCTAATGTCGAAATTTCAAATGGTTCAAAATGGTGTCGGATTTTTTTTTTGAAATCTGATTTTTCGGATTTAAAGCAAAATGACCATTTAAAGTTAATTGATAAGACAAGATAATCAAAAATAAATTCATATTCCACCAAATACTAGCATCAATATTGTCGTTAAAATTTAAAAAAAAACCGCATAATAGGTTTTTCCACATTTCAGCGCGCATGCGCAAAGAAAATTCATCGGGAGCAAATAATCGTTACCCTGTGTGAATTAAACTGTTCTTACAAAGTTAATATGTAAAAACAGACTAGTTAAGTGCATGGATTACAAATGAATAAATTCACGACTTTGAGTAAAATAATTTGTTAATTCACAATAGCAATGGAAATATTGGTCTTCAAACATTGCGACAAATGTTTCGTCGCGCAGTCCACCATTAAATGAATCCTTCGAAAGTTTGACGTGATGGGAGTAGATGCAAAAATGTCTCAATATTTTCCAATCGCGTCAAATTAGTTTGACTACATATTGGCTGAATTTATTTTTTCCTGCTGTTACCTTACACCACTCAATGTACTTTAATGCTGTATTGAATTGTTGACAAAACATCCAGAACGAAATTAACTAATTTCCAGATTTTCAAGCCGACACATTAAGCTTTTTCTCATTCTCTAGGAAGTTGGCCAATCAGCGTCGCCTAGGAGATGTTAACACGGAAGGAAAACAGCGTCTTGATGATCATGACAAAACAACATGACTCTCGCCGTCTCCATAGAAACGAGATTTTACAAACGAGATTGGGATGTGCAGCTGCAGGATGTTTTGTAATCCGGGTTCTTAAGACATCGTCTCTTTAAGAAAAAAAGAAACCCACCGAATTGCAGCTGTAAACAACTTTATAACTACAGTAAACAAGTGATGTACATGGGTTTTTTTTCGCCGTTTTGATTTTCTTTCTTCACGGCGTGTTTTATGTTAATACAAGTAGTTCTATAATGCAATTTCGTCTTTGGTTACTTATGTTGTCTAAGTGCTTGTTAAAGGTGCGTGCTCACACATGAGACAGTTTGCAAGTCAAAATGAAATACCGCTGAACAATACAGTTTTTGTATCGTAAGTGTTTTGTAATGAAACATAGCTTATGAACGCAGAATTATTGCAAACTTACAACCAAGGAGTTGTCAAAGGAATTGGGATATACCTCTGTTCCTTCTAACTTAAAATGAAAGACAAAATTAAGAAAGATGATTTGTCCTGGTTTTATTTGTATCCCCAATTCAGCATTTAGAGTGACAAAGAGTTAACTATTCTCTGTAATAGCAATAACAACAACAAAGCAATAAATCCATATAAATCACATTCCTTGTCTAGACTTATGAAACTTTTATATTTGTTTCGCTCTCCACCGTTATAATGCTGGATAAATTTCTAATAATAGATTTTTAAGTCGCCTGCTTTCCGAAAGCTTACATATCTGCTTTATTTTGTTGAGGAAAGATACTGAAATAAGCAAACAGTTTAGATCACAGGTCAGCCGCCAATTTACCTGGCGGCTGGCCTGAATCTAACCTGTTTGCATAAGCATGAAGTCGGTCCCGGCACTGTAAGGGTTGAGAAAACATAGACATGCTTTAGTCAGACTTATACCAATATAGAAAACAAATATATTCACTTTCGCGAAAGTCATTTTTTTCTCTCGACTTTTATATGATCTACATTCCATATTACAGACCTTAAGGTAGAATACCCATAGTCCGCCATTTTGAAACATTTTCTTTCGTCGTATGACTTCGGTCGTTTTCGGCAAACACCGATCGGGGCCGGAACTATTCGGTTTAGTACGAATAGTTCCGGCTCAGACCGATGCATACCGAAAACGACCGAAGTAATCCGACGAAAGAAAATGTTTCAAAATGGCAGATTATCGGTATACTACCTTAATGAATGACACTCGCTAAATAAGCGTTTGATGAACTGAGGAATTTCTATAAGGGTTTTGTACGTTTATCCGCCCAGTCTGTTGGACAAAACTTACCTCAAAATGTGACAAACAACATGAAAGTAAGACAGGGATACGAAAGCGAGCCAGTTGGCAAAGTATGTCACTTGTCCTGCAACAAGAGGATTTGTTTTTTTGGAAGATGGTTGAGAAAAGTTCTCTAGTACTCGCGGCCTTCACTAAAGTACAGAAATTCTTATTTAATATCTACTCGCTTAAACACGCCTACATCAAACATTTTTTAAAAAAGCGAAGAAACGGCTCCTGAAAGAAACTGCTCTTGAAGACCGATTTCTCCTTTTATGATGCTATTCAATTTTATTCAGCATAAAAAAGCACAAATCATACTTATACAAAATTAATACATGTATTTTAACAAACGCATAGACAGCAACAGTTCTTTATAGATATTACAAAGAAGTACAAGATACAAAGTTAATATATTTAATTATACTTCCAAATATGATAACGAAAGCATTTTGAAATAGTTCGGTAATGCTGTATTGGCTTTTTCTCTTTCAATTTTGACCAGTTGTTTAATCCTATTATGCAAGTGAACAACAACACTTGATAGATGTTTATTTTGTCTAAATGGGGATTTACTTGGTGTCTACAGTAGTTCAGTTATTTTACTGCTTTCCAGGATGTCTCCGGAAGAAGGAAGGACTTTCCAGTGTCTTGACCAGTGAAGTGTCATACCGAAGGACACTCCCACGAAATGTCCCTGTGTTGCTGGTGATGATTGAACCCGATACCCCCGTGAAACAGGTTCTACACATTAACCACTAGGTTACACAAAACTGAACTGAATAGCGATACTATCGCAGCAACAAGAGAGGTAAGGTTTTAGAGGATTTCTTGAGTGATGAAGCGAGTTTTGCCAATTATCGCAATCTTTCCTAGTATGGACGTTTACTTGATTATAGCTTTTTGGATGGTATTGACTCGAGGGTTTCGGATGCGGGATAATTTGATTAAATGCACACTTTTAGGAGCTTTTATTTGTTCTACTTTCCGACAAATTTAGACAGAAAGAAGGGAATTTAGAGAGGTAGATCAAGGCATAGATCAAGAAATAGAGACAGAGACCGGCAAATAGAAGCACAGAGATAGCCACATAGTCTGAGAAAAAGTCTGGAAAAAGATAGACATAAAGTCAGAGAAAAAGCCTGGAAAAGAGATGTTGGGAAAGAGATCGAAATAGAGTCTGGAAAGGCGAAAGACATAGAACCTGAGAAAAAGCATGGAAAAGAGATGCTGGGAAAGAGAAACAGAGACGGACACACAACGAAACAAAAACAAATATGGTGGGAAAGGGCAAATGAGATGCACAAATAGACACATACCAATATAGAGTCAGAGACAAGGACCGGGAAAAAGACAAAAATATTTAGGGGGAGAGTCAATGGTTCCATGTATCTGCTTTATCTAATTGGTTGCCAAAACCCTTTTACCTTTGTCGACATAGGTTTCCTTTACAAACAACTTGAAATAGCAAGCGACTAATCTTTAGTCTGAAAAACAATATAATGTATTATGGAACAACGTCTTAAGAAATCTCTTTGTCTATGCTCTCGTTCGAGATTGCAATCGACTGAGAGAGCAGCTCTTAGCATTGAGTCCTTGCCTGTGCGTATACCTGTGAGGGGTATAGTACGGGCCAGGTTACTGTTTTACTAAACCACTTAATGAAAATCATAACGTAAGTCAAAACTGGTAAACGTGGATTTCATCTAACATGAAAGTACACTATTGCAGTGTAACACCTCATTGGAAGCGTCTCGGAGAGACGGTTCCAATGAGGTGTTACAATGCAATAATACTAAGCCAAGTTTTGAAATAAAAGCGAGTGTTGTTCTGAACTTGCGCACATCTTTAGCATACAATGTTTAGTAAAACGGTACACAGGACACAAGGCTTTATGTCTCTTAGCGCGACCGTTTTCGTACCAACGTTTTTGTCATACATCGCCTGTTGGCAAATGGTACAACGCGTTTGTCTGTCAACCCGGTAGCGTGAAGGTCGTTAATTGGACGCTATCACATCAACTGGCCCGACCATCCGTTGGGAGTTGACACTCAATGATTGGCAAACAGATACACTCTGGTTTACCCCGGCCATTACCATCTGGGGAATAATCCGGAGTTATGCAGATTTGTGAAGCACAATTTGGTACTCCTATATACAACCAATGAATACTATGACTGACAGATTGCTTTTGATTGATCCAATGTCTGTCTTAATGTAATGTATATAATACGGCTATGACGTAGTGTGCATTGCAATAGAAAACTGTCTTTTTTACCATCTTAATCCATTCCTTCGTTTCTTGCCCGACGGCAATCTGAACACATCGGGTTTATCCAATGAAAACACCTCTGAAATAATAGGGATGACGCCATATTGTTTCCCGCGAGAATGACGTCACTTTACTTTCGTTTTAAAAATAGATCTTAAATGTGAAATCTAAGAAGTCGTTTAATTTGATTAAGAACACAACTTTATGGGACATTGCTTGTCATTTCGCCATTTCTTATGAGTTACGAATAAAAACTGATTTTAAAGGATGTTCAACACTTCCATACACATTAAACTACTTGACGTGCACGCTTAGAAGATGTGTTATGCGCCGGAGGTCGATTTACCCGAAAAAATGTAACCCTACACTTATATCCGAGGTGTATTTCACAGCTCACGGAAATTCCCGAGTAGTTCCGATTGGCCCGACGGCTCTCCAAACTGGAATGAAAGTACAGTGAAGCCTCGTTTATCCGGACCCCGATTATCCGAATGTCTCGCAATCCGAACGAAATTGTAAGGGAACGGAATTATTTGACCAGTTTGTTGCAGACAACTTTTGAAAACATTGTGGGAAAAGGAGAAATTGCTCGTGACGAGATATTTCTCCTTTTCCCACAATGTTTTCTGCCATATTAGAAGATTATTTTTGGGACGGTCGACAATTAGACGTTTGCTAAAGTGTTATAAGTATACACATGCATACAGACCGTTTATGTCTTAATGTGTATAAGAACATGCGCTACTTCATTAGTCCGGATGAATCGGTAATCCGGACATTTTGTTGGGAACGGACGTGTTCGGATTAACGAGAAATCACTGTATACATACGAACCATTTAAAAGACTGGTGTCTCTGTCTCAAAGTTTCGTAACTTTTAAGTCAAAGAGAATAATGCGTATCAAATAGCTAAATACATTTCACAGGTAGGACTCGTGTTCTGTGTACGTCTAAGTTGACGTTTTTCTGATGTACTTTTTCGTCTTTATATTTACTTTTACGAGAAAATTTATCGCATGAACATTTGTGATTCAGGCCCTTGTACTCTATTATATAGGGACCCCTTTTTGGACTAAGGGTGCGTCAGCACCTTAGTCCATTGAATTTACATACCACTTTTTGATGGACGGTACTTTATCGATACACAAACAGCGGTCGGACCCCAATTACTCATTAAACATCCGCCTTCACTGTGCGAACTAATACCCTTTTGGAACTAGGAATGTAATCCGGATTTACTCGCTTTGTTTTGCTCTATATTATTATAACTGTTGCCTCATGGGAAATGTCCAGATGTTCGAAAAATAGATTATCGTTCAGTCTGTGTTCACAGATATAATAATTATAGTAATGGTGGTAAAGTAAAAGGAGCAGTTCTTTTCCTCGAGATGTTGCCCAAGAAATTTTCAAATGTATCCTCAATCATCTTGCTTTACTTTAAACGCACCTTAGTCCTTCAGCACTATCAGCGCTTTCATTATATACCGAACCACGAATCTATCTAAGCTGTGATGGCCACACCACCTAAACATTCCTTTTAAATTGACCCAGTTACAAGTTCCAATTTGGAAGAAAGAACAATCTCTTCCTTCTTTTAGATATAAAGAGAAATGAAGAACTTCGAACCCGAAATGTAAGACCTCAACAGCAACGTTCACATATAAACATATATCATTTCGAGTGGTAACGCCAATAAATGGCGTCTAAACGATCCATAATTCAGGATCTACTTAGACACAAAGTCACGTGTCATCGGGTAATTTGATTACAAAATGGCGGGGAGACGGTCTCAGCGGAACATTATTGTCGGATTAGGAATCCCGCGTTGACGTTTCAGAGATGGTCGAGTTTGTTTCATACAACTTGTTGAAATCAATCCAGACATAGAGACGGGTTTACATCTCTACTTACAGCGTTCCCGAACACAAAAGAACCGTAAAATAAACCATCTTTGTAGAACGCGAGATTCACAAGTAATGTCAAATAAATTCTTTCTTTTTCAGCAAGCACGTTAAACAGAATACCAAATATCAGCCCACTATTCAACAAAAATAACAAATAACGCATAAGGACAAGAAAAAGACAACTCAATGTCAAATCGACAAAGTTCCGTAAACATCTTAACATACGTACCAAAAGAATGTTAAAAATGGCAATAAAACACAAATACAAAAAAGAACAAATCACAATTCTCAGGTTCGTGTTTCATAAGATATTAACGTCGATTTTTCCATTCTTTAGATTAAGTTATTTCGAAAGACATACAAAAAAGTGCTAACTGCTAAATGTGAGCAAATCAAGTCACACTTATTTGCTGCTCATCATGAAAGAATTATCTACCCATACAGTCGTATCTCGTTCTTTAAAGTGAAGCAGACACGGTGCTTTTGTTGACTTTGGGAATTGATGCCTCTCGTCTAAATGGCGTTAAGCAATTACAAAGAAATCGTCTCTGCGTGTTAATGGTTATTCCAACTCATTATCTCAAATCGCCCCCCCCTCTCAAAATCGGAATTTACACCACAACAATTAAGCCTTAATGAAAATCAAATATCGCCCGTCTCCTATTATCTGCACAGACAGACATAGAATATAATTAAGAAGGAGTTATACAGCGACAGACGTACATATAGAGACGAACAGACACTCGCACAGAGAGGCAGCCAGCCAACCACCCAGTCAGCCAGCACAATAGTCTGAGAAACAGACAGTCAGTCAAGCAGCCTGATAAACAAACAAACAAACTGACAAATTGACATACATAGAGCCAGCAAACCAAACATCAAGTCAGTCAGCAAGTAAATCAGCTAGCAAGAGGGACGGTTAAGCAGCCAGATAAACAGGCATTCAAACTGACAGACATAAGCAGAGCCAACAGGTCAAGCAGTCTGACAAACAGACGGACATGGTTACAAGCATGGTTTCATAGAACCAGACAGCCAACGAACAAGTCAGCATGCTCATCATATAAACAGACAGACAACCAATCAAGCAGCCAGATAAGCAGACAAACATGGAGCCACACATCCAGCTGATCAAATAAATAGAGATAGAGCTACAGTAAGACCCAACGACAGACATGAATGAATGCGTATTCATTTACCCAAAAGATTGCAGGAAGTTTAAAGCTATCCGGAATTATGCAATTCAAAACATCTTGAAAGTATTCAAAATACAACTACTCTAAAGCAATAACCACCAATCAAAATTTTACGACTTAGAGGGTTTTCATTTTTTCCAAGACGAAAAATATTTTCGATGCAATCTGTCCATATAGAAATGAGAGCTCGCCCTAAAAACGGATGCATAACATTTCCTGGCTGCCTTAATTACCACTGATACCAGACAACGTTTTCGGATCTAATTTTATTTTGTGGAAGTCCCAAACTGAAACAATTGTGAGATAACTGTGTATGAAAAGGTAAATAATTTCTTAGTAATATTAATAGAAAAAAATGTCATGAAAGAAAACCATTGTGAAAAATGAGAAATTGCTCATGAAGAGCAAATTCAAATTTTATCACAGTGGTCTCATAAGTATTCTGACGCAAGTTTTCCAAATTTGTCCACCATGGATGCAAACTGAGATTAGATATAAAAAAAGACGTCTAGAAGAAAAACTTTAGATAATAATAATAAAAAAATCGTTAGAAGAAGTAATGAGCAATATCTTCTTTTGTCACTGTGGTTTCTTAAATCATCTGATTGAAGTTCCTCAAACTGGTACATAACGGGTGCAATCTAAGTTTGAATGGGAGGACAAACAGAAAAATAACCTTAGATAAAAGAAAAGAGAGAGAAAAGCTGATAGAAGAAGCCGGGATTGAATTGCTCTAACTACAAGGACCCGTTGATGAAAACTATCGATTTTACCACAACATCTTGTTACAAACAACTCACAGCACCAACGTCCTTTGATTCCGCTGATTTCCTCGTCCTTAGAACCCCTGGTCTTTTCTTGGCATAGACTATAACCCATTTTAACGTGTGCTACAGTTTCCTAAATCATCTCTGTCGAGGGAGTAGTTTTACCTAAGTATTCTGACTTTCTGTGTAATTGGAACAGACGCGTTTTGAAGACCTTTTGTCAAACACAAGACAATGATAAATATTATATGTCATAACACAGCAGAACGTGTCTTTTAATTAAACGGCTTGAATGCGATCGAATGATGCTTGTGTTGTCTTATTTGTAATATCATTTCCCGGATAAAAGTAACTCGGCTAATCAATCGCATTAAAATGAAACATCAACATCTTGTTTATCCGGGCAAGGATTTATGAGGAAATATATTGTATCAACCATTGTGATATCCCTGTACTTTAACCACTAGGTCATATAGACCGCAAACACCAAAACGCTGTCTGACTGAACCATATTGGTGTCCTAACAGACCATTTATAGATTCCTTCAAGTCGATGTCGTCTCCCTTTCGCCGGAATTAATTTCGCCATCTTTCTGTCGCACGGCGAAACGACCACAGTGTGACGCCTGTCTCTCTGTCGATCGCCATCTTGCGTTTCCCGGAAATTACCATAAAGACAGAGTCGCACCGAATCTCTTGAGACGGGTTTCATCAAAACTAATAGACTGACAAATCAACCGGAATGGCGGAAAACCCGTCTGTCTGAACATTATAGACTTTTGTTTCAAGCGTATACAAAGTACATGTACATACTCTTAACCCATTCGCTATTTTAGGAGCTTGTGACTGGTTGAACATGAAAGCATCAGTAGACGATTTAAGATCAAGAACAACATATTTCTTTTATTTGGTAAAAATGTGTGTGACTTGTCATGCGTAAACCAAATATGTACAGGCAGAATAAGAGACAAAAAAATGTTATTTAGAAATTAGTCGGTTTGTAAATGCTTTCAAATGTCTATAACAGATCAATGAAAACAGCTGTAAATGCCCTTGGAATAGAAAATGAGTAGAAAGTGCGTAATCAATACGACTGCAAAGACGGTTTCAAGTTCATAACAGCAACAACCATTGTGTTTTGTATCATCATGTAACTCCCTGCAATGTACTTATAAGCTCATAATAAAGCCATAGGAAAATGATTATTTTTTCAAAATCTTTAAGTTATATGTATTCTTAGGAACATTCTCTGAGAGATTCCTTCCAATTAGGACCGACGATAAAGTACTTTTCGTTCAATTCTTTTGCTACACAAGGGCTTAAATCAATGTGTATCATCCAAAACTATTCATATATCCATGGTTTTAGGAGGAAGGCATTGATCCAATTCCATGTTGTTCAGAAAGTCAAACTGATTAGTTTATCAAATGTCACTTTGAAAAACACTCCTTGCATTTCTATGTCGCGAATATCCATTCCATTAAATATTGTATAAATCAGAAAAGTCTCAGACATAATTGCAAAATGGGAAAGATCTCAAGTAGAAGTGTATTAAGGAGAAAGGCGTTCTGAACATCTTGAAAATACACAAGGAAGTTGTCAGAAATGCATTCATCTAACGCAATTTCCCTATTCTAACATAAATTCAAAAACAAAGCCATCACAAAATAACAGTCTAAGATTTGTTCAAGGCATAAAACATAGCGATAGATGATAGATGGAATTCTGTGATGTTTTATTCATGACGAGATTTTATTTTCCGGGGAAGGCATATTTCTTGGGGAATTTGCTTCCCGATGGAATCCTTCCGAATGTAATGAAATGCGTTGTAGAGAAATCGGGCTTTCGTCTTCAGGGTAAAATGGCTAGCATATTTGGTTTTCTTAAATCCCGCTCGTTGCCATATTTTCTTTCTGCTTTAGGTTGTTTATATTGTTATTTCAATACATCTTTGAACTTGGAACCGTCTTTGGAGTCATATTGATTACGCACTTTCTTAGAGTGTATTGGCCTGAAGCAACAACGACCAATTTGTAATGCCCTGCGAAGGAATCAAACCCACAATCCGTCTTAACACAACCAAACAAGCATATGTTTAAGGACAATGCATCGAGCATGTTGCGAGTTTAACGTCTATTAAACACTTTTCCCATATGGGTTCCAAATGTTCAAGCTTGAAAGTAACGAAACACGGCGATTAGTATGTATGTATCAGACTGCATGTAATTATACCGTGGACAAAATTAATGATATAAAGTGGTGCATCCATTTGTCACAGCGACTTTTGATATCGTCTTCAGAAGAATTAATTGTAACGAGCCATTTCTATTCATATCAAAGTGGTTTCGTGGGAGTGGCCTTTGCCAATTCCCTTCAGAACCCTAGCCTAGTACTGGTGAATCTCGGAAAGCCATTACAAAACTGAAAAGTGTTGCTACGGCACTGACGAAAAGGACCCATATGGGAATTGTTTCAGTAACTTACTATAACTATAACTATAGATCAATAAGGGGTCAGGAACCAGCTTAGGACTCGCGATACAATCTGAACACATCGGGTTTATCAAATGAAAACACCTCTGAAATAATAGGGATTACGCCATATTGGTTCCCAGCGGAATGACGTCACATCACTGTCGTGTTTAAAAATAGATCTTATATGTGAAATCGAAAAAGTCGTTAAATTTGATTGAGGAAACAACTATACATGTCACAACAACAATTTCGCCATTTTGGTATGAGTTACTGATAAAAAATGATTAAAGAGGATGTCCAACACTTCCATACACATTGAACTACTTAACGTGCACGCTTAGAAAATGTGTTAAATGGCGGATGCCGATTTACCCGAAAAATTGTAACATTACACTTATATCCGAGGTGTATTTCACAGCTCACGGAAATACCCGAGTAGTTCCGATTGCTCGCAATAGTGAAAACAGGGATACCAGCGACCAAGCTTTCGGTAGCGCTTAATCCCTTGAACGTGGCTCATGACCCTATCGATCTTGCCCAAGGAATGATTACAAGCATGTTTTCAGGCAGGGTATAAAACACCCACCGACATACGACACGGAAATAAAACATCGTCTCAGGCACGCAAGGCTATCGTTTGGATGCTGGCTAATCAGTGTAGAAAGACAATACTCATGTTGTCACGACAAATTGGTCCTTGGATGTTGTCTTCTCAATCGGTGCGCTCTCTAGTCCGAAAGATCCAGACGTAGATATTTCATTCAACATAGTTATAGATTGGGTCATCCATTTATGCGCTCTCGGAAAATCATTATTTCTTGAAAGGAGGAATGGTAAGTACACAAATGCAACTGATTTTTTTATTATTTAAGTATGGCTTGCAAGAAATGATTTTACTGACGGTGTTTTTCTCTCTTTTTCTTTGTTATCATTTTTCGATAATGACATAATCTGATGCATGAACACATGGCTAACACGAAACTCAATTGCAAACGTGTTATTTTCGTATTTTTCTCTTTAGAACTTAATGGATATGTATTTTTTTATTTTGATGTGGTTTCCCCTTCTTTATTGCTCACCTCCTTACTTTACTGATCATAGCAACATACATAGTCATATACAGCACATATTTACACCTGACATTATCCAGTTCGAATGATTCAGACATAGGTGTTTCATTATGCACATTTCAACTTGGATAACCCAAGTAAAACATCATCGTGCATATTAAACCTTTACCTAACGCCAAATGTTCGACTGTCCTTAATTGAAAGAGTTTGCAGACGACATTTCAAAATGTGATGAAATTGAAAATGAATCTTCTAATAGGGCAGAAAACATTGTGGGAAAAGAAGAAATTGCTCGTAAAGAGCAATTTCTCCTTTCCCCACAATGTTTTCCAGAGTCGTCTGCAACAAAATGGTCAAATGTCGTTATTGTTTGGTAATTGGTTAAAGTCGGTAAATAAAACCAAGACGAAATAAATCTTTACAAGAGGAATCTATGTTTGCTATACTGCAATGCGATAAACGCCAGGTTTCCCTCGGGGACTTAAACGTCCTTTGTTTCAACATAAGAGGCATCAAGAAGCATTTAATTATTCATAAATTCAGAATTAATCACCCGAGAGAAATACACGAGGTACAATCTCGATCGTTGGAATGATTCAGTGAACTGATGTAGATTATGTCGGATTAACCAACCAGACACATAGTAATCAGTCTGGATTCCTTGTTTTATGTTTTATTGAACCTTTTTATTCCTGTGAACACAAATACACTTCGTCGATGACACGGAGTCAGGAGTTTACCGTTATGTTTTGTTTTGAAAACTTTATCGAATGAATTTAACAACTTGTCTCTGCGCATTTATCCACATCTCAATATAATTTCCTGTTGACAATTATGGTACATTTGGTGCATTTGATAAGATAAATCATCGATTGTCCTATGGGCATTGTCATGATGGATCATATTTCAATCCTTTAAATTTAAATCGTAAAATCCTTCATGAAATACGGTCTAACCCATTGTCAAACAATAACGACATTTGACCAGTTTGTTGCAGACGACGTCAGCAGACATTGTGGGAAAAGGAAAAAATGCTTTTGACAAGCAATTTATCCTTTTCACACAATGATGTTTTTCCCTATCAGAAGACTATTTTTCAATTTATCACGTTTTGATGTGTTGTCTTCAAACTCTTTCAATTTTGGACAGTCGAAAATTTGGCGTTTGGTAAAGGTTTAAACACTTTTTCACAAACGGAAACATACTCGTCATTACCTGTACTGTTTCCAAACATCCTGTTCAGGGTCTACGTCATTAGTAACGACAGACCCCTGTTGTACGACGCATCACGGTACGATATGGCCATTTGTGTACCTACGCACCGAACCAAAGTCGAAACATACCCAAAGAAATAGTTTTTCAAGTATTACCACAGGAATTGATTGTAACGTGTAACAACTACATAACAGGCCAGTTTATCATTTAAAATAATATCTAGCTAGCAAATGGAAACCGTTTTCAGGAACTTTTCGTAGAAGAGCAATATCTTGGCAAATATGCTCCTGTCGGTTTGTGTGCTAGGTTTTGACATCACGTAACAACAAAATCAACAGCAACAACAACAACCAACAGGGTCTCTATTAATAGAGTGGTTTACCCACAATCCTTTAAGCGATAGTACACAGGTTGGTGCATAGTCCAACTGCCGAACATAATTGTTTCCTAACACTTTCGATCAATGGACCGTCTGTCACAAACGCTATCAAAGACCATTGTTCGAAAGTGACAAACAGAATAATTTTAGACATAACTCAGAATCCGTTGATTTTATTCGTCTGCTGACTTCAAACATGATTATTTTTTAATCCTTATATATTACATAAGCATCTTCCAGAATATTTACACTGCCAACGCTGTTAATTTGGGACGGTCCACGAAACTCCTTCGTCTAGCAGAAAATAACAGTGACGTTTTATTTTCAACTCGGCGACCCTCGCGTTTAACCCTTTACCAAACGCCAAATTAAGACTGTCCCAAATTGAAAGAGTTTGCAGACGACATTTCAAAATTTGATGAAATTGAAAAATTATTGAGAATAATCTTCTGATAGGGTAGAAAACATTGTGGGAAAGGGAGAAATTACTCGTTACGAGCAATTTCTTCCTTTCCCACAATATTTTCCACAGTCGTTTGCAAAAGAAAAACTGGTAAAATGTTGTTATTGTTTGGTAAAAGGTTATAAAGGAATGTGATAGCAAGCGATGCGCTGCGCCGTTGACAGTATATTGGCAGAGAGCCGACGCGGTAATAAGCAATCATTATCGTGTATGATTAATGGTGGGATATTGCGATCAAATGTTGATAGACACTAAATATTTAACCTTCTGAAATTAACAACCTCCCTGTGAAACTGGTTTTTAATCGTTCATTGCACTACATGGCGTTTAGTTTGAGGTGTATGAAAGCGATGTCAGGATTTTCTTTGGTGTGGCCTAAGCATGAACTCGAATCAGATTTTATACTTCGCGAATACAATTAGTTGATTGCAGTTTTACTGGCGAGTATTAATAAATAAGATACCCAGGCATCAAGCTTATAACATCATTCTAGTTACTAGGTAAGGATTCTGGGATAAGAACCGTTTGTGCATTAACCCTTTACCAATCGCCAAATTTTGGACTATCCCAAATTGAAAGAGTTTGCAGACGACACTTCTTAATGTGACGAAATTCGAAAAATGACCTTCTGATAGGGACGAAAACATTCAGGGAAAAGGATGAATCATTCGTTACGAGCAATTTCCCCTTTTCAACAAAGTGTTAAAATGTCGTTACTGTTTGGTAATGGGTTAAGCCTTGATCTTAATGATCAGAGACCTTAGTACGCTTCAAAGTTTATGCTTTGTAGAGAAGGACTGTTTTATCATTGGAATCAAACAGTCTGGGCATCGTCTTTAGACTGATGTTTCATTTGTACCAGGTCGAATTCAGGTTGTGGAGTTTCTCTAGTGCTCTTTTTAAAACCATGTCTTTTGCTTCCATACATTAAATTCACATATATTTCTCAAATATGTACAACGATATGCTATACATTTACAAACAGTTCCGTTTATTCACAAAAAGTTCAATCCCAACCATTTTGAACTCATCCGTTCAATGTAATTGTATCCCAATTCATTTTACGCTTTCATCTGTTTTACTACCAATGGTTAATAAATGGGGCAGAATCCCATTAAAACACCATTCCTTCGTGGAACTTTGTATTTAACTGCATTTAATCACAGCGTTTGCAAAATACATGCAAATAGTCAAACCAGGTTTTATATATATATCTTCAAAATCATAGTGACAAAAAACGGAATCGTAATAAAAGGAGAATTTGCTCAGTTGAGCAAATTCTCCTTTTATCACAATTCTTTATTACCGTTCAATACTGTATCATCTACCACCAGTCTTTATACGGAAAGGATCAATAGCTGGAATTATCTCGGCTATTTGCATGCGCAAATCAATCATTTCCCGTACAATTAACTTCGCCATGCAAACCGTGTGCACTGTCATTTACATATTGAACGGGGCACGTCGTAAAATCCGCGTGAAGTATCTGTGAACGAATGTCGACCGGGGGTCCATCTGGGTAACAAAACCCCGAGAAAACTCAACACAGAAGTCTGCATTCACCCAGGGCTCTTGGTTAATGTACACTAAAATACAATACAATACAGTACAATACAATACAATATAATACAGTACAATACAATACAATACAATACAAAACAAAACAAAACAAAACAAAACAAAACAAAACAAAACAAAACAAAACAATACAATAAAATACAATACAATACAGTACAGTACAATACAATACAATATAATACAATACAATACAATACATAACAATTCAATACAATACAATACAAAATAAAACAAAACAAATCAAAACAAAACAAAACAATACAATTCAAAACAAATCAAAACAAAACAATTAATACAATTCAATACAATACAAAACAAAACTATACAAAAAAAACCAATACAATAATTTCAGTTACATTACAAAATAGTCATTTGCATGTTACAAAATAATAGAAATGATAACAAAAAGTTGTGATGTTATGAGAGGACAAGATATTAATGATGAGCAACAATTAATTGTTAGAATTTTTCTTTTCAAAATATTACCATGATAAATAAATTGTACTTGGCATTATGATTTGAAAGAAGATCTAGGGTTTCGTTGCTTGACCTTATTTTAGCAAACGACAGGCCACAAACACAAAGTGTCAAAACACCATGATCGTTGTATTTTAAAGAAACCACTGTTACAAAGTAACGATGCTGCTCATGATATGCAATTCCTCTGTTTTTGCTACTGTTTCGGATGTTAATTGTTTCAGAAGCCCTTAAACGTAAACATATGGTGAAAAAGATGAATATATGATTCAGTTTTACTATTACTCTTACCATTGATAAGCCAAAGGAAAGTTGAACAGGCATTGTAAATATTTTTTCTGGCTTTGTTTACTAAAATGGGTCAGTTATAACTGAAACAAAGACTTTTTAGATCTGATATCCCGTTGGGTATTAAAAAACTATTCAGGAAAAAAGATTATTTATTCTTGTTGGAGGTAATGTGTCGTTGGACTTAAGAGTCAATTGAGCGAAAAACAATGAAATGCTTATATTCCGATGATTCAATGAAAATGCAGAGTATTGTATCACAAGCTTTACCATATAACCAAATATTTAAAAGAATACAATACATTTCAACACAAGAAAACAATGCCAGTTAAAAAACGCTCTAAAAGCCATTTAGGAGTTGATATGTTCATGACTTATGAGTTTTTTTTTACTTAAAACACCATATAAAAACAATTGCTTATGTCTTTTTTGTTCAAGAATTTGGCAGTATGGAGAACCATTGCTACAGCATATATCTTAAGTAAAATAATCAATTAAGGCTACTCCAAACACCAATAATACTCTATCACAAAAGGATATCACCAATGCCTGGTAAAAATGTTCCATAAAAGCCCTTATTTGGTGATTCACTGTAACGCCACCAGGGGGCGTATTAATTCGATGATTTGGGCGAGAATCTCCATGGCTTAACGCGTAGCCAAACGCCAAGTTTTCGACAGCCCCAAATTAAAAGAGTTTGCAGACAACATCTCGAAATGTGATGAAATTGAAAAAAAAATAACCTTCTGATATGACAGAAAACATTGTGGGAAAAAGAGAAATTGCTCGTTACGAGCAATTTCTCCTTTTCCATCAATGTTTTCCAGAGTCGTCTGCAACAAATTGGCAAAATGTCGTGATTGTTTGGTAAAGGGTTAAGGCTAATATCCCGCCCTGAAGTCAGTCTGCCCAATAAAACGTCAATGTCGAAGGCGACGGATTCCCCCATTTGTCCGTTTTATGGATATGTCATGTTCCGTGTTTTATTGGGCTTTTCACCGGTGCGTAAATTGGTGCTGAAATATGTTGGATTAATGAGTCTGGATCGAATCTCGGTAGACATTAATTTGATACGAATATGTTGTATGTTGTGAGTTATAAAAGATGTTTCGTCGTTTATGCGGTTTTGAATACTGTGAATTGTTAGTTATCTAGTTATTTATTCGTAATGTAGTCTTGAAAATATGAACCGTCTCTTGTTTACCATACTTTGCGAGTCTTTATTTTGAAAACAAGAATAATCATATGCTTATAATTATGAAAGACGAAAGAACGTCGTGATTAGTCTTTGTGTTGGAATAGTAACACTGTTTCTTTTTGATTGTTGAATAAAAACGATGTATGTTTACTGTACAACGTCCGTTTCTTTTATTTCTATCAATAAAAAACATCCGTTGCGTTTCGAATATACTTTCATCACTTCTGATTAGAGGTTCTCCGAGCCCCAAAGAAGGATACAAATTGCAGTAAGCGTTGAGGCTATATGGAGGATTCTGGTCCACTGTTCGAGCACCACTGAAACCTCAGGGTCCGTTGGTGTGTTCTTTGGACAGACAATCTAGAGCCCCAGCCTTGAACTAGTGGATCCCTGAACGCCGTAATGTAACTGAAAATGTGTTTACATGGTGTTAATCACCATACGAAAAATAGAGACGTCCTTAGTCCAAATATCAACCTGCACATCAAATTCGGTAAAGGAACGCGTTGACAAATCAAGACAAAATAAATCATTACAAGAGAATCTATGTTTGCTTTACTGCAATGCAACAAATGACATGTTTCCCTCGGGGACTTTAATGGCATTTTTTATTCAACGTAAATGGCATCAACAAGCTTATAATAAATAGCTTCCCTTGTCAAAGCCAATTTCTTCTTTTATCATATTGGCTGCAAATTCGAATACACCATTGCTTAGCGAAACCCAAATGTTTGGGGTATCGGGCCCGGCTTAAGAAATCAGAAAGCGTTCAACAGTCAAGATTTAAAAAGGGGAAAAGCTCTTTTCAATTCGTATGCGTGTTTGTAAAGAAACAGACATAAATGTCGACGATGTTGAATAATCACATTTACATTCGATACTGCTTTTGTGTGGATGTCAAAGGATTTATTCGTGTTTAAAAGCAAGTGACACTCGACCAACCCTTAGCCTTACTGACATTTAGTTGAAATGAATACCGAAGGCAATTTTTACAGTAGGCGAACTTAGTACAATATCTATCGATTTGAATGTTGTACTAAGTGTTATTTAAATGAACAATCCAATGAATATGAAAGCGGATTATAGTTTTGAAAGCGCATTTTATGTGTATGAGTATGAGCTGAAAAGCTAAAGTTAATATCATATATGTTTTTCTTTAATTCCCCCAATTATTCAACTCATTAAAGTGTGATGTGAACAGTCGGATAGAAACTATTCCGACCAAAATAAGAAATTGCTCGTGACTTTCGGAGAAATCGTTGTGACCAATAAAAGAAATTGCTCGTGACGAGCAATTTCTTTTATTGGTCACAACGATTTCTCCGAATTTCCTTGAACCACATTTGCAAAGTTGAATTTACAAACAAACAAGTCACTTCTTTCTTTCAATGTCGTACCATTCACATCGTGTAACTGTGTATAATGATATATCTACGTCTGGATCATTCGAACTAAAACTAGTACTGCTTCAAGTCTAGCCTGGAGTTCTGGCCCATGCTAACCCTGGTTCGCGGTATACGAACGGGCCAGACACCAGGCTACTTCAAGTCAAATACAAAATACATATTTACAATTACTTTTCATAACATGTTACCGTCCTCTCAAAAATGAAAATAATAAATAACAACCGTAATGCTATCTTATAAACGGGAGAGCAAAGTGTCGCTACCAGCACTACTGGGCTAACGCAAGTCAAACACGTGAACAGACAAATAAAAGAAATAAAAGCAAGGCAAGGAAAGAAAAAAAAGAAGAGGAAAAGCCGTGTTAAAACGACGTTTAACCCTTTCTTAAACAATAACTACATTGGACAACTTCGTTGCAGACGACTTTAGAAAACATTGTGGGAAAAGGAGAAATTTCTCAGAACGATTCATTTTCCCACAATGGTTTCTGCCCTATCAGAAGATTATTTTCCACTTTCATCATATTTTGAAATGTCGTCTGCAAACTCTTTCAATTCGGAACAGTCGAAAATTTGGCGTTTGGTAAAGGGTTAAAACGAAGTTAAAACGTCGTTTAATAGCCATTTCAAAAAGGCACGGATTGGGTTGACAGCTTGGCTTGTCGTACGAGCTCCCAGGTCATAATTTCTCATTCAATTACCAACAAAAGGCCGTAGAATGGCGTATCGAATTATCACCCGTCTCTCGCCAGGCCCCTTGTGTGTGAAACATACAATTATCATATTGAGTTCGTCGAAAACAGACTCTCTATGGACGAATGAAACAGGGGACGAGTACGCTGTAAATGGGGCTATGGGTCAATTCATCGTCCTGTCTAATTGGGGCCCGTGTTCTTTTAGCGTATTTAAGTGCGATATCCTGCTTAAACTCAAAATCCTTGCTCAACTTTGAGTGTATGGATAAACATCGAAGTTAGAAGTAATAGTAATATTTATTCACCTGTCATCATTATACAACCATAAATCACCTTGGAAAATACATTTCATAAAACATAAATTCCATTATGGAGTTATAAGAGATGAGTCTAAATAAGACAAAATTCAAGACAAAACGTCTTAATTCAATATGTAAAGAAGTTAAGTGGTATTTTGGAAATGAACTTGTCCTCAACTTATTAGCTCAAACTTAAGCTAAAGCGATAGTTTTGAGTCAACCTAAACGCTGGCTTAAATGACGTTACAGATGCTCAATAAAGCGAGGTCAAGAACAAGGCTCACGCATTTTACTCTGGTCAGAACAATTTCCGTTCTTATATGTACTCCAGGAGTTGAATTTAAGAATTAAGTTGCACTTTTTTTTTAACGCGGGCCTTGATCTTTCTCTCCGAGAAAAAGAATTGTTTCGTTGGGAAGGAGATTCATGCAAACATATTGACCCGTTTTCTGGCTCCCTTTCGTAGAGAAAAGAGAACAGGGCACCGTTTTACTTAACATTTTATGCTAAGGATTTGCGTCATTTCAAAACAATTTTCCCTTTTATTTCAAAGAAGGCAATATTGCAATGTAACACATCATTGGAATCGTCTCTATGAGACGCTTTGAATAACGTGTCACATGGCAATAGTTAGTATTCATTTAAGATACTATCCATGTTGATCAGTTTTGACTTACGCAAATATGTTCCGTAAGTCGTTTAGTAAAACAGTACCCTGTTTCTTTGGAAAATGATAGACGGATGGAAATCGCTTTCGGGTTCGAAACATATTGCATATGGTGTATGTATCCATTTGTATATCATGTCTATGTGGACGATTGGTTTACACAAGGTCTTAATTCCATTCTAAAACAAGTTGAGGTTGTAACATTTAAAACCCAACTGACAGAATGTATTCATATTTTGCATTGTTCACTATACATTTCATGTCAGATTATCTCGTTTTTCCTGTAACAAGAACTGGGTGAAATGAGAGAAAAATTGAATAGATAATTCCCCACTGGTAGCTTGTATATTATTTATTGATGATTGTTAGTTAATTCGGCCCTATTTCTTGACTAAGGACCGGGTGTTCTTAGGAGACAAGTGAGATGATAACTGTCATTCGGATGTAATCTATTGTTTTTTAAAAAAAAACTATCTTATTTTATCCTTACCTGTATTACATCGATTGTGGAGGAACCTTAAAGCTTGTTCTAAGCCACTCTCGATGCCTGCTTCCCGGATACTTAACCAGTACTCGTGCAGATATGTGGGTTAGTCCCGAAAGACTTTCACCTCGCCTAACGGGGATTCGAACACGGGACACTCGGTACAAGAGGTCGACGCTCTACCTCTGGACCACCATTTAACGACGTTAAATCAAATCAAACCGAAGGCAAGCATAAGGTCATCGACCCGCCTGAACATGACCGGTAGATAGAAGGATTATCTGTGTGATATGTTATAAAAATATGTTCGCATTGAAGTACTTTCAAATCATTTTAATTTGAATTGTGTTTTAAGGTGCAACGGCAGCTTAGGTTATATAGCGTGTATTATTTCAAATCTTTAACAGTTGTATAGAATAAATCCATTGTAGATGGTTCAATATTTGATTCAAATGAATGCTTAACCAGAGAGAGAATACATGTTTATCCTTATAATGCTATGCATTTATATTACGGTAACAAAAACATTTTCCAACTAATTTGATAACACAAGGAGAATTCGCTCATAAGCAACAAGTTCTCTTTTATCCTAAATTATCAAATGACAGTTGTCAAGTGAAACAAAAGGCCCCCCCCAAAATGAACGCCCGCATTGGAGGAAACGGTTAACGTTAATATGGCAATTTTCGTAAAATTTACAAAATCCTCCAATTCAATTTACCATTCTAATACCCATCTGCCTCATTTCCGTTTCCCATTACCCATAAAGTCGGCGACGCTATTTCCATCCATAAAGAGAAGCCTAGAAAAAACACCAGCAAAGCCAATCTATTTCCCGAATAGCACGCGAACGACACTATTATTCATGCCAGGGGCAAAACAATGAGCGGTAGTTGATATTCTCCGGGGAAATCGGCATTGGAAAATGGACACGGTGTTCAGTGTTACTTTGGGATAGTTTGGACAGAGTTGTATTTTAACCCATTACCAAACAATAACGACATATGACCACTCTGTTGCAGACGACTCCAAAAAATATTTTGGGAAAAGAAGAAATTGCTCGTGTCGATCAATTTCTCATTTTCCCACAAAGTTTTCTACCCTATCAGAATATTATTTCACAATTCCATCACATTTTGGAATGTCGTCTGCAAACTCTTTCAATTTGGGACAGTCGAAAATCTGTCGTATGATAAAGGGTTAAGCATGTGTGGTCGCGAGAATGAGACAAAAGAGATGAATGCGGTTGCTTGATCACGTGTTTAATTGTCCGGATGGTCCATGCTTATTTTGCTAGACATATTGCTATCGAGTAAAACTACTTGTATATTTAACATAGATTGTTAAACAGGTTCTTACAACTTACACTAATCACTCTCGATTCTGTTTCCTAAATACATAACCAGTTCTCGCATCAAATGTGGATTTATGAAAGATCTCACGGGGGAGTCTGCTTCCAACGGGATTCAAACCCAAGACCTTTGTATCCCGAGGCCAAGGCTCTTATCTTTGACTATGCACTCCACGAATTACTGATGATCTATCCATCAAAGAATACATATGCATTATTTCAAACTTGCATGCAATTTGGGGGATCTAAGCTGTAATTGCATTAGTAAAATGTAAAGTATACGTCTGGATCATCCATACAAACAAACTGACATGAAGCTAAAGCGTACGCGGCGACAAGGGAAAATAAAGATAACCAATACTCTCATGTCATGCGAAAATTCTACAGTAGGTTTGTATGTAGAGATAAATGATTGGTGGCCGCTTGATCACAGAAGAAACGTTGATAAATGAGGTTAAGTCTAAAGGCAGCTTCTGCAATTTGGGAAGAGGGTTGTCGTGTACGATGTTCATCGTCAATTTCATTGTCTCTCTTTATGTTACGACTGGTGAGAGATTGAGAAATTGGTGGATTAGTTTTTCGGTTCATGTAAATGGCTTCGTTGTTGTTGTTGTTGTTGTTGTTGTTGCTGTGGTGGTGGAGGTTGTGGTGGTTGTGGTGGATGTGGTTGTTGTTTCTTTTTTGTGAGGGTTAAAAAACGTACAGAAGTTCTTTGCTTTTCCTTTGTTCAGCTTGATATAAAAGGAAAACATTTCTGAAAGATCAATCAATTAATCAAATTCATAAAACAATGAAACAAATGTACATCGTCCATAACAAGTGTCGAGACGATTCCAATCTTAAGATCCCTTATAAGTTGACAAATGCCAATCCGAATATTGAAAAAGGACTTTTGAATCGATGTGACAAAGAATTCTCCGATGACTAGTTCTCCTTTTGCCCCACTGCTTTGAAATATTATTTGATGCATTGCTATTCCGTCATCTATGTTGGTGAAATGCAAAAACAAGTGGACGGGTTTTCCTCACATGATTCTCGTCATTTTTGTAGCTAGCTCTTAACGATAAAGTAATTAACGTTGGACTAATCTATCGCATTAGTTGTCTAAAACGTGTCTTAATTACGGCCTGAACGCGTTTCTGTTTTCGGTGAAAACCCAATAAGGCGGTTTCTGGCAACACTCCGAGTTGCGGAACCGAATAAGCTCTCAGCGAACAATTTGTCTGTGGAAACATAATCAATGCCGGTTTGTCGCCTACCACAGTCTTGTCCTCTTGGGCTATAACTCTGAAGAATATTCCTGTATCTCAACTTCGATACAGAGTTGACATGACTGTTTGCAAATCGTAGAGTTAATATAACTAATTATTCTTTGAGGATTCCAGAAAAACATTCTGATTGACAAATATGTTATGCTCGTTTTCTGTGCACTCGATAAAACAATCAACACAATAACCAATGTCGGTTTGTCGCCTGCCATATTCTTGTTGCTTGGGTTATAACGCTCTAGGTTTCTGTATCACAGGAACCTCTATACAGAGTAAAATAAACCGTTTAGCACTAATAGCATTTGATGAATTTAAACTTATTAGGAAACGAGCGAAGCTATTATGTTTAAAATGGGACGCATTGTAAGTGTATTTTGATCCGCACTCGGAAGTAGTCAATTATTGACCAATTAGGAGTCAGAATTTGCCAATACAGTCAAATTTGTGTTTAAAGGCCAGCCCATGGAACTGAAAAAATTGACAATTTAAGACAGGTTATTTATATAGCATTCTTATCATAATAAAACATATGTTCAAAAGTGCTTTACAAGACATCTCCATAGCTTGCTGTTTATCGTCTGGGAACGACAATATATTGTTTGAATACTCTTGTGCATATATTGAAATTGTATATTTATTTTGTTTGCATATTGGTCTAATGAACCGTTATAGCCCAAAGCATATAGTTCTGATTTTGCTAATACAATATACAATTGAACTGAAAAAAGTGTCTTCACAATTCCATTCAAATTAAGTTTAGGAACAGTGAGATAGATCAAGATCAATGCAAGTTGAAGTCTCTTTCAAATGTTAAAAAAGATCCAATCACCTTTAACTATTTACCAAACAAAAACAACTTATAACCACTTTGTTGCAGACGACTCTGGAACACATTGTGGGAAAAGGAGAAATTGCTCTTAACGAGCAATTTCTCTTTTTCCCATAATGTTTTCTGCCCTATCCAAAGATCATTTTTTAATTTCTTCACATTTTGAAACATCGTCTGCAAACTCTGAATTTTGGACAGTCCAAAATTTGGCGTTTGGTAAATGGTTAATTACCATCGAGAGGGTGCAATATTTCAGTGGTTCTGCGCTCTTAGACAGAATTGATTGATTCCGTGTCAAACGTCAGTTCTATACAAGAGAAAACAAGAGAATCCACTCCTCAATTAACCGTTTTCTCTCTTCCGAATACCATGTATCAGACGTTTTGTAAATCAATTACTGCAAACGAGAAATATTAGAACAAATTATTTCTCTATATTCCAATGGCTGCTTGAACCACAATCGTCTATGAACTTTATTCACGTCTCAATATGTAAACGCAATTAAACGAACCTGTCGTGAAAAGTTTAATAAGTAAATCACTGCAACAAAAGGAAAAAGTACACAAAACAACAAAAAATCCCTGTTTGTAACAAAACCAAATATAAAATGTTATTCCCCACACTTTATAATGTCGTCTGCTATTTCTCCATATTGGCCGAGTCAAAGATCTGAAACAAGGTAAAGGATTTGCCTCGAATTCAACTGGACGACATCAACGCCGAAAGTGCTGAAGAGCAAGAGCATCAGATTCTTGTACCGAGGGTCCCCGGTTCAAATCCCTGTTAGCAAGGTGAAAAATGTCGGGACCAGATCTCGTATCGACGCAAGTTATTGTTCACGACTCAGGAAGCTGGCACCGAGAGTAAATTTAATAAACTTCAATCTCCGTAAACAATCGATCTAAAACAATTTTTAGAGTTTTTACTAACCCTAATTGCAACAGGTTGCCGTTTTGCCTTTGTGGAATACAAATAATTGTTGAAAAAAGGAGAAATTGATCATGTGATCAATTTCTCCTTTTTTTCAACAACAGTTTTCAAACGTCATCTGTTACAGACACCGTAATTCCGGTTTTGTTCGGTAAACGGCAATCTATATAAATAAAGTATAACTTTTCAAGGACTCGGCTACGTGGTGGTAAATGAATTCTACTAACGAGAGGATATTTAGTATCAAGTATATATGCCATTGTTGTAACAAGGTAAGTTTGTATAAGTTACAAAACAGAAATAAAAACATATATCTTTCTGTTTATCTATCTATATTCAAATGACCGTACCATTGCCCATGCCACCGTTCCGTATTCCGAGATCCGAGAATTCGTCCTTGGAAAAAAAATAAACGCATAAAGTTTCCAAGGCCGCGGATACGTCAAACGAAATGGTATGCAAACATGCATATGCCTTCTCTTTTTATAAATTGACTTCGTTTCTTTTCTGGGCGATTTACAGCAGAAATGACATGTGATATCCGTTTTATTCCACATACATGATCTGTTTGATACATGATTTGTTTCATTTATTATTTAAGGTATTATATCGCGTCAACAAAGTTTCAGGAATTCGTTTGGGGTTTAGCGCCGTATCAACAATTTTTCAGTTATATAACGGCTTTCCTGGAATTACCAGTATTAGGCTAGGGCTCTGAAGTCAAGTCTCAGAAATATTGCGACACTAAGTACATCATGATTTCTTACTTTAATACCCATAAGGCCAAGTTAATGGGTAGAACTATTGACAATCTGTTTTACAGCAGGGAGACTACCTCTTGAAAATGAGCACGTATGATATTTTAGTTCATTGTGATAAAAGAATGATTTGCTCATGTAGGGGCGCCTTTTTCTAAAAATAACTGTAAGATTGGCCTTGCAAGAAACTAACCCCTTCTTTTTGACAAGACTCGATTTTTATTCATGATGGGCTTTTGTAAAAGCTGCTTTTAAAATGTTTTAATCTTGGGTATAAGATCTAATAACAAAAACAAATTCTGCTTCTGTGAAATGGTGACATATTTATTAGAAATGTCAAGTTGAAATGCAATGAAACCTCGAAAATCATTGGTTACCAATATACTTCTCATTTTATCTCTACAATGGCTGGATACCAAAAGATACTGTTTTGTTTTCTACGACATAATTGGTAACATAAACAGTCTTACTGTGATAAATGCTCCAAGAAAAACACGTTTGAACAGTTTCAAACTTTTTAGTTATTAGTACTTATTACTTAGTGATTTACTTTGGAGCGTGGTTTATATATTCAGTCACTAAACTTAAATCATGGTAAAGCAGACGTTCCAATAGAAGTAATTATTCGCGCAAAAAAAAAGATATCCAATTTCACTCATATTCAAAAGAAAGTATCAATTAACGATCATTACAGAAAACCCATATGACAAAAGAATAAATTGCTCGTGAAGAGCAATCTATTCTTTTGTCACAGTAGTTTCCTACCAACTTCAAACCGATATAACCATTTTGAATCGTCAAGCTACATCTTCCATTGCTCCCACGTTGATCCAGTCGAACGATTCCAAATGGGTATTATCGTTTAATGTCCGGTGTCCTACGGGGGCGTGGTTAGAATGCTGTGACCCGGACTGACCCGGAAATAATAGGGTTGAACGGTAATACCATGGTGACGTTAAATGTTCACCTGACTCGCCGCTGGTTTCTATACAGCGGGACACAAAGGTTGGTATTTAGTCATGGCCCCATTTTGTTTACCCGTAACCCATTACGTTATTTCGGTTTCTAGTGTCATTTGTCACCGGTCAAAATTGAAATTATAAACAGAAAATGTTTTTTAAAATATGACACGTACCAATCAGAAGTTGCTTTTCCTTCAACATCCCATTTTCTAAACAATTCTCTTATGAGTAGTCATTAAATGTAAGCACAAACCAATTGGCATGAAGTGTCACAAACTTTAATCATCTGTGCTGAAGTAAAGGAAGTACATTTTGGCCATACATATCAATCATTGCTTGTCAATAACGTTCTGCCTTTGTGAAGATGATATCTTATTCTAAAGTGTTTTGAATAAATGCATAAACGCATGCAAAGGATGGTCAAACAACAACTGTGACTTCTCTATGCTTTAGCCATTGTTCTTAAAGACTTGATTTTCTTTTTTTCACATTAGTTTCCATCGAATTGGTATATAGGCATTCAAGCTTTGTGCTCCTATTGCCTTAAGGGAACGATTATGATATGTTTTGACCAAGGTCAAGATAATTTATGTCAGAGACACCGGTGTATCTGTTCATGCTTATATGACCTTTTGTTGACCAATGTTGATTCATAAATACATGCCTTTAGTACCTTCGTTTGCTTATTTATTCACTTGGTTACTTTATCATAGACACACTGAAGATATCAGGTTTTAAAATGTGTTTCTTTATTTCTGAAGATTTCAATTAGGTCTGTTTACAATCAAATGAACGGTTTTCACTGATTTGGTACACAAACAAACCCATGCCAATTGTATGGTTGGCATTAAAATGTTTCTACTGGGGGAATAGATTGTTTTCCGTCAATAAACCCTTTACCAAACAATAATGACATTTCACCAGTGTGTTGCAGAAGACTCTGGAAAACATTGTGGGAAGCGAAGAAGTTTCTCCTTTTCCCACAATGTTTTCTACCCTATCAGAAGATCATTTTCCAATTTCAGTGCATTTTGAAACGTCGCTGGCAAACTCTTCGAATTTGGTACTGTCAAAAATTTGGTGTTTGGTTAAGGATTAAACGTTCCCTGTCGTTACAGTTTCTATAGAGGAAAGCGGCCCAACTGGGACTATTTTCGAAGAAATCATGGTTACCGAACGCGCGGCGTGTATTACTATTACGATTACGCGGGTATCGGTAGGTGTCTTCCGGCCTGACATGCGCACGAAAACTCCCGGCACGTGTTTTGTAGCAACCATCTGCTGCCATTTCGTTCAACCCCTTTCTTCGAATGGGGATATTTCTTGCGTTTGCGGATACATGGATTGTTCAACCCATTATCAAACAAAAACGACATTTAACAACTTTGTTGCAGACGACTCTGGAGAACATGGTGGGAAAAGAAAAAATTGCTCGTTTCGAGCAATTCCTCCTTTCCCACAATGTTTTCAACCCTGTCAGATGATCATTTTCTAATTCCATCACATTTTGAAAATCGACTGCAAACTCTTTCAATTTAGGACAGTAGTAAATATGGCGTTTGGTAAAGGGTAAGAAACGCCCAAGCTGAAAAGGTGGTCTAAAGTCACACTAACGAATCACTCCTTTTACGTGGTATCCTTTATGAAGGGTTTCCACAATTATTTTGAAATGTGAAACAATTAAAGTGAACGTAAAATGGTTGGCATATTCGTTTTAAAGCTTTAAACACAGCCGAGCTTTGCATGCGAAATGGATTGTGGGAAAAATGTGTGAATGTTACCAGGGGAACCAGGGTGTCCTGCCGATAGGTCATTCAGAAGGGGTGACTCGGGTCTGGTGCCCCCGTGTCATTGCGCGCATCATTTAGCGTGAATGGGGTGACAAAATGACCGATAAAATCTCCGGAACGTATTGATTCTTCTCATTCTTTCTTTACACTTCCATCAGTTTGTGGAGATGGACTTTTCCAATTTCAAATAACAAAATGGGATTATTTACGGGTCATTTAAGTTTCGAAGCTGGTTTATAGTTGTCTTTGGGTTAATCCTGTGGCACGAGATAAGTATTGAATAACCATTATTCGCTTTAGCAATAGATCTACTCTTTAAGATCATACATTCGTTTTCTTCTTACTAACAGACGTAATAATATTTCCTCTTTGTAATTCATGACTGGTATATAAAGAAAGCATTTTCAGACGACATACAATGACATGAGATGAAACTATTTTGATAGGAAACACTGTACCAAAGGATATACTGCTCATGATATACCAAAGTCTCATCAAAACGGTATGAAACCATTGCGATAAAATGATTAATTGCTCATGATGAGCAATTCACCATTTTGTCACAGTGGTTTCTACATGATCCCTTCAGATAATTGGTCGAATTTATGTTCATAAAAACATCACCATTATAGTCAATAGAGGACTGCTAGCCATTAACGAAGATAGTGATGATGAATTAGAACAAGAGGTTTAATCGATTCTTCTACAATATTTTTTTCTTTCATTTCTTCTCAGTGCAGAAATAGAAGTGTTTGTTAGTATGGGACTTAACGCATCTAGTAAACGACAGTTCAATTACACACACATGTACCTATTCACCTTAGTTACTAACCGGTGCAAACCTTTTTTGACGTGGAACAGACTGTTCTGTCATGATAGCATCCTTTTACCAAGAGGTTGGTGCAAGATGCAATAACACAGGTACACCAGTCTGAAATCAAAAGGAAAGTATACGGAACAGCAAATTTTTGTCTTGAACGGTAGTTTTTCATTTAGTTTGAATAAGTATTATTAGACTGTAGGGGAGATATATATTTCAATCTTTGCTTTCACACATCTTGTTCGAAGTTATAGACTTTACCTTGTACGTTTCCATTGCCATCCCATCCCATCAAATACAGGATATCATTAAAAGAAGTCGTCATACAATTTTGTCTAAAAATGTTTATTAACAAGGTTGTCTAAGCGAAATGAAATCATTGTTAGCACACAGATTTGGCAAATCATCAATATCACAAATGAGACCACACTCTCCCATTTTTCTGTCCAACAGTTAATGAAGTTAATGAAAAATACGTTCATTTGAGGCGATTGTTGGGATTATCCGTTATCTGTTCGAAGGAAAAAATATGTATACACAACAAAACACAAAGTAATTAGTTGGTTCTGTTGAGTTTAGATATCCTATAAACATTTAAAATATATGTCCAATTAAGAAGATTATTTGAGGACATACATCGTCTTCGAGCTAAGAAATATAAACAACGTTCTACGAACACCCGTAAAAAAAATTATACCAAGGCATTCAGTTAATTCCCGCCAGTTTATTGCCAACAAATCAAAGACAGAAAGTCGCCCGTATTGTTCATTATAAATGCCACTGAAATCCAATATGGAAAATGGAAGGGTCCTCCCATTAAACGCGAGAGGAAAATCGTTAATTAGGTGTTAAAATGGTATTTTATGCACCGGCAGACAAGGTTACTCAAGGGTTCACAGGGAAAAGGGCTGCACTACGTTACCATCCAACGCAACATTTTTGTGTCTTGCAGCAGACGGCTTTCAAAAAGCATTGTGACAAAAGGAGATATTACTTGTCACGGTGCACAGAGAAAGGGCTATTCCACATTACCACCCACCGCCACATTTTTTGCGGCTTGTAGCAGACGGCTTTCAAAAAGCATTGTGGCAAAACGAGAAATTGCTTGTCACAAGCAATTTCTCCTTTTGCAACAATGCTTTTTCGGTCCATTCACATATCACAACAGTACAACTGAAACGTTTTTTTCACATATTTACCAAGCTTTTCTTAAGTCGTCTGCTTCAAGTATATATGTTGTCTGCAGGTGATAGAGATATAGTATAAAAGGCTCGAATAAACTGAACGCAAATTACTCGGAATGAATAATACGTATGATTGACTAATTGGAGATTTAACAATTTTGATTTTATTTTTCAAGTTGACGGGATACCTTTTCAAACCTAAATTTGATTTACAACGGAGAAGCTTGTGCGATTCATCTTTCACTTAGGTTTGAACCTGTCATTTGGTTCGGCAACATTTCGGATGTTTTACAGCTGTCGAAGAGTGCAAAGATGTCCAAATAATATTCGGAAACCTCTGCATCATCCTGAGCAGTTTTGGGTCCAAACAGTTGCGGAAGTGTTTACATCCATTAATCCTTTACCAAACGCCACATTTTCGACTTTGCCAAAGTGAAAGAGTTTGCCGAAGTCATTTCAAAACATCATGAAATTGATAAAAAGAATTATGTTGATAGGGCAGAAAACATTGTGGAAAAAGGAGAAATTGCCCTTAACGAGCAATTTCTCCTTTTCTCACAATGTTTTCCAGAGACGTCTGCGACAAAGTGTTTATTTGACGTTAATGTTTGGTAATGGGTTAAACACGCACATGCTTTATATTCCGAACCGAAGCTTTTCGCTGTGCCTCAGATCGCCCGATAATGTTTCCAATATTGGAAGTTATTACCGTACTGGGTACGGTGGGAAAGCAGCCTAACTGTGGTAGCGTACCGCTGCTTGATACGACTGATTACCTCCAGGTTGTCGGGGAGTTTTTATCAGTAACGAGAGCCTATTGATTTGGTTGATTGTATTCTCTCTAGCCTCGGTCAACCCTTGTCAAATTGTATCTCTTTAGGTATAACATTAAAATGTTTCAAACAAAACTTAGGTTATTCATTTATAAGGGTTGTGGATCGCATCAACATTATTTCATTTATGATGCGATACCCGACTTTTAATTAATGATCGGAGAGTAACACATACTCAACTGGGAATTAGGACTGACCGGTGTGTCTGAACAGAAGAAGTATGTTCAGTAATGAAGTGCTGTATCAAAAGATCGGATTGGGGAAGATTTATTCAAAACGAGCAATATAATCAAGACTGTCTTTATGATATTACATCAGCGATGCTGAATAATCAGCGAACCGTTCAGGAGAGGGACTCAATACGCTTAAAGTTTCAGTTCCAATTCACCTGTAAAAATCTTCTTTTTTCGATAGAATATATTTAAACTAATAATCAGCAAAACAGAATCCACTCAGTCGACAATTAGAAAATGAATTGCGGGGAAAGTGATTAGTCGATTGCGCTGCTTAATTACACCACCTGCTAAGGACAGATGAAATTACTTTTATAGGGACTTAAACTTATTTATATTTAATAATTATACATAGCGTGTGGTTTTCCTAAGTGTGGGGTGGTATACAGGCTCAGCTTCTCCTGCCACAGAAAGTTTTCTTTGTGTGGACAGTTGGTCGTTTTCTCACATTAACTCTGTCCAAACTTGATGGTCTTTATCGTTCAAAGCTTCCATGTCATGTTGTTATATTGGGTCAAACTAAACCAAAATATACAAGTAACTGTATTAGGTCCAATAAAATTGTTAACGTTATTCACGTTAAGGATTGTATAACAAAGGGTTGAACAAGTCAAGAGATGTCACATGGTAGACACAGGTTGCACTGACTTCAAGCAGCCGTCATGTTATCTCAATCCGAATGGTCCGGGCGGAGATAGTCTTAATGATCAAGACATGTGTATCTCATTCTACACAGTTATAGCTTGGATCATCCGAGTTTCAGGCGGAGATTGCTTCTTTATGTTCCATTTTATGCAATCGAATACTTAGCACCTGGTGTTATTCGGGTCCTGAATGGCCGATGGTTAATGTGGCTGACTAAGAACTCGCGGGTCCCGGGTTCGAGCCCCACAGACACCTCTGATTTTGTGGAAATGATCTTAGGCAAGTCACTTCAAAGCCATAGCCTAGTACTAGTGGGACACCATACAAAACATTACCAATATATTAAACGGTAGTTCTGGAGTTTGTTTGTGATAGCATTAATTGAATCATGTAGAACGTCAAGGAATGCTAGAGAAGGTTTAGCGCAAGGGAAGTAACCCTTGTGAAATCCTCAACATGAGAATGGGGGTTATCTTTCATATCGAAAGGAAGCTTGCTTGATCTCTTAATATCGAAAGGATTGTAATTCTTAAGTCCTAAATGACAGTTTCTAAAGTCTTTTGTTATTCATAAGTAACTTTCTTAACTTTTATGAACCCTCGTCTTGTACACATGTGATTTAATCGAATTCGGCTCGTTTGTAGGTTGGACTTAAACCTTTATGTCTTTTCAATATTGTATTAGTTACATTTTGAACATGATATAATCATTTCACATACCCGTCCGTGTCTGTTTGTTGGGAAAATCATCTTAGCACGTAGCATGTGGCAAGTAACTTTACTCGAATAGTGCATATAGGTAACATCTTCAATTCGTCTTGAATCAATGATGTGTGCGTTCCAAAACATGCCAATACATATCCCTTGACATACCAAGACATGTCTCCAGGCCTTTATTCCTTTACTTATAGGGCCATCCGTCCTGATCTTGGAACCATAATCAGACGAATCGTGCTATTCTTTCTTTGTTTTACAACGCTGACTAATAGTTCAACACTGGCAAAGAAATGCAAAGGGCGGGTCATTATGAACTGACCACCTAGAAATAACCCAAAAGCAGCTAAAACGTGTTCGATTCGAAACAAGAAAACGACGACAGATGGAAAATGTAAATGGCGTCAAACTGAAACTCAAAAAAGACAATGCTGATTTTCTTAAATATTAGTGAAAAAATGACTGCCAGACCATAATATCTCAATGGTTACCAAGATATGAAGAATGGTTGATCCTGTCTTTCCGCTGAGAAATATATTGTTTATATGAGAAAGCAGACGGTGATTTGAATATAATGCAATATAGTAATATATTTAGGCCATTCGTGAACAAATTCTTGTTGTCATTATTTACTAACGACCAAATACACACCAAGGGACATAACTTGGGCGTTCCAATTGTGGCTGATGTAATGTTACTTCCCCTTATAACATTTTCCTTCATTCTTGACATTGGGTTTAGCGCTGTGTCAACAACTTTTCAGTTATGTTACTTACCTCGCCTTGAATGATACATTTCTAGGGATCCATAGAGTCTTGTCCAATCGATTATTAAAAAAAGAAACATGTACTCTATTGTTCAAGATGTAAAGAATTCTCCAAAGAAGCACATGTCTTCCTCTATAACAAAAGTTCAGCCATCGAAGATGCCGTCAGAAACACTTTTAAGATTTCGGCGACAAAAAATGCATCCCTTGATAATGAGTAAAGAACGCTCGTATATACTCTTGCATTTTTGTTACCCGTTTTCGTTGGATAGCAAGTGTTGGAACGCACTTTGGTTTATTATCGCCTCGACCCATTTCCTTAAGAAGGAATTGTACCGTTGGTCCAAATTGAAGGCAACATCAATACGACAAATTTCAAGTATGGAATAGGATTTCTTTTTTATGATTTAGATAATATCCGATTTGACAAAATGATCACTGACTCGTTACGAACAAATTCTCAATTAGTCACCGTGGCATCTTTAGTTAGCATTAAAAGTGAGCCCGTACAAAGGAGTCGTTAAATTGAGACGTTTCGATAACTGAGGCGGAATGAAATGACATAGTTGTGGTCAGATAGAGATGTCTTCGATTGTCCACCCTACATACACATAGCGGACACAAAAACCTATTTGACATCGATACTCATTTTAGTCCCGCACTGAATTACCCAATCGTAACTACTCGGATATTTCCGTGACCTGAGAAATATACCGTATATATATAAGTGAGGGGTTGCAAATGTTGTCGAATATGTCCCGGCTTAAAGCACATTTGCTATGAGAGTCCACGTCGAGTAATTTATTGTATATGAACGTTTTAACATCACTTAGAATCTTTATTTTTGGTCGGTATGTCATACGCAATAGTGAAATTACATGTGGTGATATAGTTCTATTTCCTTAATAAAATAAGATGACTGTTTAGATATTTCATTTGGCATTTTGATGTGAAAACGAACGAACAAAGAAAGAAAGATGTCTTGCAAAAAGAAAAATGACGGCTGCCATATCATGTCAGAGGTGTTTTCATTTGATTTACCCGATGATTTCAGAGTGTGATTTACCCTGTTTCGCCATTTCCATTCTCTATTAGCAAGACAACACCAAGACTTCCTCCATCCATCAATTATGTTCATGTGGGAAAGCAGTTGGTGGCTCGAAAATAACATCCTGAATTTAATCTGGTGGGGAAATGCTTTGAGGCATGGGTATGTGTACGGATTGCTGTATTATAACCGGTTTAATGTTGAAAAAATGGCAAAAACCTCCAATCCAATTGAATAATTACCGGTCAAAAATCTAGGCCTGAAAGTAAAGGGGAATTATAACTCGGATGATCCAAGCTGTAACTACGTGACAGCTTGGAGGCGCCCTGCGATAAAAACGCGTCAGCATTCCCCCTCTGTGTGTGAGGGGTCCAATCGGCGACGAGAAAAAATATGGGCACCAATCAGAAAGAAGAATTGATTGACCAATAAGATTGGTTTTTGCTTCCATTTCCGGTAATTTACAGAAAAAAACATGAACGATTGTTAACATTTGATTGACGGGAAATGTGAATTCGTTTTAAACCATAGCAGAGTCATTTGATGAAATCCATTGTCGAAGGGAAATTCACTTAAGTGTCAATTTTAATAAAACATCTCTTACATAAAAAGGGTCATCTGTACCCTATATATTTAAACTTAACATTCTTTTGGACTGTTTGTCAACTCTATATCACGATGTTAGAAATGAAACAACATCAACGCCTCCCTGATAAAACTAATAAACCCTTTCCCAAACAGTAACAACATTTGACCACTTTGTTGTAGACGACTCTGGAAAACATTGTGGGAAAAGGAGAAATTGCTCATGATGAGCAATTTCTCATTTTCCCGCATTGTTTTCTGCCCTATTAGAAGATTGTTTTTCAATTTCATCACTTTTTAAAATGTCGTCTGCGAACTCTTTCAATTTGGGACAGTCAAAATTTTGTGTTTGGGAAAGGGTTAAAACAATGTCAACATTTTGGTGATGAAGCGATCTGCTTCGCCACACTTATTTCGAAATCAATCCTTTGTGGTCATTTGTGTTGGTAAAAAGATAGTCACCTCTTGTTATATGTACGCTAAATAACCATGGATATTGATGCATCATTAAAACTATAGCCCACTTACCAATCTAGTGATAATCAAAATCGGTCTGTGCGACTCATTCCATGCATGAAAGCATTGGGCAAAACCTTATCCCGTACCATTTTAGATTTAAAAAAATATTGAATCAAAATGTAATCAGTTTTGTTAAGCTTTCAACATTTAGTTACCCTTCTCTTCCCGAGTCAAAGTCGTTACCATTCTAAAATTCAAACTGCAATAAAACACACAAACTATTCGATTAGGTAAAATACAAACTTTTACTATATCAAGAAAGTAATCGATATTGTATTGGCAAAACGGATTTGGTTTTGACGATAACCATTTTGCTGCAAACATAAATGTTATTCAGAAGAAACTGGCTCTTAAATCTGTAAATTTGATTAATATTAATATACTTAAGAAATAAAAATCTATGTCAAATGCGTAATCTTTGAGGTCAAACGATGATGCTATTAACAAGATAAAGGGTTGTGTGATGTACGGCGGTGTCTGGATTAGTATCTGTGTGTGACGCGCGTCGCTTCCGTCTGGGGTAATAAAACTAGGCGTTTGTTATACCAAAGACCTAATGTTTATTAGGTCTTTGGTTATACCAACAACCCGAAATATTTACTATTCTATACTCCCCCTTTATAACATGCCCCGAAGTTGTTTGTATAGCTTTTTTTGCTTTAGGAATCATTTGTTTAAAAGACATAGCTGTTATCTATATCTATTGTTTTTCCATTCGCGCTCGCCCAACCTTCCAATAATATACTTTGAAATAGTTTCTGGATTTATATTTCAGATTAGACCAATAATGTCGATTTCAATATTCAATAAAATATCAAATTGAGAGCCCATTTTCCCATAGAATCGGCCATCAGAAATGATAGGCTAAAGGTTTTTTTTTGTGGCAAAAGTTTCCATAAAAAAATTCTCTGATGGTTTGAGTGTTTTCTAGATTTTCGCTTAGAGTCACAAATATCTTTACTCAATGAATGAATATCTACGTATTCAATTGAAATCAACTGTTACAATACTTTGGCAATTGACAAAATTCGTATGAGGGAAAGGGAATCTCGGTTTTAATGTAAATAGATTTATTCTATCAAACGAAAAGGAGCCAATATTAAATTCCCGCCAGAATTTACCTGTCATTTTAACTCCGCCCCTTTCTACAGATTTCCCGACATGCACTACCTCGAAAAATCGATATCCGCTTGACGCGCTTTTACATCGAATGCATCCAGACGTAGAGTGAAATATCTACGTCTGGATCATTCGGACTAGGGGAATTAAGGCTTTCTTTTGCTATCTTTGCAGATCATAATACTTCAATTTAATCCTTTACGTAAAAATAACCGTATTTTACAAATATGCTGCAAAGGAATTATCAGAAATTTTCTACAAGAGCACCCCATTTCTAATCGCAGTTTCTATGAAGTATAATAGCCTCTCTAAATTACATAATTACCCTACAAATAGGCAACAGACGGACACAACCTCATTTTTGTAAAGGGTCGACTTTTAACTAACCTTCGAAAACACCATCGAGTGGTTGTATTGGACTTCAAATGCACATGCCTAAAGAACCAATGAAAAATATGACAAATGCTTACGATTTCATACTCTACAATCCGCAGTTATCGTTGTGACATAAAGACAGGCTTCCCAAGAAGAACACATTTTATACCATGGAGTTAAGTTTATTTTCTAGTGTATTTCTCTTAATTTGCGGTAAAGTCAGTTTGTAATGGGTTTACGGCCAATGACAGATACTCCATCAAGCTAAGCTAAACCTTTCCGAATAACCCGTTCCTTGAGAAAGAATTTGGTGATTAGTCCAAATTGAAATCGACAGCAAACGACATTTATAACATATGAAACATATGGATTTATGGATGCAATTTGGATGAAACCACCGGGACAAATGAAGAAATTGTCAATATTGTGCTTTTTGCTCCAATCCTTTAATTAAACCATTACCAAACAATAACCACATTTGACCAGCTTCTTTCAGACGACTCTAGGAAACATTGTGGGAAAAGGAGAGTTTGATCTTGACGAACAATTTCTCCTTTTTCCACAATGTTTTCTTTCCTATCAGAAGATTGTTTGATAATTTCAACACATTTTGAAATGTCGTCTGCAAAGTCTCTCAATTTGGTACAGTCGATAATCTGGTGTTAGGTAAAGGGTTAAATATGCGTTTGTAGCTATATAACGTTTACCATAAGAGGGAAACGATCGTCGAATATATATGAGACAGGGTTTAAAGTTCATTTGTTCCGGTTGAGCGCATGTTTAACTCTCGCGATATTTTGCATTATGATCTCGCGTATTTGCCCCCTCTCCTATACCTCTGCTTTAATGGAAAGCGAATATAGGAAAATCTACCTTTATAGAGCGTATGTGTATTGCGACCTTAAACTACCTACATACGACGGGGAACAAGCCGTTGGTCTTTAAACGCAATATTTCTACTTCAAACATTTAAATTATAGTTTGTAACGGATTATATAAGTGAACAGAGGTGCTGAGTTTGAGCAGGATTGAGTTATAAACCTATATATTCCCTCCGTCAAGATGTGAGACGACATACGTTTCGTTGGTTGACAGAAAAAAGAGAAAATCTATATCGCGTGTGTGTGTGTGTGTCACAGTTAACTGTCGTTACCTGAGCTCGGCATAGTGAATAGCCTTCTACATACACAAGGCTGTTTTGTTAGGTACAGATAGTGGGTCAGATAAATAACGAAGACAATCGAAAACAAAAACACAAAACGGAGCATACTATGTAGAAAGGAGAATAAAAAGTGATGATTAAGTGTCATATAGTGCCATTTACCGTGGATGTATACGCTGAATTCGTAATTCATTTCGTTAGTGTGTTTTTTTCTTCTGGATTTATCGTTTGACATTTCCTTTTGTTATCCTTTTTCTCTTTCTCTTCTTTATTTCTGTAAGTAAACAAACGAACAAACTCTCCGATCAAATAGGTGTAGAATGTGTGTCGCAGTCTTAACCTAAAACAGCAGTTCGATTTGCTTATCTTGTTAATCACACGCCTGCGTGGTGTGTGTTCGTGTGCATAAAACTAAACTCATCAGCAACAGTATTAGAACACAAAACAAAACGGAAGATGAGTTTACGTAAGTTGAAGCTGTTTAAGATCATACAGACGGGCACTACGGAAGCGATTCTGAAGGCCCTGATGGACTACCTTAAAGGCGGAAAAGATCCGAACATTCGCGACGAGCAGACTGGTGGTACCCTGCTCCATCTGATCGTGGAACACGGAGACCGGTTCATCACGGGCCAGACCGTGTCGGGGGTCTACATGCTCGTCTGTAAGGACATCGAGATCGATGCCCAGGATAACCTCGGCGAGACCGGGCTCCACAAGGCCATGCGCATCAACGGCGGCTTCCGTATCATCATGGCGCTCATGAGGTAAACCGTCTTTGCATGTGAATACAATCTGTTCATGTGGATACAATCTTTATCTTGACCGACGTACATAACATACAAATAAGGGTTATAATAGAAAAGATATTCATGTAATAGTTGTATATATAGCTGGAAAACAATCCACGATGTATGAGAGAGGGGAAAGAGAGACAGAGAAAGACAGTGTGAGATAAAGAGAGACTGTGAGAGAGGGGAGAGAGAGAGGAAAGAGAGAGAGAGAGAGAGAGAGAGAGAGAGAGAGAGAGAGAGAGAGTGAGAGGGGGAGAGGAGAGAGAGAGAGAGAGAGAGAGAGAGAGAGAGAGAGAGAGAGAGAGAGAGAGAGAGAGAGAGAGAGAGAGAGAGACAGAGAGAGACAGAGAGAGAGAGAGAAGAGAGAGAGAGAGAGAGAGAGAGAGAGAGAGAGAGAGAGAGAGAGAGAGAGAGAGAGAAAGAGAAGAGAGAGAGAGAGAGAGAGAGAGAGAGAGAGAGAGAGAGAGAGAGAGAGAGAGAGAGAGAGAGAGAGAGAGAGAGAGAGAGAGAGAGAGAGAGAGAGAGAGAGAGAGAGAGAGAGAGAGAGAGAGAGAGAGAGAGAGAGAGAGAGAGAGAGAGAGAGAGAGAGAGAGAGAGAGAGAGAGAGAGAGAGAGAGAGAGAGAGAGAGAGAGAGAGAGAGAGAGAGAGAGAGAGAGAGAGAGAGAGAGAGAGAGAGAGAGAGAGAGAGAGAGAGAGAGAGAGAGAGAGAGAGAGAGAGAGAGAGAGAGAGAGAGAGAGAGGAAGGAAGGAAGGAGAGAGGGGAACAAGAGATGAAGGGAAGGAAGGAGAGAGAGAGAGAGAGAGAGAGAGAGAGAGAGAGAGAGAGAGAGAGAGAGAGAGAGAGAGAAAACAATACCTATACAAAAGTACCCAATGGTGTTTCATTTGGTGTACGTCAACACATATGCATAAATGTCGATTAGGATAAGTAAATGTCAATAAAGGCTGTACAATACGACAAGACTTGCGAAATCGAACGAAAACAACCATGAATTAATGGCATTATAGATACAGATATAAAATATAGGTCAACGCATTGCTATCAACCATAACAACACTTATACAATTTCAATATACACCCACATGTGATTTTTCATTTGGACATGCTCATATCTTTTCATGCTGGTGCTATAGCTTATCGGAATACATCGATCTTTTTCATGATACTGTTTATGCCTTTCTTTACATTGGTACATGCTCTTTTTTTTTCATAATTATGATATTGCCTTTCTATGGTTTATATTGATTAAGAAACAGGTTGGTCAAAAGCTTAGTTATGATAGACATTTTGCTCTTTGGTAGTATAGGAAGAACATATGCAAGTGTTTACTCTAAGCATACATACACTGTATTTTTAAATTGTTTTCTCTGCAGTGGTTGTGCAGTTTCAATAGTTTCATAAACAGTTTCAGGGCTTTTCTTCCTTGAATTGGGAAGTAGCCTAGGCCTGTTTATTATAGGAAATTTAACGCTGAAATTTCACAATTGTTACTCCAAAAGGTTGGTGTGACTTTGAATTATTTGGAAATCTGCATGATTTTAAAGAAAGAAGTATTTTACACACCGCTGTTACATAACACGAAAAGGTACTTAGACGTTTTGTGTCAGAATGAAACTGTGTGTAGATATTTGGTAATCAGAAAATAACTTTTATTTCAGTTTGAATAAAAGGGCATTCGGCCAATTAAGTTGGTCTGACACTTTTGTTTAACTTCCAATTCAAATTGAGAATGAGAAGAATGGGTGCATTTCATCCCCGAACAATGAGTTTTATGTAACACCTCGTTTCCACTCAATGAATCAATGTTTTCTACTTCAGTTAAAGCGGTCACGAGAGGTGTTTCTCAATGCGCAATTTGCGAAATTGTGTAATTAGCTATGAATGGCAAATCGAGGGATTGGCGCAGAACAAAAGTATTGTATTCACTTAAGCGAGTGCGTTAGCTTTGATTTCCGTCAATCCATCAACATGCTTAGAGACATATCAAATTTCGATATATGCGACCCTTGTAAACGTAGACATAATAAATGCTTTGTCCATCAGAGGTTCTCTCGTAGCTTGCAGTTATATTAGTCGATTTTTAGGCAATCTTTTGATATATGATATGATATCGGTAGTTCAATGCAAGACTATAGTAAGTATATAGATGGCTTGAAGAGCAGAAGAACAATGTGAAATCTACGATTTTCGGTAATAACATGTCAAAATCGATATAATCTGAATCAACACAATTAATAAAAATCAGGTTTTACAAAGGTACCATTACCATGTTGTTTTCAATGAGACGCGTAGACAAGCAATCGATACACATGAAGACAACATACAAATGTATAAAAGATTGTTTATGCACATCTTGTTGGTCAAATTATTAATCGCATCACTATATTGTATATGAAGGCAAAATGTTTGATGTTGATCCGAAATGTGGAATGCACATGTTTATTCGCATCTTTGGAGTCTGATTTTGATCGAGATCAAGAATGTTTTATTGACCTAAATTTCAAACTTTTCCGTTAAAGCAAACACCTTTTTGCAGAAAAACAATAAAGAATAAACAAATAATATAATATATGTAAAGGTACATGTGATGGTTCAGATATATCATACATATCATACCTTAACAAAGTAGCGTTCTTTAATGTTTTTAAGTAAAAGTTTTAACAAAGATATCAAAGGAACCCAGCAGTTAGCACTGCATCTAAAGATGCACCCACTGCGTCGCTACGTTGCTTTCGGGTGAATTTCGGTCTAAACTGTTAGACTGTTTTTGAATACTGCAAAAAAAGGAAAGAAGGCCTATTATGAAAAGACAAAAAAAATATGTATATATACACATACATATAAATAAACATATGACACATAAAACCGGCATCTTTTCACTCCACACCTTTTCCGTCGCCTATTGATGTATGTTCTCCACGCCTTCAGCATACAAACACGATATCGGGAATTCGATACACCGAGAACAATGTCGATGTCAATGTAAACTTTTGTTTGTATTTCAACACACCCCACCGCGTACCTCATGCCTTCTTACCTAATTGCACCTACAGTAAAGTATTTAAGAAACTCCTTTGGGGAAAAGAAAAATTGCCTAGGGAGATCTAGCTCGGATGATTAAAAATTTAAAGGCTCATGCAAGGAGACTAATGCTATATCAAACTGTATTATCTGGTAAACCTTTGGTTAGATTAAACAAGTTATCACACAAGAAAAGACATCAGCGCAACTTCAATCTGAAAGCAAACGAAAATAACCAAGATTAACTAGTTTGATGAATCAGATTGCCTGATTCTTCACCTCTGACCTGGTCACGTGATACACACATTCTTGAAACGACCAATCAAAATTCGTTATCTTTAATATGTAAACAAACAGAATTGGAGACAACTATATGTCAAGCACAACATAACTTATGTTAAATGAGTTTAGTAAATAGGATCTCGAAGCATTAATGATTTAATTTTCATGACCTTTATGAACATAATAAAAGAGCTCGATATATTTCTTCGGTAAAACATTTGGACTCATATCCTTTCACGTGCCTTTTACTGTGTTACAGTAGAACGGCATACCTAAATCTGGATCGTTAGGACAAGGTAAGACCAACTACTATATTTATGCATTTCGTATCTACCTGGTACTGCCAAAGAAGTTTTCGAACTTTTGACCTTACGATTGTCGTCTACAGTTAACCCACAAAAGCCCATAGAGCCCATGCCATGAGTTAAGGACTTGGGCAATTTTGAGCAACATCCCAATTAAAGTTTTATGTTTGTCAAGATGAACGAAGTATTCCACTTATATTACGACCATGATTGAATAGATCTTTGTACGTGGGTAGCCTACATTACGGTGGCCATCCCACGTGACCTTTGGTGATCTGGGGCGGCACTTTTTGAATGAAGACACAGTCGCTTCAGCCAAGACGTTTGTCCATATCTTTGTCTTCATTAGGCGTAATTCAATGATACCAAGACGAGGGCCGTCAGAAAACAAATATGCATCAACGACGAACAAGGGTTGTGCTGAAAGAGTCGTTTAACTCGAGATATTTGGAACCGCGTTTAGAGAGACAAAACTCTTGAAAAACAGGGCGGTGGCATTGTAATGAAAGGTCGTGGTCCCAACTCTCTCGATTTTCCACGACTTTTTCCGCACATACTTGATCGTCGATTTGCTTTTTGACGTCACTCGTCTTGGTTTCATTGAGATACTTTTGATATTGTCAAATCATTCTGCGAAAATAGAGATCTCCTTAACCAAATGAGAAGGGAGATTACCGCGTAGGAGAATGACGATACATACCGATGAAGTTTCAATACGGTCGAAAGGTGTATCATTTCGCTTACGAAGCAATCGATGGATGAATCAAGTGCAGTCAACAGGGTGCTTCCACACCTCTCCACCCACTGGGGGTCTGTGATATCTTCCTGCAATTAGCGCTAATTTTCGAGCATTAGTGTCTGTCAACGGACTCCATAGCTACGACTGGTATATACCTAATCAATATGCATCTGTAGTTATAAAAGTAATCTGTCTAGGGGCATCGTGGGAATCATATAGTTCAATAAGTAGACTAGCCGAGAAAATAGAGAATGAATGTAATTTTCAAAAGCCAAACATTCACAGAACGGCGAAATATTTATCTATGCTGATGGTATTGAGGAAACCAATGATGGCGAATTCCTATCTTAATCTCGCTAAAACACGCTCAGAATGAATATGACGACAAATGACCATTTATTTATCTATTATCCTGATATTATCTTAAAATACAGGTTTTGGAACCATTAGATAATTATTGCATGTGAGATAAGGACTTTACTTAAATAGTTTATGTATATGTATATTGTATTACGGACAAAAGACAAATGTCTGCAATTAAACTATTATATTATATTATATTATATATTATATTATATTATATTTTATTATATTATATCATATCATATCATATCATATCATATCATATCATATCATATCATATCATATCATATTCAAAAAGGTACAGTATCAATGGCTACCAATCTCGTCTCGAATGCCAACATTATAGGATTGTCAGGGTATATTTATTTCTTTTTTTTTTCTTTCAAGGGAAACAATGCATGTGAATGACCGTTTTATACCGTTAATTGCCGTGAATATTAGACTGGGAACCGGTCTCTCGTTTATCGAATAAAGAGAGTGGTATTGTACAAATCCACAAGGCAGAATTCTGCCTGTTAACGGAGGGAACGAAAACAGCACACTGTCCTTAGGGAATACCGTATGCAGATTCAAAGTAAACAAGCGGTTGTTCGTGAGGCAACTGTCTTAATGACTTGAAATTGAAATTCTGACAAACATTATGATGCAAATCAGTGGGTAAATCAAAGTCTGATAAAAGACTGTCTGCTTTGATCATCGCAAAACAATCAGGGGAAACAGCCGTGTATGTTGTTTCTTCTAGTTGTTGTTGTCGCATTTTGGAACGTTGCAATTTGACCAATCAAATCGCTCAGAATCTATAAGCCGCCCGTTGTCTTTCTTCTAGAGCATATCGGAGCCAGTAGACAACGGGGAACCTGTTTAACCCTTTACCAAACGTCAATCTTTCAACTGTGCCAATTCAAAAGAGTTCGCAGACGACATTTCAAAATGTGATGAAATTGGAAAGTAATCGTCTGATAAAGTAGGAAACATTGTGAGAAAAGGAGAAATTGCTTGTTTCTAGCAATTTCTCCTTTTCTCACAGTGTTTTCCAGAGTCGTCTGTAAGTTGACAAGTATCGTTATTGTTTGGTAATGGGTTAAGTGAATATGTGGCGCGATCCCTGTATCGGCGAAAACAACGTTGACCGCGGACACTCCTATATTCCTGGTGAAATAAACACGATGAGGTGCCATAGCAACGTAAACAACAGTCGTAAACGGAATTCACAGTAACATTAATATGCATTAGCAACCCAAGCCTCTTATTCGCAATTGTGTTCGGTAAAAATTAAACAGCAATCGACATTCTCGGAAAAGAATTTTACATTTGGCCTTTTCTAAAAGTTTTATAGAATATGTCACCCATGTACGTCTTTTTTTATTAAATGTGTTTATTGGTTGCTTTTATTGTTGATAAGAATGTTGCTTAGTTGGTTTATTTTGTTGTTTGCTAAGTTGGTTGCACAGTTGGTTGCTAAGATGGTTATTTTGTTGTTTGTACGGTTGGTTGCTAAGATGGTTTAATTTGATGATTGCGTTGTTGGTTGCTTTGTCGTTTGTTTAGTTGGTTGCTTTGTTGTTTATTTTGTTGTTTGCTAAGTTGGTTGCTTAGTTGGTTGCACAGTTTGGTCCTCATATGGTTATTTTGTTGTTTGTACAGTTGGTTGCTTATATGGTTGGTTTTGTTGTTTGCTCAGTTGGTTGCTTAGTTATTTATTGTGTTGGTTGCTTGGTTGTTTGCCAAGTTGGTTGCTTTGCCGGTCTAGTATTGGGTTGGCTGGATCCATAGTTGATAAGTAGTGCGACAAGTTAGAATTATCACTATTTAAGTCACATTGTGGTGGTGAGCGTATTTACCAATAGTCCATGTTATTCCTACACAGTACTGCATGATATTAATCCTCAGTCGTTGACTACTTTCCCAAATGGTTATAACTAACGCGTCGTAAACGACAAATTCAATATAGCGCATACTTTCAATAAACGTCTCGATCGAACCGATCTCGAACATTGAATACATATCTTATTTGTCACAGATAAAGGCATACACATGGAAATAATTTGATATGGCGGCATGATCCGCATATCAACTTTTATATTTCGAATGATACAACATTAGATGGATGACAGGTCCTTTGTGCGAGCATTGCTTACAGAGGAATAGTACGTGGGTGCAAACGTGGGTGCATACGTAATTGTGTGAATTTTGAGTAACCATTTGTAACTGAACGCGCGCACAATAATGTTTGCACCGAACGTGAGCTGGTTATTGTAGTGTTAATTTGATATTCAAGTTGGGGGAAAAGTTAGTACAATTGTATTACAAAGTTTATTACATGTATGGCGTACATTATTACAAAACAATCGTCATTAACATCTACGCTGTAACATGAAATCTGCAGCTTGTTTTATTCAGAACACCCCTGTATCATGTTTCCTTTCAAATGGCGGAATAATTCGTCGATGGAAACCAACACTTTGGTAGCTCCTTCTTATTGAATGCACGATAAACGACCCTTTGATTTAGCATCGATCAACAATGGAACGTAGAGTTTAGACAGACTGGCTACATTCAAAGAGTACTTGTCTTTTCCTCATGGTATGATACTCAGGCGGGGGAATCATGTGACCAATTTTTACGATCTTATGTCCGAACAAGATGGTTGTGTTGAACAGGTATTTTTGACTTTTTCACGTACTTTTGCCAATGATAGCCACAATGTGTACCCTGCATGAGTTGACCATCAACTTTCCATTTCTGATTGTATATGATAATCCATGCTTTATAACGTCGTTGCGCTTCTCGGCAGAGAAATTGCAATCGAAGGTAGACTGTTTTGGACATGCGTGTCCGTTGACTGCAATTGGTGTAAACAATGTGACTTTTATTGGCAAAGGTATAATTGTGAAAAAAGCAAAAATACCTGTGGCGTGGCAATACTGTTCGGACATAAGATCGTAAACATTGGTCACGTGACTCCCCAGCCTTATACTTTTGGGTTCAGCATGTTTGATCAAATTAGTTGATATTAAACATGCCCAGGACCACCGTTGGTTTGCACAAACAGAGCAATAAAGATCGCGTTTTACACGTTTAAAGTTATGAGTCCGTCCCCGTATATTGCTGTTTAACGATTACATTATGCATGCTCGTGACTTTATTTTACCGCCGCTCTTTTCATTCGAGGAAAAGAAATTCAAGAAAAAAACTTACACAGGACGTAATAGATAGGAGTATAGCTTTCAAGAATATTTGATTTATATCGCGACATTTAAGATCAATTATCCACGTTTCCTTTTTAACCTCTTCATTAACCCATTACCAAACAAGAACGACATTGAATCACTTTGTTGCAGACGACTCTGGAAAACATTGTGGGAAAAAGGAGAAATTGCTCGTGACGAGCAATTTTTCCTTTTCCAACAATTTTTTCTGTCATATCTGAAGATTGGTTTTCAATTTCATCACATTCTGAAATGCCGTATGTAATCTCGTTCGAATTCGGGACAGTCGAAAATTTGGCGTTTGGTAAAGGGTTAAAGCAGCAAGCACATAACACCATTAAAAATATATTAGCATAAAGGACATTTAAAAGTCGTAACTAATGATCGCTTGCTTTGAATCTTATTATTTCATATGTCTATGATTCGTTTAAGAACAACTCAGTATTGTTCAGGGTAGCTTAAAGGCACATGAAAGGATATGATTAAAAATAAATAACTTAAAAACATTTGAAATATAGTTGTCTCCAATTCGATCACGTTTATCAACAATCTGGTTGTTTACGTATCCAAAATAATGAATTCTGATTTGTGTATCACATGACCAGGCCAGAGGTGAAAAATCAGGCGACCTGTATTATCAAACTGGCTAATCTGTGTTATTTCTAGTTGGCTTTCAAATCTAGGTTGTGTTGATGGTTTGTTTTTTTGTCAATATCTTCTTGAATCTGACCAAAGGTTTACCAAAGAATATGGTTTGATATAGCATTGATCTCCTTTCATGAGCCACCAGGCCGACAAACAGAATGCTGGTTTTACATCCATCTTAACCAATCCTTAATTGGGGGAATTAAGTAAGGGATCTTTATCCAACGCAATATGAATGAGAGGTTGTTGATACGATGTAAAACCTAGAATTTAGTGTCGTTGAAACTGTTGCTTCAGTCTGAGAGGTTGTTGATACGATGTAAAACCTAGAATTTAGTGTCGTTGAAACTGTTGCTTCAGTCTGAGAGGTTGTTGATACGATGTTAAACCTAGAATTTAGTGTCGTTGAAACTGTTGCTTCAGTCTGAGAGGTTGTTGATACGATGTAAAACCTAGAATTTAGTGTCGTTGAAACTGTTGCTTCAGTCTGAGAGGTTGTTGATACGATGTAAAACCTAGAATTTAGTGTCGTTGAAACTGTTGCTTCAGTCTGAGAGGTTGTTGATACGATGTTAAACCTAGAATTTAGTGTCGTTGAAACTGTTGCTTCAGTCTGAGAGGTTGTTGATACGATGTAAAACCTAGAATTTAGTGTCGTTGAAACTGTTGCTTCAGTCTAAGAGGTTGTTGATACGATGTTAAACCTAGAATTTAGTGTCGTTTAAACTGTTGCTTCAGTCTCAAGAATTTTGTAGATTAGAACATCTTTTTTTGTTTTCTTCAATAAGGGCATTTCATTGAATGAATAGGACTAATATCGGTTAATTTGATGTTTATACCTTGGTAATGAAAGGAGAATTAGATCCTGGCGAAAAAATTTCCTTTCGTCCAACTAGCTCAAAATAACACCCTCTTCAATAGAAACTCAAATGGTATTGACTCTTAGGAAAACGTTATAGTTCCCGACCTCTGATCTCGTATTGATCGGATAGAACTCCAAAGCGGTTACATTTGAAGTATTTTGAACCGAATGCAGATAACGAAGTTCTGATTTATTACTTTGGTTTTTAGGACGGTGATAACAGAATTAGTAATCCGTGCTACGTTCCGCAGTCGGTTTTTTGCCCTACTTCTCTTGCGTTACCATGAGACACACAAGAGGGCTTTCCAAATATTGCCATAAAGCTTTTAATCGGTCATGTCTTTCACTTTTAAGCATTCATTCAAATTTGGAAGCAACCCCAGCTGACATATAACAAAATTAGACAAGGACTGTTTGAAATAAGTAATCAAATGGAATTGATACATAATGGCTTCTTTGCTCGTGGAAAGCGCATGCATAGAAAGCCATTTGTACCAGAGACCTTCGATTCGTCCCTGCAAGCTTGCAAGTTATCGGTAACTGAAACTAAATACAGCATTGTCGTTTTGCTCTTTCAAGAAATAATTTTCCGAAATTAAAATACAAATGGACTTTTTAATACGCCCAAAAGTAAAATCGAACACTTTTGACAATGTAAATAAAGCAGCAAATTCCAAACAGACTTCATGCTTTATAAAGAATATGTTCACATTGTTATCTAGACAACGCGTGAGATCAGAATTTAGAACGTTGTCAAAGGTTTTCAGTTCTATCAATTTTATCAACCTAATAAAAAAGAAAATCGCATACAATCGATGGCGTCCCTTCATGGTCAGATGTGTACTCAAGGAACATTCGTTTCCGGTGTGATGGGTTACCGGTGAGGGAGTGGCACAGAGGTGACATGTATGCGGGTTTTTTTATTTCGTTATTTCGAGCTAGTAAGTCGAAATAACCAGATAATGAAGTCGTTATTTCGAGTAAGCAAGTCGCAATAATGAGATAATTAAGTCGTTTTTTCGACTTATTAACTCGAAATAACGACTAATTATCTCGTTATTTCGAGTGATTGGCTCAACAAAACGAGAGAAAAATTCGCATACATGTCGCCTCTAAGCCACCGTAAGCGCCCCTTCATGATCGGATGCGTACTCAAGGAACATTCAATTCCGGAGTAATTGGTAAACGGTTTGGGAGTGGCTAGTGTCCCCAATTCCCGGGCTTTGTTAAAATGTCATTGATGAATTTGTTAATTTGTTTATCTATCTGTATATTGCTTGATTGGTTGGCCGTTTGAATGCTACATTGATTAAGTTTAAACTTATATATGTTACATCGATTGTGACTGAAGCTTGAACTTTATTTAATTCACTCTCGATGACTGCTTCCTGGATATTACACCAGGGGCCCGTTTTACTAAACAACTTACGGAAAATGTTTGCGTAAGTCATAATTGATTAACATGGATAATATCTTCAATGAAAGTACAATATTGCAATGTGACACGTCATTGGAAGCGTCTCGGAGAGACGATTCCAATGATGTGTTACTTTGCAATATTGCTTTGCCAAATATTGAAATAAAAGGACTTGTTGTTTTAGACTTACGCAAATCTTAAGCGTAAACTGTTTCGTAAAACGGGCCCCAGTACTTGCGCCGATTCATGGGTAAATCCCGACACCTTACACCTCGCCTAACGGTGATTCGAACCCGGTACCCTAGGTACAAGTGACCGACGCTCTACCACTGCACCAATGTCGCCCAAAACGATGGGACCCTGCTCGGCCCAGTCGTTAAGGTGGTTGACTTAGAATTTGAGGACCCCTGGTTCGAGCCTTACTGATACCTCTGGATTCTCTGGAGTGTCCTTTGTCAACTCACTTTAGATTCCTAGCCTAGTATTGGTGGTTCCAGGAAAGCCGTTACCTAAATTATAAACTGTTGATAGGCGTTAGAAACCATACTTCAGGATCTTTAGTACGAATAAAAGCACTGTGATTCGATCTCGTTTAACGAATATAGAAGGAGAAAAAGAAGAAGACAATTTAGTTGACTGACATAAGCGTATACAACTTCAATTCATAAATATTCATGTACATATAAAAAGATGTCGAAACCTTTACTTGACAATAAACAATTCATTTGACATTATAGAATAAGTAGACACGAAAAAAGCTATTTTCTTAAAAATCCATTTGGTAGGTGGAACACAGGAAAAACCAAATTTTGTTTTAATGCAGAATTTGTAGAAATAAGGCTCACAAAGGAGGAAGTTCTTTTCATTCCATATGAGTTTACTGATAAGATGCCTATGAATTATTGCTATGTTTCCATTCTTTATGTTTTATACTACTACACAGGGAATTTGGGGGACACGTTACTCTTATTCGTTCCAGTGACTGTCCGTACGTTTAAAACTTTTGCCGGCCTCTGTGTCATTCTTCATTCTCTGTTTCATTCGATCTTACAGAAACATAACGAATACCTTTGTGGCTATGCAATCTGATTGAAGTTCAAATTCCAGCAAGCGTGAACAAAGAATACTTCAGTTAATCTTTTGTTTTACGCCAAGTTAGTCCTTTGAAGCTTAGTGTTGTATTCATCTTTAGTTGTGCTTCTCTTCAGATTAAGTCATTTTAACCTTAGTGTTGAACTAAACTTTTGTTCCACACAAAGTTTGTCTTTGGACCTTATTCGCCATGTATGTCTATTAACTTTATCCAGCCTTTGGTAAACATTTACATTATGTTTGTAGCTTTATTTTCAAACTCGGGAATAAATTCCGACCGATACTATTCAGCAAAGGCAGTAAAGCAATATTCTGTTATGACTATGAGCATACCATTAAATTTAACACAGGTAATGGATATAACATGCATGTATGTGTATTGGAAATCTAATTAAATAATCTATGTTACTTAAAGATCTGCTGTCGAATTACCCTTAGTTAAACTTTCCTTTTGGCTTAGGAAAAAACTAGCCTGGGGTTTTGACCCGTTCGTATACTCCGCACTAGCCTTAGCAGGTATGCATAGTCCAGGGTACCGTTTTACTAAACAACTTAAGGAAAATATTTGCACAAGTCATAACTTATAAACATGGATAGTATATTCAATGAAATCACAATATTGTAATGTGACACGTCATTGGAAGCGTCTCAGAGAGACGATTCCAATGATGTGTTACTTTGCAAAATTGCTCAGCCCAATATTGAACTAAGAGAAATTGTTGTCTTTGACTTACACAAATCGACAACTGTTTCGTAAAACGGTACCCAGGACCCCAGGCTAAGAAGAAAAGTAACGCAAGGATCAACTTATATAATGTAAATCTATCAACGTCGTCTCGTTAAATAAAAAAAAATCTTAAAACGAACAACCTTTCTCCTTTGATTTACCGTATCATTGTGGTACTTTTCTATATATAGAGACGTCAAACAGACCCTTTTAGACTATTTATCAATGTGTATGAAACTTTGTTTAACATTGATTGATTGATGAACATTTAACATTTGACTGCTCCAATTCCCTTTTCCGAAACACTTACTAATCAAATCCGTGATTTAAGATGCCTGATTCAAACTTAACATTTAAAAGTGTTGGATAGTAAAATGTTAAGATGGAATCCACAAGTTGCCTTTTGTGTTCATATGTAATATGATGGCTTTTTTAAATTGGAACGACCAATGTGTTGTTTTTTTAAAGTGCATTTTAACTTTTGAAAGTTGCATTCTTCAAATCAAACATTTTAGCCCAGTGGTTAAGGTGGCGAACTTAGAACTCGAGGGTCCCCGGTTCGACGCCCTACCAATACCTCTGGTCTCTTTGGAGTGAATTTTTACAAGTCACTTCAAAGCCCTAGCCTTGTAATGAATACAGGAAACATACGGGTACGTTACATAACTGAAGAATTATTGATACGTTGTCATTTGTTCCGTAGAGGAGGATTTATTTTAGTTAAAATCCCAAACTGTCGGAAAGTCCTTTTAAAGTCATCTGCAGCAGGTAAAGTAACGTGGGCTACAATGAAGTAAGGATTTTATACGATAGTTTTGGTAATAAAGCATCCAATGTACTATATTAAGACACAGGGTATTGCGTGGCTGAATGGCTTAGGTGGTGGACTTAGTACTCGGGGTTCCCGGACTCGAGTCCCACAGACACATTTGGCAAGTCACTTCAGAGCCCTGGCCTAGTACTGATGGCTCCAGGAAAGCCAGAACATAACTGAAAAATTGTTTATAATGCCATACTACACCATACTATGAAGACACACCAGTTACCTGATTCTTGGACGGCGAATGTAGAATACATATAAGTATTAATCAATACATGAATTAATAAATGCTAATGCATAGGGGTTACCAAAATGTCAACTTTTTAATGTGTACTCAATTCATAGCGAGAACCGTTGCTTGTAAGGCATTTGTTTATATAATAAACTTTATTGACAGACACATGTCGAAAGAAATCTGCATTCGTGGTAATTTTTGCATGAAAATCTATCACACGATAAGTCTTCATACAATAATATTATACTGCTGATCAACCCTACTGACTCATTCGGGTCGCTTATTTCGTCCTAAAGGAAAAAGGAACATGTTTTACCAAGGCTCGACAAGAATTGCATCAATCGATCTTCATCATTATAGCGGGGTTGTTGAATTTATAGGTTCATTGTAATGATGCGATGTTTTGAAATCGCTCTCATTTAACTAACTCTTTACTTAATTATGCCTCAAGTAACTTCATATCCTACATTGTGCCTTAGAAACCACTGTGCCAAAGGGATAGATTGCTCATGATGAATGTATCAGTGCAATCCTATCATACGACGTTAAATCGCTCTCAATTAACTTAAACATTACACCATTACACATAGCGTGGTTTTTATCTCCTGCAGGATACCATATAAACCATTTTGAGAAGAGATGAATTGCTTATGATGAATTTATGGGGCCAACTTTATGATATGACGTTTCGAAATCACTCCTATTTAACGTACCCCTTACTTTATAATACCTCATGTACTTTCATCTTCCACAAGTTCACCTAGAAACCATCGTGACAAATGAAATGCTCAACTAGTTTCTACCCACCAAATATCATAAAGACAATACATCATGTTGAATGTTACTTTATGACATCTGCTGTTGTTTTCAAATGGTGCTAGTCACAGGGGTTATTATAGGGACCAGAGGTCACCGGGGGATTCCCTTTCTCTATCTCATTTGTGCTCCTATGAACCCTATAGTGTTGGTACCTATTGGATAGATCATTCTGTATGCAATGTTCACAAAAAATATATTGTATGTGTATCATACAGTTTTGGAAATAAAGCAAGCATAAGATCCTTTACATGACCTCCTAAGTACATACAGTTGTACATGACTCAGTGACCTCTTAGCGTTTTCGTTTTCTAAATCTAATAGCAATATCTAGTTATTCAATTGTCTTTCAACCCGTCTGCTTTTTTTTCTATTTGGACCTCTCACACCATTCATAGCGCGGTATCAGACGACGGAATGAGCAGTCTGCACTAACTGACACCAGACGACTCTTTTACCCGAGACTATTGTGGAAGGGTTGGATCATGTCAACCAAGACAATAGCGAAGTGAAATTAATCTGTTTAGATTGGATCAGTCACTGCTAATGGGGGCGCCAACCCTCTCTTTGTACTTGGTGGCGCGCGTTCCTGACTCGTCGTCATGTAAATGTCCAATCTGAACACATCGGGTTTATCCAATAAAAACAACTCTGAGATAATAGGGATGCTGCCATATTGTTTCTCACCTGAATTACGTCATTGTACTTTCGTTTCCAAATATAGTTCTTAAATTTGAAATCGAAATAGTCATTTGTTTTGAATAACGAAACAGTTATATATTTATATCGCAACTTATAATGTTACTGTTATGTTTGAGTGAGCGATAAAATATTGTTTAAAATGATGCTCAACACTTGCATACACATCGAACTACTAAACAGAGGAAATGTGTTATAATCCGATGACGATTCACCCGACGTATTGTAACCCTACACTTACATTCGAGGAGTATTTCTCAGCTCACGGAAATACCCGAGTAGTTCCGATTGTGTAAATGTGAATTTAACAGACATTTGGGGAAGGGGATTATTTCACAAACACTCTCTCTATCAAAGTAGTTCATTGTAAAGAATTTACATTATTTCGAACGAAAAGTCGTTTACGAATTTCGTATAAATGCAAACAAAATTTGGACATCTGTGTAATGTCTGTGAGCGCTCTACATCTGAAATAAAGCTACTAAGTAAATGCGTATCCTAAACATTCGGGCAAATCGCAATTTTAAAAGAATCTATGTATATTCGCATTGAGTCTTTGAATAATATTAGGTTAATTATTGTTTGCTTATCTCTGATTTCAACATGGTTTCTGTAATATCACCACTGTAGGATCAAATAGCCAGGACAACGATTTCCCCAACAAATATCAACCATGGAAGATAAACAAATCATATTAAACACAAGGAGTGTGTTTTAGCCGATTGGCTCATCTCTTATTTTGAAACAAGAATAATCGCAACAAACAAATAACGAAACAAGAATATGACTTTCCATCGTTGGAAAGGATTGAATTGAAAACACAGATTTGTGATTAAAGAAGAAATTCATTATTGCGATCGCATATGTGTATCACAATGTATCTGTTGTCTCTGGTAATTTGGGGGTTTGGTGTAATGCGTTTCATGTGATTAATTATGTATTAAGTCAGTGCCATTTTCGTTATATTCCATTTCGTGTCAAACAAGGGTTGTGCAAGGAAGAATGGTAAACTAATGTAAATGTGGCGCGCTCATGCAAAGATGGAATGAAATGCGAGGAAGAGATGGGGAAATGCTTTCTTCTGCGCCAACGGTTTCTACTTATAGTTCATGTAAATGGGTACGTTTCTGTAACCGATACCTTTTATGGGTATTTTGGCTGCTACAAATTGAAGTAAACACTAACGGCACTCAAATCGTGAAAGAAAGCACATTTTATGGGATGTTTGGGAGGGGAAACTTGATTTGTTGACAAAATGAAAAATTACTTCTCTATTTTCACTTTTGTCACAAAGTTTTTATCAATTGTTGGCTAAAACAATCATTTTGTCGGCTTCAACAGTTTACAGGCATATATTGTCATTCTTTGAATCCTGGGAAGTAAAACTGATATTTAACCTGGAATAAGCTTGTCTAGTCGAAATTCTATCACAATACCATGGAGGCAAGAAAAGCCATTGTTTTCTTTATGCTTTTGTCTGTTAAACGACCCATTCTTGTAAAACGAGATAAGTGGTCGAATCGTTAGTCGGGTAAACAGCATTTCTAATTGGTGCAATGCCATTATGCAAGCGCCTTTAAAGAAAAGCAATAGACCGTTGAAGACAATTAAGCGTCCAATCCTTCCTGGTACCAACGCCGTAAAATAAACGTGCGCCATGCCAAAAAATGGGCGCCTTTTACAGATAAACCCTGGGTACTCTAGTGCGAATGACTTATACGTATGTATTTCATTCCATGTAACACAGTCACTGCTTGGGTCATCCGAGTTATGGGTACTCCACGGCTTGAATGATTCAGATATATACGTTTCACTATGGCTATTAACAGCTTGGATTATCCGAGAGAGAATCCTTTGTGTTTTAGTGATTAGATGACTGAACTTGAAAAGTATGCGTGGGAAAGACTCATAGTACTAGGTAGCTCGGATGGTCATTTAGACTAGGTACCAGGTCGAGTTGGCTCTTCACAAGATGACGTTTCTCGGCTGCCCACTGGAGGTATGCCGATGGCTTTAACCTGCCTGTCGAGCCTTTATGGTAGCAAAGGACGGGATCTTCCTCCAACACTTATGATCCGAGCTTACCTCTATAAATGAAATACTGTTGACGTGTTGTAGAACCATAACAAAACAAGCATGTAGATTCAACAGACCTGTTTTTATGCACCAAACGACACATTTTGTTTGCCCGAACTTGGAGAGTTTTGAAGACGTGAATTGAATTTGAGAATGCATTAACAGATGCGTTTTTATTGCTCGTAAAAGTTTAATGGTGTTTGCTTTTATGATGGACTTTTATTGTTAAAAAAAGTAAAGCATTTTTACTTATATGGGCAATTTTGTATTTTCGGAATTATTTAAAACGGGTGTCTGCTTTGAAGGCATGCCATAAGACAAATCGATAGATTGTTCACTAAATGAAATTTTCATTTATCAAACTGAATACTATGATTGAGACCCATGAAACGATAGTATGTAAAATCGTTAACTATTTACAATGCATATGAAGTATTCGGAACAAACGCAGATTGGTCCCAACATATGTTAGTCTTATTTCTATGGTGTTTAGCGTCAGAGCAACAATTCTTCAGTTATGTAACGGCTTTCCTGGATCCACCAGTACAAGACTATGGCTTTGAAGCTATACAACTTTTACTCTACCCATTGCTATTAAGTGGGTAACATTGTGTGTAAATACAATGCACTCTCCACCTTAAGAACGAAAGCAAGGACAAGAACAAGAACACACAATTCAAATACGACAGTTTAGCCGTACTCTTTCGCTCCTTCGAACAAAACATCTTTAAAGTACACAGTGTAATATCCGTTTCGCTCCAGTTGATCCACAGTAAATCACGCTGCTATGGACTTAATACCACATGTATACGGTGTTTATGTATGGTCCCTAATTGGCCAACGATAACTAGAAGATACCGTGTTTCCTGCTGCAAAAATAAGTATCTTCTTTTGCCCTCTGAATGCGTGGTAATTTTCTAGAAATAGATTGTTGGGTCGTCTGCTTTCCAGGACCTTAAGTGTCTGCTTAATTCTGTTGGGGAAATATACTCAGAGTAGCAAACAGAATAGATCACATATATTTAACCTGTTTGCATAAGCATGAAGTCAGTTCCAGCACTATAAGGGTTGGTAAAATGAGAAAACTATTCAAATCAACTATCAGCTTTTTTCTACAATAGTTTAGAAAAATGTATATGTATGAAAATTTACTGTACATAGGAGCATGCGATTATTTGCTAAGGGTTATCTAGAGAGAGAAAGACGACTTAAACATAGTTTGTCATTTGATATTCATTTGCCCTTCGGTAAAGAGAACAGATCGGCGCTTGATAGTTGTTTTATGTTTCATTTATAATACCATATAATCGGGGGGTTTTCAAATTGAAATGGCCTGTTGGCCGGGCACCAGCATACACAAAGTTCCCGACGACATCTGCGCGAATGTGTCGATCTAGATCGACCTATGTATTGCATACCAGCTTATCTGAAACGACCAGTTTTCAGGGAATTTATCAGGTTATATTATATGTGATTAAAAGAAACACCTTAACACTACACATGTTTGTTTGTATGGTATTTAACGATGTGTCAACTAGTATTAAGTTGTGTAAAGATATTCCTGTATCCATCAGTACTAGGCTAGGGCTCTGAAGCGACGTACCAAAGGTCACTCCCAGGATGCCAGAGGTGTCGGAGGGGCTCGAATCCTGGACCCCAAATAAGTCCGTCACCTGAACCACTGGGCCACACAGGACCCCCAATACACATGTACATGAAAATCGTACAGTATATTCCAAATAACCGAAGTATTACTACCACTTTGGTTTACAAAACCAGCAACATTGGCGATAATTCGTCCCAAAATCTTCAGGTCGAAGCCTCCGTCCAGTTAGATAAAAATACAACATTGTTACCATGGTAAATATTTGGCAACATAATGGGCCCCTATAGCTTTATCCATTTAGTACATCGAATTGGGCGTTGTCCCTGTTAGGCTGTGAAAACTGTACCGAGGCGCACAGGAAGACATTGTTCACGACCATAATTGAACTTTCTAAAGTAATGTAACCTATATCTTACAATACAACGATATCGCTGTCCAAGTTAAGTCTCGATATACTGAAGACGTTGATCCAAAACTTTACGCTTAAAGGCGCATAAAAGGAGAATAATGCTTTATCAAACTATTTCATTTGGTAAATTTTTGATCAGATTCAATTTTTTATCACCAAGAAACCCCATCAGCAAAACTTGAACGTGAAAGTCAACCAGAAATAATCCTGATTAGCAAGTTTAATAATTCATATTGCCTCATTCTTCACCTCTGACATTGACAGTTGATATACAAATATTTGAACTGACCAATCAGAATTCGTTGTTTTGAAATAGTAAACAGACAGGTTGTTGATAAACATGATTGAATTGGAGACAACTATATTCAAAGCACAAAATAACTTATGTTAAAGGAGTCATTTTAGTAGGGTCTAAATGCATTTGTAAATTAATTCTCATGACTTTTATGAACATAATAAAAGAACTCCATATATTTTTTCATTAATTTATTTGTACTTATCTCCTTTTATGTGCCTTTAATCATGGATTTTGTAAATGCACGGTAATTTCAATTTTAGTATGAAGGCAGTTGTGCTTTCGTTTGGTATTTAGGAAAATGCATTTATCAATCCTTAGTATGCTGGGGAATTTTCTAAAAACCGATTTTCGTGCCGTCTGCTTTCCAAAACGTTAAGCATATGCTTGAATTTGTTAAGGAAAGATACTCAGAGTAGCAAAGAAGTTAGATCACAGGCCATCCGCCAATTTACTTGTCGACTGGCCTGAATCCAACCTCGTTGAATGATTATGAAGTCGGATCAAGCATTATAAGGTCTAAGGATGTGTTCAAAGCGTACATCTATATAAAGGGTCATGGTAGGCAGTGTTGTTTACGGGCTACAATTTACAAATACCGAATAAACAGGCGAGTTCGAAAGTTTAAACCTTCAATAAAACCCCCGTAATAGACAAGATCAGCTGCGGTTATTAAAGAACCCGTGTTGATTTCGTATACATGTATTAACCCTTTCCCAAAGAACACATTTTCAACTGTCCTAAATTGAAAAAGTTTGCAGACGACATTTCAAAATGTGATGACAGTGGAAAATAATCTTCTGATAGGGCAGAAAACATTGTGGGAAAAGGAGAAATTGCTCGTCACGAGCAATTTCTCCTTTTCCCACAATGTTTTCTAAAGCCGTCTGCAACAAAGAAGTGAAATGTCGTTATTGTTTGGGAAATTGTTAAAAGTACATACAACAACGAGACACTGTCTCTCGCTTAACCCTTTGATCATACGTGATTGATGGATTGTGTGCGCACGCATATAGGCACCCACGTGACGTACAGAGCGCATGCGCGTCTGGTTTGATTTTTTAAATCTCTGGCCCGGAATGCTTTAATATATTTCCTCATATAGAAGGGAGTCGGAAACAAATTCATTTTGATGGTCAAGGCAGATGGTGATTTACTTCATCCTATATGGTATACTCTAATTCTACTTAACCCTTTACCAAACGCCAACTTTTCGACTGTCCCAAATTGAAAGAGTTTCCAGACGACATTTCATAATGTGATGAAATTGAAAGTTAGCTTCTGATAGGGCGGACAACATTGTGGGAAAAGGAAAAAAATACTCATTTAGAGCAATTTCTCCTTTTTCCACATTGTTTTCCAGAGTCGTCTGCAACAAACTGCTCAGATGCCGTTATTCTTTGGTAATGGGTTATGACAATATCAATAGTTATCAAGTTTTGAGTTATGTGACTAGTTTTCGTAAGCCATTAAGTATAACAGTATCCGGCCACGTTTTTGGACAAAACGCAAACGTTAAGGCAACACTCCTTGACTTAGATTAATGTATTCATTAAAACTTCCATCCCCCCCCCCCCCTCAAAAAACCCTGCATCTGCAATTAATGTCAAAGTCAGAAGAATAAAAAGCGTATCTTATGTAAATTACATTTGTTACATTGACTGGGACTGTATAAATGTTAACAACTTCAATTATATGAAATGTAACCCATATATATAGTCTGTTCTATTATGTCTTAAAAAGAAAATAATGACTTGTCGAAGTTGAAAAATGATGCATACAATAATAATTGAATTAAGGAACTTATTCTCAGTAGATAAGAGTACATTTTACAATGAAAGGTTCATTACGCAATACTTACGTTATCATTACATATTCATTTGAATGAGTAATTTCCTGGTGAATCAAAACATGTTTGTCAAAACCCTTTTTCCAAATTCTGGTAAAAACATTCCCACCCCAGACGACTGTGGGAAATCATTGTTTGTAGAAAGGAGAAATTGCTCTTAAGAGCAATTTCTTCTTTTTTCAAACAACGATTTCTGTCTTACCTGTATCTATTTTATTATCATACTCTTTTTCTATTCAAACTTCGTCAGCAAAAAAATCAAAAAGGGATCAAAAAGAAATGATAGAAAACATGCTGTTAGGCAAAGAGGATATAAACAAAAAACTATACGAGGAAACGAATCAACCTTCTGAGTTATGGCATACGTTGATTTTGCTTCGTGACCTGGTCTAATGGCGTGTACAAACTTTTTCTTCACGACATGGTTTCATTTTTTTGTTTTGTACATTTTTGCCATTGTATCTTCAGTATGAGGGCGGTGGGTGCGCGTCTTGTTTTTAAACTTGTATTTCCGCGTTAGTCATCAACAAACTATCGGTCGTATATTACAATATTCTCAGGATTCAAGCAATCGTGGCTCAACGAAAAATGGAACAGTCGTAATGCTGTTTATATTACCAAATATGTCAAAATGATAACTTGCAAGTGTATATCATGCATGGAAGTGAGTTCATTTTTAAACATAATAACGCGTTTTTTGTTTAGTTTGTACCGAGGGCCCTGGGTTCGAATCCCCGTTAGACTAACCCACAGATCGGCGCGAGTACAGGTTTAGTATCCAGAAAACTCCCATCGAGAGTGGCTTTGAGCAAGCTTTAAGCTCCCATCACAATCGATGTAAACAATATGGTGAACTTATACACTTGCAAACAAGTGGTTATCTGTACCTAGTTGGACATCCTCTCTTTTAAAGGTGCTTATTCACAGTTACGAAGAAATTTGAAAGTTAAAACTTAATTTTTTTAAAACTGAACACCGGCTGTATTGTTAAATGATCCGGACTGAAGAAAAAGCCATTGGAATCAACGTTAGATCTTTTTTATTCTTTAAAGTGTTCATACACTGTTGTGTAAGTAGTTCTCTTTATAGAGTTCTTTTTATGATTGAAAAAATTTACTTCAGAAAAGCTTTTAATCGGGACGTTTAAGATATCCAACCACACACAAATACGCCTAAAACCAAATGCATTAAAGAAGATTGAAATGATTTATCAGTGCCCCAAATCGAAATGAACTTTTGTGTATTCCATTCTGTCTTAAACGGTTTATCCCATTACCAAACAATAACGACATTTAACCAATTTGTTGCAGACGACTCTGGAAAACATTGTGCGAAAAAGAGGAATTGCTCATGACGAGCAATTTCTCCCTTTTCCACAATGTTTTCTACCCTTTCAGAAGATTATTTTTCAATTTCATCTCATTTTGAAATGTCGTCTGCAAACTCTTTGAATTTGGGACAGTCGATAATTTGGTGTTTGGGAAAGGGTTATACAATGAACAGCCTTTTTAAAATCTTATACAAAGGTAAGATATACAAAGTTTTGTGCTTTAATACTTCATCTCTTTTTTTCCGAACATAGATCGCTGTGGTACTGTGAAACGTTAATTATGACAAAAGTGAAATATCGAGTAAGGAAAGCGAAGGATTTTTGTAAACAAACATACCAATAAACGGCCTTGAGACATAATATTTGAATAATACGGCCTAATCTACACAATCCTAATCTGTACCATTAGAAGGTCATGTTTTAGTAGAGTAAGGGGGTGCGAGGGGGTGCGTCATATGTTGTCTTCCCTTTCTCTCTACAAATACAAGACGTTATTTGCGTATGAGTTAATTTGATATATTATTTGAAAATAATTTGTTCTCTGATGCACACTTTGTCTGTAAGAGTCTTCTGATATTACCTTTTAATCAGCTTATTACAATTCCGTATGTATCCTTTATTCTTATAATACATTTTAAACAGTGTGAGACATACGAAATACCGGGGAAAGAGTGATTTGTCTGATCACAATAGTTTCTAGTTAACAAGAAAACGAATGAAATCCATGTTGACGTTACAATGAGTATAACAGCTTTTGTACGTTTTTCCTGTTTAGTTTGAACCAGTGTACACTTTCAAAATTGAGTATAAAACTTCGTTTGAAAGACGACATGGCTTTAAAGCACATACAACAAGTATCAATTTAAAAATCCATTCCAGCAAAATGAGGATCACGAACTCAGATTTATCGTGGCGTGTATACAAGTTCTTCCCTTTTACCCAAGGATGTAATGGTTAAATATGCACATATCTTTCAAATATTCAACGCTTGCAGTAATCTGCCACCAAACATGCATAAAAGTGCTTATTTTTCTATTGAAATTATATTCAATATTTATTTCGTATATCATCTTCTTGATGATAATAGTGATTTTATTCGAGCGTGTTTATAAAGTATATAACAGTTTATAACTTTGTGAGCAAGTATTTGTCCAAAATATGACGGTAACAATAACATGGATACTGTCCCAACGCAGATAGGTGTGTGTATTTGATAAAGGGTCAGTAACAAGGGGTCGACAAGCTCATTATAATGATGTGGTCAAGGCTTGACCTCCTCGTGGTCAGGCTTTTAGAGGCACTCGAGCCTTTTTACATACGGCTTGGTTTAAATCTCCGATTTCCTTACGTATAGACGAACAAATAAAAGGCAAATAAAAACGGACAGTCCTTGGCTAACCTTTAAATAAATGCAATGGAAAATAACATTATATTACAGACCTTATTTTACTTACTTGGTTACTTGGAATGTGAGTCATTTTGTCCATTATGTCTGACCCACATATTTTTTTAACCCTTTCCCAAACGCCAAATTTTCGACTGTCCCAAATTGAAAGAGTTTACAGACGACATTTCAAAATGTGATAAAATTGGTAATGGGTTAAAGAATTTTCCACTGCACCCGTTGACCATTTCTTCAAAAATATTTCATGGATTAAACTGTTATTGAGTTTGTCTCACAAAGGTTCGATTGAAAGGTTTCCTCGTGAACAAATATATAAAGAGGAAAATAGTACTTCAGTCAAAAAACCATTAACTTAGACGTGAACGGACCATGAACGTTAAAGTCCTGTCTGTGAAAAACCACCATCATACTTTTAAACGCATGTCTGGTTTTATTCACAAACGCAAAACTTCATTTGAGTCAGAAATTACGACAACTATGTAAACGTAGGCGAGAAGACTTAGAATTATAGATAAAACGTTATTTATGTCTCTAAACTGGGTACTGTTTAACTAAACTAATCATGAAAATATTTGCGTAAGTCAAAACTGATAAACATGGATAGTATCTAAAATGAGGATAGTATCTAAAATGAGGATAGTATCTAAAATGAAAGTACAGTACTTCAATGTTATACGTCCTCGGAAGCTTATCGGGGAGACGATTCCATCAATGTGTCCCTTTGCATAATTCTATAGCCAAATATTGAAACAAGAGGGGATGTTGTTTCAAAATTACGTAAGTTTCAAACACAACATGTTTAATAAAACACAACCCTGGTCTTTAAAACTTTCTCTGCAAGGGTGGGTGCGACGTGTTTACTTATCAATGGATATGAAATAATTCACGTCAAGGAAACGACAGTCTATAACTGAATTTCCACTAAAAGTAAGGAGCCACGACCCTTCCTTTGTAACTAAGGCGACGAAATGCAAGACGTACATGTTTAATTATCTGGCAACGTCGCGTTATTTACGAATTATTCCATAGCAACAGAATTCTACCAGACAAACAATAAACAAGCCATCCCAATATGCCGTCCCCTATAATTGAAGTTGTAAACAACATTTTAGCCATTATCCTTCCAAACATTACTAATGAAAATGTTTATCGTTCACAAATTCTATTGTTGCCTTACTGTTTTTGATGTGTTTGAATTCAATAGCATTTTTGGAAGTACATGATTATTTGATACCCGATGTTAAAGATATCTGCCGCAATTTAGTATGAAAAGCCTCAGGGGGATTAGAAATCTCTCTATATAGAAACAAAGCTTACTTATTTACTTCGCTTACTTTCGCCACGCTGTTTGCCCACTCCGGTAAGTTCTGATGCACTTTTTGCCTACACGGGGAAGTTTCATTGCGCTGTTTTTCTTCTTCGAAAAAATTCGTGGTTAGCTTTCCCTACTTCTGGAAGTACCAATGCGCTGATTGCTTATTTGGGAAGTTCCATGGCGCTGTTCGCTTACTTCGGGAAGTTTCAAGGCGTTTTTTACTCAATACGGGATGCTTCGTGGTTGACTTCTTAGGCGGTTAATTGTCTTACGGACGGATTTTGGAATCATAAACGTTAGATTAGCATTCTAATTGCTGTGCGTTACATAAATCAACATCTTACACTTCCTTGAATTGCGTTTGATAGTTTATAATTTTTCGGCGTATGACTAAAGCGACATTTGGACGCTGATTACAATCGAATCAAATTTGTCTGATCACTTATTACGGCCCGTAACATATAGATATTTGACTGTGTGACCATAAAAGTAATTTCCTTTGAAATGCTCATTCGATAAAATCGTCCAATTTTTCTATACTTCTATGTATATGTATACCAAGAGACCCGAGGGTATTTGAATTCAATGGTTGGTTATGCATACACTATCTCATCATATGACATTTCGTCTGATTCAATTCGACAACATACAATACATAGACATAGACAAAGACAAATTTTATTGACAAAAGCTAGTAGAGCTTCTAGCCATATAAAATATATATATTTACAATCACTTTTCATAACATGTTACCGTGGTCCCGAAAACGAAAATAATGAATAATAACCGACATGGAAGAAAGTTAAAATTAAAATGAAAATGAAAACAGGTATGATCTTCATGGTTATATATGGATAACACAGGGTTATCGTAAAACATTAAGATATAATAGCCACATGTTCACAACAGTTAGGAAATCAATCAGATCTTTTTAGCGTTATAGCAACATCGACAACGGTTATATTATGTACCAATGAAGGCTTAATTGCCATGATGTTTTCCCGCTCTTTTAAACTCAGTATGAGCACGGACTTTACTTGTTTTCTTTATCCAGCAGTATAAGGTTTATTTTCACCGTTGACGTAGCTTGGCCAATAACGTTGTCCCGTCGTTTGACATTCGCTCATAAGTCAACGTAACGTAAACACGATGATTTACATTTTTAATGAGGGCACATGCTCGTTTTAACGAGACAGCTTTGTCGGCGGATTTGATGAGACAACATTCCAAACAACTTCTCATATCCTGAATGTATGGTACGATATGTACGTACAACAGTCCTTTCTCGAAATGCTGGCCGTCTCATCAAGCGTTTACTTTTTCATTCCTTCACAGACGAAAAACTCCAACAGTATTCTCCGACTATCTTTCCGTGTTCTTTCATTATGGTGGTGTTTAGCAAACATTACTGAACAGCAATGTAACATCCCCTCTCCTAGCTACCTTACTCACGAGGGTAGTATTCCACCAAAGGACCTGCGTAAGCTCAGAACAACTTACGCTATCTTTTCAATAATGAGAGAAACAAAAACAATAACACTTCTTTGGGACTGTCCCTCTGAGACGCTTCTAGTTAAGTAAAGGATTACAATATTGTTCTTTTAATCAAGATAATATTTATGCAAATCGGGTTTATGACTCAAGAAGTTTAGTAAAACGCTATCAGGGGTATTTCGAACCCTCCTGTTTCCTTGGTGTGCCTGTCTCTTCACACGTACTGCCATCCAATGTTTACGTGGGCGGTAAATAAGTTGTTTTTCGAACCATCCCGTTTCCTTTGTGTACCCGTCTTTTCACGCATAGTTCTATCCCGTGTTTGCGTGGGCAGCACATGAATAGTCTTTCGAACCATCCTGTTTCCTTGTTGTACCCGTCTTTTCATACGTACTTCTATGCCATGTTTGCGTGGGCGGTACATAAGTTGTTTTTCGAACCATCCCGTTTCCTTGGTGTACCCGTCTTTTCACACGAACTTATATCCCTTGTTGGCTTGACCGGCACATAAGTTGTATTTGGAACCATCCAGTTTCGTTGGTGTACACGTCTTTTCACACGTACTTCTATCCCATGTTTGCGTGGGCGGCACATAGGTTGCATCTAGAACCATCCTGTTTCCTTGGTGTACCCGTCGTTTCACACATACTTCTATCCCATGTTTGCGTTGGCGGCACATAGGTTGTATTTAGAACCAATCTGTTTTCTTGGTGTGTCCGTCTTTTCACACGTACTTCTATTCCATTTTTGTGTAGGAGGCACATAAGTGGTTTTTCGAACCATTCGGTTTCCTTGTTGTACCCATCTTTTCACACGTACTTCTATCCATTGTTCGTGTTTGTTGCACACAAATTGTATTTCGAACCATCCTGTTTCCTTGGTGTACCCGTCTTTTCACACATACTTCTATCCCGTGTTCGCTTGGGCGGCACATAAGTTGTATTTTGAATCATCCTGATTCCTTGGTGCACCCGTCTTTTCACAAATACTTTTATCCCATGTTTGCGTGGGCGGCACATAAGTTGTAATTGGAACCATCCAGTTTCGTTGGTGTACACGTCTTTTCACACGTACTTCTATCCCATGTTTGCGTGGGCGGCACATAGGTTGTATCTAGAACCATCCTGTTTCCTTGGTGTACCCGTCGTTTCACAAATACTTCTATCCCATGTTTGCGTTGGCGGCACATAGGTTGTATTTAGAACCAATCTGTTTTCTTGGTGTACCCGTCTTTTCACACATACTTCTTTTCCATTTTTGTGTAGGAGGCACATAAGTTGTTTTTAACCACCCGGCTCCTTGTTGTACCCGTCTTCTCACACGTACTTCTATCCAATGTTCGTGTTTGTTGCACACAGATTGTATTTCGAACCATTCTGTTTCCTTGGTGTACCCGTCTTTTCACACGTACTTCTATCCCATGTTCGCTTGAGAGGCACATACGTTGTATCTCGAATCTTCCTGTTTCCTTGGTGTACCCGTCTTTTCACACGTACTTCTATCCCATGTTTGCGTGGGCGGAACATATGACCTGTAACCGTACGATAACTGATATAAAGCGTTGTTATGTTATTGACATCCGATTGTGATTCATGCTAACTTGTTTACATCGGTTTATCTTAGGTAGGTCTTTATACCAAATTTGAACTACTCGGGTATTTCCTTGGGCTGAGAAATAATACTTCGGATATAAGTGTAAGGTAACAATTTTTCGGGTAAATTCGGGACAGCCACAGTGCACAAAGGTGTCTTAACCCATTACCAAACAATAACGACATTTACACTTTGTTTCAGACGACTCTGGAAAACATTGCGGGAAAAGGAAGAAAAATGCCTCCTTTTCCCATAATGTTTTCTACCCTATCAGAAGATTAATTTCCAATTTCAATACATTTTGAAATGTCGTCTGCAAACTCTTTCAATTTGGGACGATCCAAAATTTTGTGTTTGGTAAAGGGTTAAAAAGATGTAGCTAACCCGCAGCATGTGGTTTGCATCAGCCGTAGGGGGGACGCGATTACAAGCTGCAAAAACTACGAGTCGGCCAGCGCGGCGCTCAGCTCATCAAAATTCCTCGATTTAATCGGGCGGCCATCCAAATCCACCACACCCAAGATCTGCGCTCAACCGTACAATGTTTATTGAATTTCATCCTGGTTGAGAAAATCTGTGACTATGTCGTATAGAAAGCTCTAACAATCTATATTTGTTCTAATATTCATTTATCTTATTAGGTTAATTTTTTTAATCTCAACCGTTTAATATTTATACAATTTCATCCTGTTTTAGAATATATGTGACTTGGTTGCATTGAAAGCTTAAACATTCAATATTTGTTTTAGTATTCATTTGTTCAATTGTTTTTTTTATATATCAACCGTTTAATATTTATTGAATTTCATCCTTGTTTAGAGAGTAAATGTGTGACTTGGTCGGATAGAAACCTTAAGCAATCATTTATTGGTCTGATATTCATTTATCTAATTGTTTTTATATCTCAACAGTTCAATGTTTATAAATTACATACTGGTTTAGATAAAATATGTGTGACTTTTTCGCATAGAAAGCTTAAACAATCAAAGTTTGTTTCAATATTCATTTATATATTTTGTTATCTGTCTGGGATTCAACACCGTGTCAACAATTATTCAGTATGTGTGACTTGGTCGCATATACTGATTAAACGATCAATATTTTTTCTATTATTCATTTATCTGATTTCTTTATCTATCTGGAATTTAATTCCGTTTCAACGATTTTCAGTTTAGTTTCGACTTTTCTGGATTCACAAGTACTCGGCTTTGGTACATACATGTCTTACCAGAGAACATTTCCACGAAACAAGAGGTGTCTGCGGGGTTCTAATCCGAGACCCCCGAGTTCTAAGCCCACCACCTTGACCTCTTGGCCACTCAAGACCCTATTTAAACTCATGCACATGTTACCTTAAAGGATCTTCTGCAGATGTTTTGAGCAAACCTGTGGGAAAATTATGCATTATTCATTATGATTAACTTATTCTTTTTTTAAAGTGATATCTAAATAAATTCATGATCAAAACTTGTGTTGGTTTCATAGTTGTAGGAATAAAGATTTAAAGGCTTTATTTTTATTAGAACAAATATATGCATCATACATGGAAACGTTACATATAGCTTTAACTTTTGTAGACAAGCGAATACGTCATAGGGAATTGCTTTCTTAGCAATTCACCACAGAAATGTACTTTTAAAATCCAAAGCAATCGTCTGTTGTACATTTAAATTTGAACAAGTCACAAAATAAGATGCAGTTGAACTGATAAGTTATGCATTTTTCATCATCTGAAACGAATATGACGCTTCTGGTAATTAAACAGGCTGCGAGCTACTTTCTGACAACAAATTATTTATGCTGAGGATATTTCACAAATAGACAAGTTAACCAGAGACATTTGTATAACCACATCACTGAATTAACCATCCAAATAAATCGAAAGTTAAACGAAAATTGTGAAAAAAGGACGATTGCCGTGAAAATAAAAATCCAAACAATTGAAATGGGTTTTTATGAATAAAAAAAGCTCGGATAGGCATGGGGGCGTCTATTATTTCTAAGGCTTCTTATCTATACCCGACTACTCTCTCTTTCCGGCTTCTAGTACCCGGGTGGATAAAATGGCTGCCATTGCAGACGTTCATGGTGTGACGTCATATGAAAAGCATACCCTGAGAGAAAATACGTGCCTGGTACACTGAACGATTCTTCAAATAATGTTTTGCAAGGTTGATATTCAACCGCCAAATCTTATTCGATTACTACATTAACGTCCAATTAATGGTAACACGACTCGAGGCTATTATATGCAGACATTTGCCATGATTTAAACGGTGTTTGCAGCGAGAAATGCGAATTAAAATCGTATTAAAACCAAGCAAGCGTACACTACTGAATGCATTTGTTTACTTAATGTGCAGATATTTTGATAAACGTTTACTCCATTTCGCTCATTAACCAATTTATAATTTCATTATTGTTTTCATTTGTTCGCTTTGTATAATTTTGTCTATTCAATGTGTGCTTATTGGTTGTGCAGTTTTACATTTAGATGTGTTATCTTTTGACACGTGCGTGTTTTTAAATAAAAGATCAGACAAATACACTAAGAATCAGAAGTTCAATTCTTGAATAAAGAAAATCCAGGTTTGAATCGTATTTTTCAGGCTTTTCGTGCATTCACATACCCTATGTCATATCTAGGTTACACCTAGTACAAATAATTTCTGTTCCGTTAATTTAGTTTTACATTTGGTTATTCATCAATGTACCGTTTTACTAAACATTTTACGCTTAAAATTTGCGTAAGTTCAGAACCACATTCCCTCTTATTCTAATATTGGGCTAAGCAATATTGCAAAGTATCACATCATTGGAATCGTCTCTCCGAGACGCTTCCAATAACGTATCACATTGCAATATTGCACTAACATTTGAGATATCATCCATGTCTATCAGTTTTAACTTACGTCAATTTTTTTCGGAGGTATTTTAGTAAAACGGTACCCAGGTGATGGTGGGGTGAGGGGGTAATTCGGCGTCTAACAAGGTTACGAATAATAGTAAAGCCACAAGCAGATAAGACACGTTAGGTTATGACGACTGTGAGAATTTGCAAACGATTCCTCTCAAACAAGCAAAATTCAAACGCTTTACAATTTCCAGTTTCCTGATAGAATAAAACGCCCTCTCACGCACAATTCGTCTTTTCTAAGAATTTAAAAATATTTTTTAAAAAAACTGGTAAAAAGGTCTCGTTTGTAACAAAGGTGGGGGAAATGGTCTCATTTGAAAACAGGATTAATCAGTTGCTTTGCAGTAATAGAGGAAAATTACAATCTGATTTAAAAAGGAAATATAATGCTTGTCTTGAGAATTTGTACCTCGCTTTGAAACAGAAACTTCGGCTAAGCTTAAGATAAACATTTCTTGTGAAAACGCATTCATATCCTCTTCTTAGAAACACTCGTAAAATACCATTTTAGGGTTTATGTGTCAACATGCAGAAGCTCACTACTTCCCGCGATATCTATTTTTGTCCGTTTGAATTACATACCTCTATTATTTTGGGTATTTCTGGAGGTATCTATATTACCCCATACCTGGGGGTAATTTTTCGCACACAAACAATGAAATTTGCCTACAAAACACCATCCGATTTAGGGAAGTTACGTAAAGATTAACAGAGACTTTTACTCTGGAAGTAAAAAAAACGTGGAATTTATAACAACCATCGTTGTCACTTAACCCTTTCCCAAACAATAACGACATATGACTACTTTGTTGCAGACGACTTTAGGAAACATTGTGGGAAAAGGAGAAATTGCTTGTAACGAACAATTTTTCCTTTTCCAACAAGGTTTTCGGCTCAATCTGAAGAATTTTTTTAATGTTATCCAATTTTGAAATGTTGTCTGCAAACTATTTCAACTTGGGACAGTCCAAAATTTGTTGTTTGGGAAAGGGGTAATCAAAGACCATTTTCACTTTTCAATGTTTTCATTTCATTGGAACAAGACGCTCGTAAAAAGATCTTAAAACGTTTGGAAACGACTTTACCACTTTACCAAACGTCAAAATTCGACTGTCCCTATTTGAATGAGTTTGAAGACGACATTTCAAAATGCGATGCAATTGAAAAAGAATCTTCTGATAATGCAGGAAACATTTTGGGAAAAGTTTTTTTTCCCACTATGTTTTCCACAGTCGTCTGCAACAAGCTGATCAAATATCGTTTTTGTTTGGTAATGAGTTAAACTCCAAATCAACCAAATATTTCTTTAACCCATCACCAAACAATAACGTCATTTATCCACATCGTTGCAGACAACTCTGCAAAACTTTGTGGGAAAAGGAGAAATTGCTCGCAAAAAGCATTTTTTTCCTTTACCCACAATGTTTTCTGCACTATCAGAAGATTTTTTTCCAATTTCATCACATATTGAAATGTCGTCTGCAAACAGTTTTAATTTTGGACAGTCTAGTATTTGGCCTTTGGTAAAGGGTTAAGAAGAGCTCATGTCCTCAAGGGGACAATAGATTGCATATTGGAAACTTGAATAAATAAAGTTGTCATAAAAAGGCTGTAAACGTACAGGGGTTGTATTCAGTAAAAAACGACAAAATGATAAACTATGCAGCATGTTAGACGAGTCATGTCAAAAGCATCATCGCTTGTGTTTGAGATAAGAGTGTTAAATTGATGTGTAAAAGCAAAACAGTCAGACCCCAATTAAACGTCTCGTACGTTTTTGAAGAGCATTTTTATTTTCCTGGTATGCGAATGTTTAATCCATTACCGAACGTTAACAACATTTGACTAGTCTGTTGCAGACGACGCTGGAAAACTTTGTGGGAAAAGGAGAAATTGGTCTTAACGAGCAATTTCTCCTTTTCCCACAATGTTTTCCTCTAAATCAGAAGATTATTTTTCAATTTCACCACATTTTGAAATGTCGTCTGCAACCTCTTTCAATTTGGGACAGCCGAACATTTCGCGTTTGGTAAAAGGTTAACTGATCAAAAATAGGAATATAAAAACACGATTCTCTATGAGGTGTTGGTATGAAACACTAGTACTAAATGATTGGTTGTTTATTTGAATAAATTTATTCTTGTGTCACAGAGGCTTTCAACAAAATATCTTTCAAATGCGAGGTTTTTTGGAGAAAGTGGCTGAACAAACATGCTTGACCGTTTTCCTTAATCAAAATAACCTCTGGAATGAAAAAACCTTGTCTCTGTTTTGCAATGCACCCATCGCTATCACATGAACACGATCTAACAAGGATGTGACAATAAAGTAGGGACTACTTTTTTGCGCGACGGTGCGTATTTATCGTGAATAGGCCGACTGTGTGCGATCGAAAGTAGAACGGTGTGTCACAAATTAGAACATTGACAAAACGTCGATTCAATGGCGTTTTAATGCCCCCATCCATCGCAGGTTGTTCACATCAAGTGCATGTCGAAGTCAGGTAGTCCATGTATTTGGTTTTTATCGACATTGCGAATGGTCGTGCTAGTGATACTAACTGACGACGCTTCACGACCTATATAATTTCTCTGTATCTTGTCGGTAGCTCTCTGTCTGTCAGTCTGTCTCTTTACTTGTTCCTGTCTATGTATGTCTCTTATCTGTTTGTGTGTGTCCCTTTGTCTCTCTCACCTTACATTTTGGTTTCTCCATATTTCTTCATATTTCTTCACTTCTCCCTCCCTCATATCATTTTCTCTCCCACCATCTCTCTCTCTCTCTCTCTCTCTCTCTCTCTCTCTCTCTCTCTCTCTCTCTCTCTCTCTCTCTCTCTCTCTCTCTCTCTCTCTCTCTCTCTCTCTCTCTCTCTCTCTCTCTCTCTCTCTCTCTCTCCCCTCCCTCCCTCTCTCTCTCTCTCTCTCTCTCTCTCTCTCCTCTCCCTCCCTCCTCCCTCCCTCCCTCCCTCCTCCTCCTCTCCCTCCCTCCCTCCCTCCTCCCTCCCTCCCTCCTCCCTCCCCTCCCCTCCCCTCCTCCTCCCTCCTCCCTCCCTCCTCCTCCTCCTCCTCCCTCCTCCCTCCCTCCTCCTCCCTCCTCCCTCCTCCCTCCTCCCTCCCTCCTCCCTCCTCCCTCCCTCCTCCTCCTCCCTCCCTCCCCTCCCTCCTCCTCCCTCCTCCCTCCCTCCCTCCCTCCTCCTCCTCCTCCTCCTCCCCTCCTCCCTCCCTCCCTCCCCTCCCTCCTCCTCCCTCTCTCTCTCTCCCTCTCTCTCTCTCTCTCTCTCTCTCTCTCTCTCTCTCTCTCTCTCTCTCTCTCTCTCTCTCTCTCTCTCTCTCTCTCTCTCTCTCTCTCTCTCTCTTTTCTTATTTTGTATTAACTCATCTCTTTCATTTCTTATTTCATCCACCGATCTCTCACCTCCCGCCCTCTCCCCACCCCTTTGGCTCTCTCTCTATATATATATCTATCTCTATATATATCTATCTCTCTCCCCCTCTCTTCCTCATTATCTCTCCCTCCGTCTCTCTCTCTCTCTATTCTCTCTCTATATATATATATCTATCTATCTCTATCTCCCCCTCTCTCTCTCTCTCACTCAATCTTTCCCTCCCTCCTTCCTCTCTCCCTCTATCTCTCTCTTTCTCTCTTTCAAATTTCCTCTTCTCTCATCCAACCATCCATCTTTCTTCTCTCACACATCTGATATCTCTTTCACCTTTCTCATCTCTCATATCGTTTCACTCCATCTATTTTTCTATCCGTGTCTTTTAAAAATCAAAATACAAAATTTGAAGTAAGACATCACTTGTTGTATCAATAAATACAAACACTGAAGAAACCCCAAAACGTTTTAACGCACGGGTCTCTGTGAACTGATAACATCAACGTACTTTTTATTCTAATGGATCAATTATGTTCGATATCTGATTGATTTTCGAGCGTATAGGCATTGAAGCGTTAAATTTACTTCTCGTCAAATTCTCGTCTATCTAATTCGCACAAGAGGATTACGAATATATTATATTGCATCTATGTAACTGAGACAGGTGCCTATGATAAGATTTATCTTTAACACGTGTCATTGATGCATCGACTCATGTGTAGTATAACGTTTACATGTATGTTTTACAGATAATTATTTCATGATTTTCGACTTTGCCAAATTGAGAGAGTTTGCAGACGGCATTTCAAAATGAGATAAAATTGAAATATAATCTTCTAATAGGGCAGAGCATATTGTGGAAAAGGGAGAAACTGCTCGTTGAGAGCAATTTCGCCTTTATCTACGATATATTCCAGAGTTGTCTGCAACAAGCTGGTCAAATGTCGTTATTGTTTGGTAATGGGTTAAAAGATAATTAACTGAATATCAATTTGCTCTATACAGCTTGAAATGTCCATTATGGGATAATTAAAATAATCAAGATCTATACATCATTTAAATGTGCACTGCATATATTGTTCCGATACAGATTCTTTTGCATTTATATATAGACTGCGTTTTACCAGAGTGCGACTCATAAATATGTAAATTAGATCAGATCACACATTAATATTGCGACATATCGAGATTCAGCCGTCTGGTGTTTTCCTTTCCTAGAAACAACCAGGTGGGTGATAAATATGAAGGCGGGTTACTTATAGATATTTCTTTTCTTTTCTTTTTTTTTAAAACCCAATCTAATTTTTATTCCATATAGCCATTCTCCAATATATTTAACGCAACAGTAAAGCTGCATTACAGTTTTAAAGAAATATAGTTTTTAATACAACTATAAGGAAACTATTGATATATTACATTACATATATATATATATATTTCATTTCAATAATTTAATTTTGCACTTTCACTTATATTGTGGCAGGAGACTATGCTTTAGTGATAGAGAATATAGAGCATTGCATGAACATTTGAGCATATCAGTTTCGTTACTTGGGGTAGCATTCTTCCTTGGTGTTACTATACTGCATACATAGACAAATGTGTGCATTTGTGTAGATTTCTATTACGACAACCATATCCAAGGCAACTTTACCCATCTCTAGGCTGTTTTCTTAACTTCTTAAAACTTTGAGGGCTCGAGGGATCAGCATGCATATTCTATAACCACCAATCTTACATAACTCTTAACGACAATTCAAATAATTTGTATTAAAATGCAATTTCGACTCCACCCCGCTGAACACGTGACCATTTGTATTTAATTCACGTGTGAACGTTTTCATTTCATGTAATCGTTCGTAGAAGATAAAACTTTGCGTTACGCCACCGTCTTTAGTAGTCAAATCATTGATGATCAACCTAAACGTCTTACCTATTTCATTATAATGCAGGGGATACGGTCTTTTGGTTGAGACGAGACGATTATGCGATTTTGACACGCATGTTGATTTGTGTTTTCCTAATTTTGAATGGTTTATACCACCCGCTTAGCGAATTTATGATAAAACGTTATCTTGCATAACGCTTTATCTTTCGAAAGCTTTATCTTTCAAAAACCATAATGTTTTACATCTCTGTGGCAAATGTCACTGCAATATGGTATACATAAAATGACACTTTACTTTTCTGCTGAGTATATTTTCATTCTGTCAAAATGATGGTGCTATTTATTGAGCATTTATAAAGCGTTTTCTTTCAACGGTTTTCTTTCAATAACTTTAAACACATAAATAATTTGATCAAATCATTCGCTGACAATTATAGACAACAAGAAAAAAGTATGAATCAAATAAATCCATTCGAGCATACGTGAATCTTTTTTTTTCTTCATAATCTCCTAAATCTCTTCTATACAATAAAATCATCCTTATGCTTAAAGATTTATTGAGCATAAGGAGTACTCTTGGAAGATCTAACCGGCTGGAAACTACACAGAGGGTGACTGGGATATAAGGATCGCAGTTATCTACCTTTTATGTCACCAACAAAGCAAGGCTGGGGAAGAGTCTGTCGTCTATCGAATATACATGTTAATTCTACTGCTGGCCAATATAGACCCCGGCGAAGATGCAATAGTATTAACGAGACCCAAATACGGGTAAAACATAGATTGGTTCCCTATAATCTAAGTGCAGATCCGGAACGAAGGATTCCGAACTTAACGGGGCAAATTATTGCACAACTATTCCGTTCCCTCACAAATTCGTTCGGATTGCGAGACAACCGGATAATCGGGATCCGGATAAACGAGGCTTCACTGTACTCTTTATACCGTGTGGTGCCAAAAGACAACAGGGGACCCGTTTTCAACATGGCTTTCGGTTTTTTAACAGTTTTACATATGACTACATTGTACATATTTCTCTTTACAGATGTGGTGCCGACACCTCCCTTAGAAACAATGACGGACTTACGGCAGAAGAGTCCCTACTTAAAGAGAAGCCAGAAGGGTGGGAGGAGAATCTACACTGGTACAACAAATTCAAACCCGGTAAGCACCGCCTGTACTACTTTAGCACCAAATGGGCCAAGTTTCGCGAAGACTTATCGAACAAATTTGTACTGTTGCTACAATGTAACCACAAAAATGTAGTCTTCCCATCTTCTCAAATTGCACAATAACATCAACACATAACTCTTTAACACCTGCATTGAGATTCAAATTGCGCAATAACATCAACACATAACTCTTTAACACCCGCACTGACACAGCAACAACAGAAGACCGTATTAACAACTTTGACAAAAGGATAACTCGCTCACAATGATACATTATCAGTTTCCTCCACATTTGATATTCACTGTTCAATTCACGATTACATACGGCATCCATTCGAAACCAAATATTTGTGTTTTACCAGGTTTATGCGTAGACATGCACTGTGAGAATGTACAATGTGCACACTTATTTTATAAAAGAATATCACCTTAAGATCAAAACCAGGAACAACAGTAATATACGCCAAAGGGTGGCGTTTTACTAACCAACTTTGCATTAGTCAAAACTGATAAACATCCGCGGCATCTTGAATAAATATAACCTAACAAATGTCCTCTTACGTTCGCCGTTTTCACCAGGTTTATGGGTGGCCCTAAATTGGTAGCGTACATCATGTTTAGAAATATAAGTATTTTTGCTTCACATTTATCTTTTCACCAGGTTTACGGGTGGCCCTGAACAGTTAGTATCATAATATATAGATATATAAGCATTGCTGTTTCACATTTATCTTTTCACCCGGCATATAGATGGCCCTGAACTGTGAAAGTATAGGATGTGTAGATAGAAAAATATGTAGTAAAGCAACCAGGTTGTCATTTCACATTTATCTTTTCACTAGGTTTATGGGTTGCCCTGAACTGTTAGCGTACATAATTGAAAGATAGATAACTATGGTCATTTCACATTTATCTTTTCACCAGGCTTATGGGTAGCCATGAACTATGAGAATATATAATGTGTAGATAGATAAATAGGTAATGAAAAATAAAACATGTTTTTATTTCACATTCAACTTTTCACCAGGTCTATGGGTGGCGCTGAACTGCGAGAACCCAGACCGGAAGGTGGTGGAGGCGTTGCTGAAGAACTGGTGCCGTACGACCACGGTAAAGCAGGGTAAGGTGACGAGCATGAAGATCCTAGTCGAGAATGACGTCCATAAACTCGACCTCCTCAAGACGATCGAGAAGTATGAAAACACGAACGAACTGTCTCTGGCCACTACGGCCGGCATGGGATTCATCGTCCGTATGTGGGTTAAACAGGGTGAGTTTTGGAGCTTATAATGTACTATTTTAGTTTCTATAGTATAGATTTAACGGTACATTGACAATATTTCAGTTATGTAACGGCTTTCCTGCATCGTCAGTAATGGGTAAGGACTGAAGTTTAAAATGTACCACATAATTGAAAGAAACTCCAAACCTGTTCTATTTTGAAAAGACAAATGTTAGAAGGTATAAAAACAGCAACGTGTGTTAAATTTTCTTTCACAAACCGATATCTAAAAAAAACCTTTATGACACATACACATATCTGAATCACAAATGGTCAAAAATTGAATTTCCCATTGAAATGGCAACAGTAAAAGAAATTAAGAAATGTCCAGCCCAACACAGTTTGATCATAGGTGATTAAATCTGGCTTAGAAAGTTCCGGTTCTGTTACCATTGATGAATCACCGTCTGCGAGGTTCTTAGAAATAGCTTTACATGTAATTCAGGCTTGGTTCTGTTCTATATGACATCTGTTATGAGCATGTCATTTGCTTCGCCGAAATGCAGTCACTGTGTTTGGTTTCTGTTTGGTCAAATATTTACGGAAGTAAGGCAAAAACCACAAGTAAATCATATGATGCCCCAAACAGGTTGGCGATCTAATCTAGCAGTATACTACACACAGAATGTTTTTTTTTTTTTTTTTTTGCTTCTGGCACTTTCTTTGATTTTTGAATGCAGTAACTATAATTCTCCGTAGAATATTCGATCTATTGGAAGCAATCAAGTTCCGGTCTGATCGAGATCCATCAAACACATAAATAAACCTTGAAATGATATGTACCCCTCTAATCAGAACCACACCCATTATTGCATTTAACAAAATGTACTGTCTTGGTGAAACAATGAACCATCTGTACGATAAAATCGTAGCTTTGATCACTGTGATGTTATCAAATTGATTTCTGCTGCAACGGATACATTGTCACCTAAAAGCGGGATTTAAACTGCTGGTTAAACGTGTTTGCAAGGCGACACGTGCTTAACCGAATGGGATGACTCCCTCTCGATAATTTATTACGTAAATTAATGCAATGAAAAATCAAAACATATATCGTATTCCAAAGCTTTCAATTACTTCGCTGTAAAGTTGGAATAACATCTTCACCAACGTGATTTAAGGTAACTTACGGCTCATTATTTCGAATGCAATTAAGATTTATACATGCCATTTCGAAATGATTATCCTGTATTTCGTATGGGTCTTACAACAAACCACCGGTTATTTCCAAACCAATGGCCCCGGATATGCCTGTCACATCCTGAATGATATATTTAAAACTTTTTAGGCTTGCCATTCAGTGTAAAGGTGTGCCTCCTTCATTTTAAGGAAAGCGTTACGACCTTTTGTCTGAATAGCAGCCCTGTTACGGTGTTAGAATGAATGGATTTTATATTCAGATAGTTAATTGCAGTTTAGGCCTACGGCCCACACACAAGATACAACATGTATACAAATAAAAAAAACATCTCTAAAAAGTGAGTTATGTTTCATAGAAATTTACCAAATTGCGTTAGACTTCACTACAAGGAAATAAAAATGAATAAATTTGAAAATTCATCTCTCCCTTTTACCAATTCAGTACTTTTTTAAAATATTATCAACACATATTTTATTTGGAAGACTGTTTCTTTATGATATCAAAATCTTTAGGAATAGCTACCCCTAAAATACGTTTGGTCGTTAAAACCAAGGAAATCATTAGTGGGTTATGCATATACATCTCCATGGTGCCTTTTTGTTACTTTATTTCATTTTGCTTACATGCCTGTACGGTTGGGTCTCATTTGCCGCGGTTAAACCACTGTTACATGAGTCTATAAACGTCATCCAATTAGTGGTTGTGGATCTGCGTACCAATCAAATTAAATCGTGATTTACATATATGTGCATCCTATGATGAATGGATTGGCTTACTTTTATTATCAAATCTAAATGTCAAACCGAGTTGTACTTTTTGTCAAAGCATGACTTGCATGCAGTTAAATCTTACACTGTTTTGGCGCCTCGCTATGGACCATATTAAGCAGTCTCTGTATGATGGTTCAAGAGCCACAATGTCAAGCGAATATTGTATCCTGTACCAAAGATGCATACGATTCTAAGCCAGGGTTGTCTTTGTACATGTAATAGGATGTATGTGGATTTTACAGTAACGACACCTCTTGTAAGAGATATGGCGCTAATATGAACGAGCTTCACTGCCCTATTGACTGCCTTGATCCCTGCTCTATACAGCACCAACCTGCACAGTATCATGTTTACCCCCGTCGTGAATCCGACATTATTGAGCGCCGATTTAAACATTATCAAGTAAACCCCTTTCTTGAACCCGGCTTTATCGAATACAAACTTGCACATTGCCAAAGGTACACACGTTTTGAGCCCGGCTCTATTGAGCACCAACGTGAACAGTGTATCCCTATATTGAACCCGGTTGTACTGAGCGCAAACTGAAACATTACCAAATGTAGACACTTTTTTAACCATGCTTTGTTGAGCAACGATTTGCACACGACCAAATGTACGCCCGTCTTGAACCCGGTTTTATTAAGCACCAACATGCGCACTGTCAAGTGTACACATGTTTTGAACCCGGTTTTATTAAGCACCAACATGCGCACTGTCAAGTGTACACATGTTTTGAACTCGGTTTTATTAAGCGCAAACTTGCACATTATCAAATGTACCACAGTATCGAATCCGCCTTTATTAAGCGCAAAGTTGCATATATACCGAGTGTACCCCATCTTGAATCAGGCTTTATTGAGCGCAAACTTGCATTTACCGAGTGTACCCCATCTTGAATCAGGCTTTATTGAGCGCAAACTTGCATTTACCGAGTGTACCCCATCTTGAACCAGGCTTTATTGAGCGCAAACTTGCATTTACCGAGTGTACCCAATCTTGAACCAGACTTTATTGAGCGCAAACTTGCATTTACCGAGTGTACCCTATCTTGAACCAGGCTTTATTGCGCGCAAATTTGCATATACCGAGTGTACCCCATCTTGAACCAGGTTTTATTGAGCACAAACTTGCATTTACCGAGTGTACCCCATCTTGAACCAGGCTTTATTGAGCGCAAACTTGCATTTACCGAGTGTACCCAATCTTGAACCAGACTTTATTGAGCGCAAACTTGCATTTACCGAGTGTACCCTATCTTGAACAAGGCTTTATTGAGCGCAAATTTGCATATACCGAGTGTACCCCGTCTTGAACCAAGTTTTATTGAGTGCAAATTTGCACACTATCAAATATACCCCCGACTTGAATTTGCCTTCATTGAACCCCGACTTAAAAAATTACCAAACATACCCTTGTCTTGAACACGGCTTTATTGAGCGCCGACTTAAAACTTTACCAAGTCTACTCCCGTCTGCAACCCTGTTTAACTGAGCGCCGACTTAAACACTACCAAATGTACCAATGTCTTGAACCAGCTTAATTGAGCACCAACATGAACACTACCAAGTGTATCCCCGTCTTGAACCCTGTTTTACTGAGCGCAAATTTGCACACTACCAAGTGTACTTCCGTCTTGAACCCGATTTTAGTGAGTGCAAATTTGCACACTACCAAGTGTACTTCCAACTTGAACTCGGTTTTACTGAGTGCAAATTTGCACACTACCAAGTGTACTTCCGTCTTGAACTCGGTTTTACTGAACGCAAATTTGCACACTACCTAGTGTACTTCCGTCTTGAACCAGGCTTTATTGAACACCACCAACTTGAACATTATTAGGTGTAATCACGTCACGAAACCCAGCTTTGTTTAGCACCGACTTTAACATTACAACGAGTACCCCTTTGTTGAACCCGGCTTTGTCGAGCACCAACTTGCAAATTAACAAGTGTATACACATCTTAAACCCAGCTTTAAAACCCGCAATTTATCTCTCTGTTCCAGGTATCATCAATAATATGGACGTCAACTCCATCGACTACTCCTACCAGACACACTACCGGAACGGGCCCGTGTGTCCGCGCCCTCTGGTGGCGGCGTCCTGGGAGTCCAACAGTTACGAGTCCGTAGACGTGGTCATGGAGCTCAAACCCGACACCCGAGTATTATGGACGCCGGACCGAGAGGACGTCAACCCGCCACGCCCAGTATTCTTTCAGGTAAACAAGACATCCATAAGGTTAAATGCTTAACCCTTTACCAAACGTCAAATGTTCGACTGTTCCAAATTGAAAGAGTTTGCAGACGACATTTCGAAATATAATGAAACTTGAAAATAATCTTCTGATAGGGCAGAAAACATTGTGGGAAAAGGAGAAGTTGCTCGTCACGAGCAATTTCTCATTTCCCCACAGTGTTTTCCAGAGTCGTCTGCAACAAACTGGTCGAATGTCGTAATTGTTTGGTAATTGGTTAAGACCGTGAATCGTTTATTATAATTAGATTATATGATATAAGATGAGATGAGAAAATATATCATTTTACTTACGTAATATGTGTGACCAGAGTAAAATAAGACACTTGAAAATATTAATCATATCCGGCCCATTGAGCCTTTAACCCATTACCAAACAATAACGACATTTCACCAGTTTTTTGCAGATGCATTTTGAAAACAATGTGGGAAAAGTGGAAATTGTTTTCAACGAGCAATTTCTCTTTTTCCCACATTTTTCTGCCCTATAAGATATATTTTTTTTTTCAATTTTATTACATTTTGAAATGTCTGCAAACTCTTTTAATTTGGGACCGTCGAAAATTTGGCGTTTGGTAAAGGATTAAGTCACCTTGACAAGATCAACGCTACAGCAAGACCTATTTAAGGTGCGGCAGTAGACTGTATTAGTAGACTATTTACTGAGTTAACTGTAAATAAAACTGTCAAATAAAAGGAATAATTCAACGTTTGAAACGAAAATCAGATTACTTTTTTGTTCAGTTATCTCCGGGGACTATATGTTATGTATCTGTAATTATGAAACTGTTCTTTGCTGGAACATTAACATCACAATCTACGGTGGTGTAACCTTGGTTAACCTTTAGTCCTCCACTTTAGAAAGGAAGCATTTAACAAAGAACTCTGAGACCTTGGGCCCGTTTTACTAAACAGTTTACGCTTAAGATTTGCGTAAGTCTAAAACAACAAGTCCTTTTATTTCAATATTTGGCAAAGCAATATTGCAAAGTAACACATCATTGGAATCGTCTCTCCGAGACGCTTCCAATGACGTGTCACATTGCAATATTGTACTTTCATTGAAGATATTATCCATGTTCATTAATTATGACTTACGCAAACATTTTCCGTAAGTTGTTTAGTAAAACGGGCCCCTTATGTATGATTAGTTAAGGTCTTATTCTAGTGTTGGTTTGATGATATTAAATATACTGCCAAATAAACATGTCAGAAGCAAGATGTTAAATATATGTTTATAAATAAACAGCTAGTTAAACATTACAGGAAATGCCAGCTAAACATGTCAGAAATAGACGGTTGAACATTTTAAAAAAGGCAACTAGTAAAGCTGAACAGAGGCTGAGAAACTGATAATTGAAACATATCAGAAACAGCATTTTAAGCATACCAGAAAACAATTCGTTAAACACAATGGAAACCACCAACAGAAAAATGTCAGTAACTGCAAGGTGGACATTTCAGACATAACAAATTAATACTCATGAAAATTAGATATCTGTGAGTTGATGATGTTACGATGCCATGATATAATTGTGGCTTTCTAGACTCAGACGCCAAATCGAACATGCACACTGAAGATGGCACAAGGCGGCTTATTTACATATACGCAGTATAACGTACCGCTTTGGTGCGCTTTATATGCAGACAAGTCTTTGATGGTCTCTATTATACAGTCGAATGTCGGTTTCAAACATCAAACGTAAACTGTTAACGTTTAGATGGTATGTCTGGTCTGTCGGGAATTTGACACGTCGGAAAAAAATGAAAAATACGCTGAAAAGCTTATAATAAGCGAATTCTTCTTTTGCCACAATGATTTTAGATACCATCTGTTGTTCTGATTTCTTTCCTTTTTTTCTTTTATTATTTCGGGTTTCCTTTCCAATCGTCTGTGTAAAGAACTGGGTTTCATGTGGTATACTTTTTGCTGTTTGTCTGTATTCTTTGGGTTCCTTTTCTATACATTCTGGATTCCTTTTCTGTACTTTCTAGATTCCTTTTCAGTATTTTCTTGATATCACTTTTTTCAATCGTCTATTTAAAGTCCAGGGTTTCGTTTGCTATATTTAGTCATACGTTCGTGACATTCACAGCGGGTGGGAGATCCTAACAATGGTTGGGTTACACTGAACGTTTCAGTTGTATTCCCTCCATTATTTACCCCGAACAAACACCGCATTTTCCTATGTAGACCCATTACCCTTTTAGAACCTTTTTCAAAAACACCTTTATTAGGTCACTGAACTCTTTTATCCATTAAACGTCTATTCACTTTGGCCTTGAGAAAGGGTATTTAGAAAGCCCTACTACAAAAGAAAATCTCATACTAAACATTTTTTTCCAAAAACCACATGGGGTCACATAACCCTTAGAATATTGGGTAATGTTCTAGAAATAGATTTTTGTGTCGACTGCTTTCCAAAACCATAAATATATGCTTAATTTTGCTGAGGAAAGATACTCAGAGTAGCAAATAGGTTAGATCACAGGCCAATTTTAGAATCATTAGTAATAAAGCAACCGGCCCGGTAATCAAATATAAAAATGGTGGTGTGATGGATTTCGTGTTATTTGTATGGATTGCTGCAAATTACATTTCGAAATTTCCGCAAGAAACCATCAATGTAAAATAAGGTTTTAAAGTTCTCTCCTTGTTCTGATTTTTCAACTTTCGGAAGTCAATGAGCCATAGAATTGACATGAGTTCGTCCTTCGTAGTACCAGCCTCGTATTGTTTGTTGGCTAACCGATGTGTTTTTTTACTGTCACTCTTCTCTTCGATTGTCATTTACGTAGGAATAAGCCTTAACCCATTACCAAATTATAAGGACATTTGCCCAGTTTGTTGCAGGCGACTCTAGAAAACATTGTGGGGAAAGGCGAAATTGCTCTAAACGAGCAATTTCTCCTTTTCCCACAATGTTTTCTACCCTATCAGAAGATTACTTTCAATTTCATCACGTTTTGAAAAGTCGTCTGCAAAATCTTTCAATTTGGGAAAGTCAAAACTTTGTTGTTTGGTAAGGGTTAAAATTTGAAAAACGTGTGTAGATAGATAGAGTCTTAGTCCAAAACGAAATAACGTCTATTACATGTATTCCTAATGCGGTGGGAGTGGCGAAAAGATTCCTCCCACTGTTGTATTACTTTTTATTGCACCGGAAAGCTCTGAAATCTTCCTGGGCATTTTTTCGTCCGAAAGAGTGTCAAACCATTGCTCGGATATATAACCTTGTTTGTGTCTGACAGTGGTGCATGTGGTAGTTCGTCAGCCTCTGGTATCGAGGGTCCCGGACTAGATCACCATTAGCAGCATGGTAAAACTGTCAGGACTTACCCACAATTCTTCGGGAGTATTGGTCATGTATCCAAAAAGCAGTCGTCGAGAATGAATTCAAAAAGCTTCTAGCTTTCATCACAATCGATGTTGATTTAATCAGTTAAGACTTTACTTTATTGCAAGCGCCTCAACCCCCACCACCACATACACGCTACAGCCCATGTTGCAGGTTTCGGATTAATGGAGGTGTTTCTTATCATATAATCGCTGTACAATATGAGTAAGATTTCTGATATATGGTTCACATTGTATCATATTCCAAAGGCCTTGTTTGTTATTTATGTTGCCCCCTTTGGCTTTGACATGTTGACGCGTTTGTAATGACATGAAACTTACACTGGTTTGAGATGCTTATATTCCGCTTTGCTCCTTTTGTAATCTTAAAATATTTTATTATTTCCTTATTTTTTTAACTTATATATTATTAATTCTCAAGACATTGACATAGTTTTCTTTTAAACGATAAAGTGATGTTTTCCTTTACCTTCATATTCTATTGATTTAATGCGTTTGTAAGTCAAAAAATTAGAGAACATGTAAAGAGAAAAAAGAGAAAATATTTGTGTCAAACTATTTTCGGTTTGTCGCAATAAATTAGTTGCTGCCCAGAATGGAACTATTGTTAAGTCATAACCTTATCAAGGATTTTACATGGATAATTATCAAGTCACCAGTCCCTTTTATTTCACGATATGCATACATAAGTACATTTGTATTTCAATCTAAAAGTGTTACATCGCTTTTTAGATATATCTCCTATGACGGTACATACAGAGCTAAATTGACACTTCTTTAATTGATCATGCTTTCAATACCAAGTTTATATCATACATGTATATCAAATAACAGTGCAACATTATACATTGTTACAACGACATATTTTAAATTTCACTTTTTCAATTCTGGGAACACAAAAACCGTTAACTAAAGCCATTATTCCATTCCAGTTGTTCTGCGGAAGCGGAGCCCCGTATGACGAAAAGATCACACAGCGCGTCCTAAAAGGCAGCGACCTGACGGCGCGGGACCGCAGCGGAAGTACGATCCTCCATGTAGCCATACAGCAACGAGCGGCCGAGTCGATGGTGAAGTTTTTACTGAACAACGGCGCGGACATAGCGGCCAGGGACTGCCAGGGTAGAACAGCGCGGGACGTCGCCTCGAAACAGCAGAGTTTGTCCGTGTATGTCAGACTTATAGACGAATACGTGATCAAATTAGTGAAGGATAAGAAATTCGAGCCGATAGAGAGGCTTATATTACACAATTACGACCACATGTTGGATATTAAGGAAGGGACTAAAACGCTTGTGGACGTCGCGAAACGGTCCAGCACTAACAACATTCACGAAATCATACGCCTTGCCGCGCCCATACAGGTGAGTCTGTGTGTTCATTGTTTGGGGGACTTTTCCCCCTCCTAACTCATTACCAAACGATAACGAAGTTTGACCAGTTTGTTGCAGACAACTCTGGAAAACATTGAAGGAAAAGAAGAAATTGCTCAAAGAGCAATTTCTCCTTCTCCCACAATGTTTTCTGCCCTATCAGAAGACTTTTTCTTTTTAGTTTTCATCACATTTTGAAATATCGACTGCAAACTCTTTGAATTTGGGACAGTCGAAAATTTGGCGTTTGGTAAAGAGTTAAGTTAATGTTTATCAAACTTCATTTGATATATATGTTTATATCAAGTGGAACTTCAATGTCTTGGAGCAAGGAGTATTGTTTGTACTTGCAAGCATAATTTACCAGCTTTAACCTTCAATATCTTAAATCAAGACGTACGAAGAAGTTACTTAATTAAGAATTACCAGGGGATTACCAGCGTTGGTACAGAGGTGTCATGTGTGCGTTTTAATTCATTTTATCGAGTGAGTAAGCCGTTCTAATGAGTAAAAAAGTCATTGTAATGAGATTATCAAGTCATGATGAAATGAAAATATAGAAAAAACTGATCGAAAAAACTCGTTATAATGCCTTTTTTATGTAGAAAGGACTACTTACTTATTTGTTATAACGAGTTAATAATTAGTAAAATTTCATCTTGAAATACAAAATGAAAAGAATTATATATTGACGAGAAAGGTTTTATCTAAAGTAGTAAAATAACAATTTCCATGATAACCGTGTTTGAAAAACATTTATAAAAACGAATAAAATAACTTTAAACTTGAAAAATTGAATAATTATACGTTTTACTCGTTTAAACGACTTACGAACTCGTAATCATAACGAATTATTAAATCATTAAAACGATATAGAACAGCCCAAAGACACATGTAACCTTTGTGCAAGCGTTGATAAGCCCAGTTTTAACGTCATGTCCTCACATTTATAGACGTACGTAAAGCGGGTGTTCCAGGCCGTAGACGAAGGCGCCCTGGATGATCTGAAGAAACTGCTGGAGTGTAGGAGATACTCCGTGATACGGGACCGGTGTGGTCGCTCTATGTTACACAGGGCGCTTCTCAACCGCCGGGAAAACGTCGTTGCATTTCTTCTGGAAACCTTCCCCGAAGTCACACAAACGAGGGACAGTGTAAGTTGTTTGACTTCCTCCAATAAGGCAAACTTCTCACAGTAATCCCCTCTTGTGTGGGATTGATCACTGCGATCATAATTGTCAGATAATCATATGCTTACAGACGGGAATGGTGTTTAAAGATGACGGCGTCTTCGCATTAAATCGGATAGTTCCGGTCCCGATCGATCTATACCGAGAACGACCGAAATACTCCGACGAAAGAACTGATTTTAAATGGTGGATTATATGTGTTCTACCTTAATCACATATTTTTCATTTTCCCTACTTCCAATTAAGCTGTTATCTCAATTCGACCATGATCATACCATGCCAGGTGATTTACACTGACTGACTCAAACGTTTTATCTTCTACCTCTTACTAAAGATTGTCTTCTAAAGACGTAGCAGCACGGTATGCGTTCTGTCAAACCTTAACTTTACATTGATTGCATATTGTTTAAGACATTGTGTCATATATTTTAATAAGCCCTTCTATGTATTTTACGATTACCTTTTGCGAGGTTAAGGACATGGTGAAGAAATCATTTATTTCATGTATTTTCTGTTTCTCATTTCAGGTTGACAGAACTACTCTTCACTACGCATATTTGTTCATAGAAAATCCAGACATTTTAAATCAAATGACAAAACTGGGAGCAGACCCCAAATTATGGGACGCGGTACGTTTTTTTTCTTATGTTTGCACCCTTCAGTCTTTAAAGCTTACTGGCTCTAAAAAAGCTGCAAAATTGGGTAAAATGAGATACAAATTATGATAGAATATGTTGTAGTTATAGAGAAGCACCACACGATCATGACAATTTAGAGCCTGCACTTTTTTAAATTCATGTTTCAGTGTTCTATTTTCACAAATTATGTACCCACCAATTTAACTTCATTGTTTAAATTCGAGTAACATCTAAACAAGCAAAGAACGCTCCGATTAACGAGTGGCGATCACCTGGTAAGAAACCTCACGTGAAACACATGAAAACAAGTCAATTATCCAATACCAACAACATAAATATTCAAAATAGAAAACTTCGCGGGTTTCATTGGTTTCCGACGTTTTTGGGCTGACCTTGTTTTATTCCTAATTGTAAAGAAACTTTATCATATTTATTCTTTCACAAGCATTATGTGAAAGTGTTACCGTCTAAGTCTCTCTGTAAAGGGGAATTTAAAGTACTTTTAAGTTGATAGCCAGTTATTCTGGAACTTTCACAATTTAAGTGTAAATGGGCGCAAGTATGGCTTTAAAGACTATAGATTAATGTCGCAAGAGGATACGTTTTTGATTAAACTGTTCATTTAATGTAACACGTTCGTTGGTTGGTTTAGTCTTAGATAGTTCATGTATATCAACGTTTTAAGTGTATATTGTACGTTAGATGTCACCGTTTTATAAGTGTTTGATGCGTTTCATCTCAAACAATGTTTTGATCTTTGTTGTATCGTACAACACATGCATATTTATCACTTAAGTTGACTCTGTATTGTCTCAATAGAGTCATAATTTCTTTAATCTAAACAAAGGGACATTGGCGATTCGGACCTAGAATATAGGGGTCCCTTTTTTCGTAAGACAGTAATAAGCGACTTAGAAAGAACTTTGTTAAGTGTTTGTGTGAGGAAGTGCCAGAAGAATGGGAATGTGGGCTGAACGCCATAACGTGACTAAAATATTTTGGAAACTGATTTGTACTTAAAGTGCTTGAACCGACTTCATGCATATGCAAACAGGTTAGATCAAGGTCAGCTGCCAAGTAAATTGGCGACAGGCCTGTGGACTGACCTGTTTGCTACACTGGATATCTTTCTTCGTCAAAATTAAGCAGAAATTCAAGTTTTTAAAAGCAGACGACACAAAAATCTAAAACAAATACCCATCATTTTAAGGGTTGAATGTCTTATTGTGACATTATTAATTTTCGTCTCACCACCGATCAATTATGTTCATGTGTGACACCAATAAGTGGCTTAAAAGAACATCATGTATGTATGAGGAATTACCAGAAGTATGAAACTGTGTGCTTAATGCGCATCATGAATAAAATATTATGGAAATGGCGCAAAAGCTATACCTAACCAATATCAAATATCAAACGCGAGTGTCATTTTTCATTCCCTGTCTTTCTTTTGCAGTACGGTCAGACGGCTAACTACTTTCGCAAGGAGGAATGCGGCAACCAGAAGTTCCAACAACTTCAGACAGAAATCAAAGAGTTCGATTTAAACGTTTATTTGTCAGAGACGGATTTCGATACTTCATTCAGACAAGCAATAGAGGTAATCCCAGATGTTATAAGAACATTTAGATGACGTCCTAACATGAGCTTTGTTTAATACACCCCTCCGTCTTTGGAATTGTTTACATTTCCAAACACAAAGCAGTCATAGGCAGCGATTTTAGTTTCATATGATATAACTTCCTTGTTTTTATTAAAAGCATTCATTATTGTGACGAAACGACAAAGAGCTTGTACTAAAAGTGCAACAATCCCTTTTACATAGTTACAGCGTTTAAGTAGCAGAAGTGGCATATTGAACCATTCATTAACTAGTGGATTTGTCAATACTTATCAAAAATTATTTTTTAACGCAGTGTTTAAACCCATTTCAATTAATTCAAAGAAATAGTTATCTTTGATGGTTTTTAGGCATTCTTAGAATTGACTTTATTCTTATATGGGAAACACGTGTTCCATAAAACATTGGAGCATATGAAGAATTGATATGAAAATCACTTGTATTTTTTGTTAACCAATGATGCATCCTTTACAAATGACATCACATATACATGTATGTATATCTATGAATTGAATGGGATTTGGGTAGACACTTGGCCTGAGACCGATATATAACAGTTTTATAATGAATTGACAACCTGCCTCGCGAATTTTAAAAGGTAAACTGATGACATATTGTAAATACCCACTATTCACTATACCTAAAAACAACGCGTATCTATTCCTGTTTCGAAATATCATAGCAAGGGAAGTAACTCAAATGAGGTTTTATGCACTATCTGTAAGATCTATGAAATTTAATCAAAAGTATATGCGATTTGAAATCTTGATTTTTTGAAAAGATAAAAATCAAATATCTTACTCATGCTTTGAAGACATTGTTCAGAATGTAATCATGCTTTAAATGCATTCCGATATTTTCAAATAACTTTAATGTCCTATCTCCTTCATTATCATTTGTGAGATGAGACTTTCAAAACATTGGACAATGTAATGGTTCTTTACAGGGAGGCATTGATAGAGAATAGATGTTGGTGTCGTGAATCGGAAATGTTATCGGGCAAGGCTTAGGAATATTATCCGGTGAGCCGAAGGTGAAACGGATAATATTCCGATGCCGAGCCCGATAACTTTTCCAATTCAAAGACACCAACTTTCTATTCTATTTATCCTGTTCCCTTTATGTATTCTTTCAAACAAACAAGATGTAAATAAAACACGAGAAAAAAGGACAAAATGAGTAGAGAATGATGTAATCATGACGTCATGTCGTTCTTATGACGTCATGATTCGTCACGTGCATGTGATATATGGTTAGTGCCGGATATCACAAACGTTATACGGCACCTAGTTAATTGTCCCAAAATGACACTATTGACAGGATAAATTATAATATGAGGCACAGCTTTTATGCCAATATGCCTATACTCCATTATTCTTTGTTTTATCTGTCGAACAAGATTCAGAGAGGAGGTCATGAAACAATTAAGTTGTCTTGGTGCATGCTATTGGTCGTTGCCTGTTTGGTTTTGCAAAAGAAATGCATTGTTTCTATTGCAAACCGTGTTCATGTTTTTTTCTCTTAAAGTCCTTGTCACATTCTTTGTACATTCATCGTACATGTATTACATGTACATGTATTTAGCGGCTCTTGCTTAATGGGAGACATTTGAAAGCAGCAATCAGTTTCATAATGAATGCGTTTGTTTATTTGTTGTTTATTCTAGCTTTTTGGTCTGACATCAATCTAAAAGTCTAATAACATAAGAAGCAGTAGATTTACGCCAAGATGCGTTCAGGCATAGTGGTCCATGGCTAGAGCGTCGTCCTCTGGACACCTGGGTCGTAGGTTCGATTCCAATGAGAAGCCGGTTCCACCTTGCCACCTTTTATTAATTCACATTCGGTGCGAGTACTGGTAATGGTCCAGGAAGCAGAGACATTTGAGAGTTATTGATGTAAGAACTTGTTTCACAATATATGTAAAATAATTATGTTTAAACAAAACCAATGTTTTAAGGCTATTGCTTTAAGAATTGTATTAATGCATTTTGTAAGCGGTATAACGAACTGTGTTGTATTCTAGTACATGCGTTTAACTGTTCATATTTCAGAAACGCGATTTGGAAACAGTCAAGTCATTGGTGCGAGGTCTTAAGCCGTTTGGCGATGTTACTCGGTTCAGTTCAAAGCTATTCGACTGCCTGGATAGTAAGGCCGTTGAGATCGCCAAATTTCTCATCATGAACGGATTTGAGACGAATGTCTATAAACAGGTATGGAATTTATTTGAACAAAATAGAAATAGACCTATCCCTGACATGGGATATGGTGGCTTGTTCGTGTTAAGGAAAACTCAGAAGTCACCAAATATATTAACGTACGTATTAAATGAGCGCTTTATTTGTGGTATCTCAATGTGATCATAGTCTTATTGTAAGATTAAATAAATGGTTCTCTAAACAACAACTGTCGTGGAATACATCACTTTCAAATTCGCATGTCGATAATTTAACGAATATATAATTTGCTAGGTCATGAAGCATAATTGACGACTGGTGGATATTTCATTCAGTATTATAGTATATCCTTTTTCTTTAGTGAAAGGTAAACCTATTTTAGATTTAACTTGTATATTTTACATAAAATTATCATCAAGTTTTTACAACTTGACGTTCACTTTCGATTCTGCTTCTTTGAAACAAAACAAGGATCCATGGAATGTCACAAAGTACACCGCGCTTTAAACGGGTATCGAGCTCACGGCTTTCTTCTCAAGAGGCCGCCGCTTTACCCAAGAACCACTTTCCTTCAGGCGATATTCAGTTCTTTCAGCGATGAAGCAGTATTTTCGTTTTAAATCATGTTTAAATGTAAGCGCGTGTCAATTCATGTATCTTTTCTTCAACCACCACAGTACAATAAATGTGATCCAAATGACCCTATGTGTGCAATGATGGAATGCGGTCATACGACAACGTCACTTATGGAGCGGGCACAGGAGTTAAAACTCGAGGAAGTATCGAAAATGATTGATGCTGCATCAAATGGAAAGGTTCGTAATCGATTGAGCAAAGTTACATCCTCCATATATGTATATGACTAAAACAAATGTTGATTTGCTACAATAGTTCTTGATAAACTTGTTTTAAGTGTGAGGTAGAATACGTATAATCCGCCATTTTGAATTTTGTCCCTCATCGAATTATTTCGGTCGGTCGCAGCTTTACACCGAATAGTTCCGGCCCCGACCGATGTATACCGAGAACGAACAAAGTAATTCGAGGACAGAATGCGTTTCGGAAAAGCAGATTAATGTTTTTCTACCTTACGGTATTACACGTATCATGCTTTCGTCGTATTTCGGACACACAAATGCTCACGAAGATTGCAAAGGTGTCTGAATGAAGGTCAGACATATTCGAATTTTTTTTTTAACTTTGTGAGTGATTATACATTCGAGATACTGCGAATGGATTCGTTATACGTGTCATACATTCATTCGGTTTTATTTTGATAATCTGTTTATCATTAACCAATAGAAACTGTTAATCAGATGAAGTACTGCCTCGAGAAAAAACATACTTTCTTGTATTACATATCATTTGATTAAAACTGTAATGCAATGGTGTTGTCTTATATGATACTATGAGATGCGGAATTATATTTCTTCGATTCTTTGATTCTTCAGTATTTTCCTTCAACTTTACTGAATGTCTTTCTGTCCTGCTACGCTTAAAAGATCTTTACAGTGATGATGAGCAGTACTGCTAGAAAACGGTTTTGAATAAACCTAAACAATTATAAAGAAATATGCTAGCTGTCAGTGTCCTGTGTTTACTATCATTAAAACAAGTTTGACGTCCAAATTCAGAAAATTGTTAAGAATATCACTTGAATCTAGACAGAGCTGATTAATATCTATTATTTTATGATACATCTTTTGGTTTGGATTAACAATGAATATTCTGCTGAAGTAAGCAGGGCATACTTTTGAATAAATTAATTCAAAGTCCTCTGCGACAATCTGGTAAAATTCCAGTGTTATTTAACAAGGGTACATGTATTGTCTTTAAAATTACATCAACGTGTTTCAGACTTAGACTTAGATTACGTAATTTTATACTACAATCTGTTTCTCCCATGTCATTTTTAAATAGTTATACCTAGCATTTGTTACAGTTAAGCCTGTATCACTTTGAGAATTGATAGAAACTGTATTTTGATTTCTTGCTTTATATTTCTTTTGTTTGAATTTCTTTCGTTCAGTATTTGGTTTTAATGAAATGCGATTCGATGAACAATTATACAGGCATTTAACGAAGATGACATTACATCATGTGCTAGAGATATAGACTATGCTTTAGACAAGTTATCCTTTTGTCAATACGATTTCTACATAATTTTAGATTTGAATGTGTGCAATTCTTTAGAAATTCTATCCTTTCCTTAGCCGTTGCTTTCAGTTTGGATATCTATCATACTTATCAGAAAGTTAAACATGATCCTCTTTGATTTTTATGATATGTCTTAATATTCGATGGGGTTACAATGTACACCATTATTTATTTAATACTTAATCATTTTTGTCGGACCTCGCTCATGCATTTACCTGTCTGAGGAGCATTTTATAAAGGGCATAGCTCCATCATTAAATGTGTTTTAATTTTCTTATATCGTTTGTAAAGCAATTTCTTACAACCCATACGATTGGTATAAGTTGTAAGAATTTGTTCCACAAACGATGTAAAATAATAAAAACACATTTAATGAATGTGCTATGCCCTTTATAAAACGTATCCGATGCCTTCTTTAAGCCCAATGTTCCACTTAATGATTGCCTCTTATTTATCTCACACGAATATCTAGTCACGAGCGTTCTATACGTGGACTTCTGGGTAGTGTTTTACTAAACGAATATAAAAGGAAATATTTGCGTATGTCAAACACCATAAACATAGATACCATCTTAACCAAAAGAATACTATTGTGAAGTAACACGTCATTAGAAGCGTCTCGGAGAGACGCTTCCAAAGACGTGTTACATTGCAATATTACTTTTCTAATTTTTTGAATAAGAGGGAATGTGATTCTGAACTTTAGCAAGTTTTTTTTTTATAATATTGAGGGTTCAATGCAATACTACAGTAAGTGCTTCATGTTTATGAAGCACTTACTATAGTCTGGAATCGAACCCTCGATATGATGTTCAGTAAAACGATAGATATCCTGTATTACTCTATTAAGGAATAACCACATGGTGAGTTTTTGAGGATATACATTATTATAATTGCGAGGTCCGACAACAATTCCTGCAATCTGTAATCTTATCATAATTGAAAAAAAACATAATCAGAGACCATTGACCGCTTTTAACTAATAGTTAAGCTATTACTTACAGACACAAATTACTCGACTTTAAAACAACCAAGGTATATATAGACGTATATGTGTATAACAACTGAAATGTATCAGTTTAAATGTTATGGTATTGGGAGAACGAACTTATAAGCTTTGCTAAGGTGTCTGAAAAAAAAAAAAAAAAAGGATCAACAACAACAACACATTTTAAAAGGTTCGATTCAGACCAGTATGTGTCATAAACCCACACATACTAGTTTGATACTTCTGAATTTCCTTTATATTGATTTAGAATTAAATAATGTAGTTTTCTATATTCTATCAAGTATTTGAAGTGGCTTCCCTTAAAGTATTTCAGGAGGATATTTATATTTATTCAGAAACTACTCTTTTCACTGATTCCGTTTCGACACCTTATTCAAATCATTGCTCAATTGATAATGCATGCACTATCACCTGATCTATTTTAACATTAGACGAGCTTCTTTTCTCTTCTAACACAGCTTAATTAACCCACATGGCCAAGCCATTATACTCGTTTATGTCTCGTTCATTATCATAGACATAGTTTACATGTGTACTAGAACGCGTTTTGTTTACCACATAACAAAGGTACATGTGTTTTAGAAAAGCAGTTTTTATAGGTACCTTTTTCGTATAGTTATATGCCATGAGAATATGTGTGTTACTGTTTTTGTTTAATTGATTTGTAGCTCAAGCAATACGTTTTTTAAATTCTTCAACTGGAAGGGCTTGCGATATCGAACCAATGTTTTTAACGATTCCCTCAAGGCAAAAAGGGTTATTAAGTGATCATTTAATATAATGGGAGGTTATTACTGCTTATTGTGAGACAACCATTTTAAGACATTCGGTATAACTCTTACAAGATGGATAGCAGCATGGTTCAAGGTGTTTTCAATGTACACGTGTTATAATTTCCAAGTGGTAAGAATCTATAAGCTCTCAGTAACGTATGGACTTTCGAAATGGCGTTGATTTTGAGGTGTAACTGTTAACGTTGTGTTTTATCTTGTCATATGTGCTTAAAGGAATTAACAACTGTGATGATATGCAATAGCTTTGTTTCGGCATTATAGACAAAACTACCAAATCATTGTTTATATTTTCAAAAGGCGATGATATTTATTTATACAATAATACTCTTCACGCTTCCTGTTTACTAACAAGTCTTGTGTATAGATCTGTGTTCAAGTGTGCTGTCTTAAATGTAGCTTTCAAAACGAAAATTAGATAATGCTTAACTAACAAATCAAAACGCTTTTAACCAAATATAGGAAGGTGTGCCTCAGAGTATCTAATATACAGTCTAACTTGTGTTAAGCAACCACCCTTTTAAGCAGCCAACCTGCCTTAAACAACCACTACAGAAAGTCCCATTGTTAGATTTATAGTGTACATCAATTTGTGTTAAGCAGCCAACCTGTCTTAAACAGCTAATTTACTCTGTTCCATAGGCTGGCCTCTTAATACAAGTTTGACTCTACTAGATTTAATTTAGAAGGGACTTATCATTTATGTAAATTCATCTTTTCTCATATTTCGACCCCTAAATTATCTTTCAACCGTGGGAACCCAATAGTGTCTTCAGTAGTACTTTCATTGTCGAATCTTGTACCTTACACAATTGAAACGTTCGTTGAACGTTTATGCAAATTATAAACCTAATGCATTGTTGTGGAGAACATGCTGGTATACATATAGACAACACAACTCATCAGTGTACGACAGTGTTTTTCACTAATCGGATGTGTTTGTGTCTTTGAGAGGTTCATTTGCTCGGTTCGTTACACAATGTAAGTAATTTTGAGGGGATTTACTGAAAGTGGCTTGTATTTAAGCATCACTACTGCAATTGTATTCATTTGCTGGTATCTTATTATCTGATAGAGTCAGAATCAATTAAGCATTTTCTGATTTTGCTGCTTATAATACATGGAGCGTCTACAACAGGTATTTCTTTGCCGGTAGGGTTGTATCTTATTGCATCCAAATCAAAAATATCTTCGTCGATAGAATTTTTTCACACAGCGTTTAAACCAAGTATTATTCTTACAAATCGTGACGTATCTAATAGCGTTTAACATATTTGTTTCCTAGTTGAATTGACATGTAGATACTTTGGTATGTGGCACAATGTCTGTTGACATCCAGATACTTTGATGCGGGGTACAGTGTCTGTTGACCACAAGACAAATCGATGCATGATACAATGTCTATACCTCATTCTTCATGTGCACACACGTGTGACAGGCATCATATCCCTCGCGTTCCATGCTAACAAACACGTAGAGATATCATGAAGAATACAATGGGCTAAATGTTCCTCTTTTTCAATTGCAGCTGAAGATTCATAAGCCAGATGACGTCACACTGTCGACATACGGAATCGCATGACGTCACAAGCCTATCTCATCACGTGACATGTACCATAAACACTAGCATTATGTACATATTGTTTTCATGGTGACACCATTTGAAGGATATTTAGATTCATACAGACTGACGCATTCCATTCATTTACATAAAGTGTCGCACAGGGTAAATACGTGTAGTTCTTTTTCGAGTGGCTTAGTGGTCAAGATTGCAGACTGATACCTCGTGGGTCTCGGGTTCGAGCCCATACTGAAACCTCTGGTTCATGGGAGTGGCCTTTTGCAAGTCATCTCAGAGCCCAGCCCAGTACTGGTATATCAAGGGAAGTCGTAATATAACTGAACAATTGTTAAAAAAGTATTTTGCCTATGTAACCGGTATGATTTCAAAAGGGCACGATACGTCTGTTTGGTCTTTTTACCACTGAAACGAACAAAGTAGTATCGGATCCAACGATTTGTACCCCATCCTGCATGCATATCTTGAACGATACTTTAGGTAATTGACAGAATGTACCATTTCGTCCATGAATGCATAGTGTTAAGCGTACACTAATGTTTTGCGACAAGAAGAGGTTATTGACAGTTTAAACATGTTTTTGTTGGCATGACTTTACAGGAACATTTGGAATCTGAAATAATGTAAATATTCATGCCTGGAATGTAGTGGTAATCATTAGTTTAAGGAGGTCATCATATTCGAAGTTCAATTTCAAAACATTTTTTTTTCTACTCCTCTTTACTACCATTGAGGTTGAAGCCATGGCAAAAAACATTAGTATTTTGTACGTACAATGCCTCAAGAAGTTTGCGATGGTGTTATATGCATTTTGGGGACTAGAACAAACTTTTTGTGCAATTGAATGTCCGAAATGATATTAATTCATAACACGAGTACTACCTTAAAATGCCTCAAGATGTTTGCAAATTCAGTCTATGTATTTTGTGAACCAGAAATAACTTCGTGTACAATTGAACGTCCAAAATGATTTATATCTATTGCACGAGTACTACCTTTTAAGCGGTACATACGATCGTTCAAAATGTTTGTCTCAACGAAACGCGTTTGCTGGTACCCTTTGACACAGTCTCACGAGATTCTGATATGGGGTACCATTGAGCTGATGTCCCAAGTCATATAGTTTGTTAAGGACACACTGGTTCCCGAACTAGTTTAAATTTCTAATTAACGATCTCCGGGTTTACATTCCTGAAGGGTATATGACAAGGTATTAACTAATGGATCATCCTGATGCTCACTGACATATGCATTGGTTTGATTAAGGAAGAACACCCATAATTTGCCACTTTGAAACATTTTCTTCGGATTACTTCGGTCGTTCTCGGCATACACCGGTCTTAGCCGGAACTAGTCGTATCAAACAGAATAGTGCCGCCCCTAACCGGTTTATGCCAAGAATGACCGAAGTAATCCGACGAAAGAATATGTTTCAAAATGACGGATTGCAGTAATTCTACCTTAAGGGTTGTAATATTCATACACACTCTGTATCATTTCCTCATGTTAAGGCTCGGCATATTTAGTTCATAAGCATACATTGAAAAAACCCTTATAATGCTGGGTATTTTTTTAAGAATAGTTCTTCGTGTCGTCTTCTTTCCAATATATTTAACATCTACTATTTTAAAAAGGAAAGCTACTCAGAGTAGCAAACAGGTTAGAACACAGGCCAGCCGCCACTTTACTTGGCGGCTGGCCTGTGATCTAACCTATTTGCATGAATATAGAGTCGGTTCCAACACTATTAGGGTTATGTTTATGTGTTCAGTGCATTATTTTAATTATCGTTCAATGGCTTACGGTTAGCTTAAAGGTGCCTTCAAGAAAAAAGCATTACGACTCGGTATTTACAGTCTAAACCTATTCATATAAGACTTACCGAATCTTTTGTTTGTTTACGTTGTGTCCTTCTAATTGTTCTTTTCTATAAAAGAAAATATTCAATTAGTGGTGAGCACTGAAGTTAACTGTTTGTGAATCACAAACAATTTCTTTAAAAACATTTTACGCATTTATTTGAGTCGGGTTCTATTCTTTACGATCGTAGAGCATATGGCTTTTTACTTTGCAGACGTATTTTCTTGGTCCCCTCTTTACTTGAAACCAAACTAGAGACAAATCTGCTGCAGACGATTTTAGAAACCAATGTAAATTGTTATTAACTGATGTCTGTTGTCTGCTCCTGCTTTCATTTTGGAACACATAACAGTATATTCATGGATTCGGTAAATCAAGTCGACCTATAGACAACATGACATTTTCTTCTGGTAAAAACTGATTCATCGTCAAATGGTGTCCAAACTGATCTAAACATAATGGAAGAAGTATATGAACTAATATGAGTCCTTAAATACAATGTATATGGGCCACGTCACGGGAAAAGGGGCACTCGGATAAAGCAAACAGTGTAGCCCCAGACCAGCCGCCACGTCACTGACGTGGCGGCTGGTCTGGGGTTACACTGTTTGCCATCTTAGAGGACATCAAGTTCTACCTTTAAATAAATACAAATGATAACTTTCGTGACTAGATGCTGGAATAATAGCGCTAAGAAAGAGCTGAGTCAGCGGTTTTTATTTATGTCCGAGTGTCCCTTTTCGCGTGACGCGGCCCATATGTTGTTAGTTGTTCATCGATGCTTCGATTCTTATGAGTACCAAGTCTATGTTGTCACACCTTGGGCAAGACAATTAATGCATATCGTAGCCACTAATTGGATGATTTCCCATGAGGCCGTATCTATCAGAAACGAAATGATTCAACCGGCTCTTATTCAACACATTCTAATAAAACGTTTATTTTGTCACGAAACCACTGTAGTATATGGTTATTGCTATAAACTGTTACTGTTTTGCAATAAAAGATAATGTACAGTCTAACTTGTGTTAAGCAACCGCCCTCTTAAGCAGCCAACCTGCCTTAAACAACCACTACAGAAAGTCCTATTGTTAGATTTATAGTATACATCAATTTGTGTTAAGCAGTCAACCTGTCTTAAACAGCCAATTAACTCTGTCCCATAGGCTGGCCTCTTAAAACAAGTTTGACTGTACTTATAAGCAATTAGAAGCGGAATTATTAGGCTCGGCGTCTATTGTGCAACCTCCTCTAATTATCTTAAGGACAAATGTTCGTATGATCGTAACATGTCATAATATGTAAATATGTAAGTCGTTAGTTATATACGTTTCTGTTAGTTGTTATGCCGTTTGTTACAGAGGCGTTGAAATGGCGTTTCGACGAGTTTAGACTTATAAAATGCAGTTGATCTGTATGAGGGACACAGTGATCTCCCTTTTATTCAAAAAGTAGCGCAAAGACATTTAGCCTGGGGTCCTGGCCCATGCATATATACCCCGCATTAGGAATGCGGGGTACACGCATGGGGAAGGACCCCAATGCTAAGAGACATTCTCCTACGCAGTGAACTCCCTTTCCATTCTGTACGGAGGAGCACCAAAGGGAAGTAATCGTGGCGGAGTTTGGATCAGAGAGTCAAAGGGAAGTAATCCAGTGTCGAGTTTCAAAAATATCCCGATATCAAAAAACAACATTAGAAGAACATACAACATAACTTTCTATTGGTGTAACCCTGATAAGGCCGATTGACCAGGGTTTGATTCCAAACGCAGCCAACTATTCATTGATACGTGTCGTGTTGGAAAAAAGAAACACTCTTTCCTAACCTGTTGCTGGTTTGCTTCACATGAAGCACGACCAAGAAGAAGGGTGCTACGGTCAAACTAAGATCTTGTTGATAACGGGATTAAATCCCACAACAAGTGTGATGCAAGATCAAACAGAGACCCAATGAAGATATTTATTTTTCTGTAGAATAATTTAGAAATCACTGTACAAAGATTATATATACGTGGTCGATTCAGGTCGAATGTTCGTTTGTGATTCATCAAATTATTTTCGGTATCAAATGAAATCTTATGTATTTTAAAATCATAATCATAATTCTCATCGTTTTATTCCTTCTTTTTGGATCAGTTTCAAAACGCTTTCAAGGGGTAATGGTAGGAGGTGTAAAATATAGAATACAAATACTCAAAATGCGATACTGATTTCAAACATTATACTCGTATGTATGCTGTTGTACGTACGTTTTTCTCTCTATGTAGTCGAGTTGTATGTAACTCTGTTTAAGTATGTTGATAATGACTTTGTATAATATTGCATGAATAAATAGATAAATGAGCAGATCCTAGTTTGGTATAGATTTTATTGGCGTTTGAAGCATTTCCAAATGATACATTTTGATTTTTATTGAACTTTATAAAACTTATGTTAGAGTTATTTGCTTAATGATATCGACCCTGGATTACATTTGCGGATTGAATTTTCTAACTGATATGGGTGTTTTAGGCCATTTTCAACGCTATTTTTGCTACACGACTGGTTGTAGTATTACAACCAATCTTTGATTTCCAACACGTGTGTTTAACGTGATTATTTCAAAATAATTATTTTCAATGTATAGAAGCAAAGGTTCTTCAGAGAGAAAAATCAGCTAAAAGTGACACACCGAGACCGTTGTTGAAATAATGCATGATGTTGAAATAACGCGTTTCCAAACGCCAAATTTTCGACTGTCCCAAATTGAAAGTTTCCAGACGACATTTCAAAATGTGATGAAATTGAAAAATGATCTGATAGGGCAGAAAACATTGTGGGAAAGGACATATTGCTCGGAACGAGTAATTTCTTCTTTTCTTACAAGGTTTTCAAGAGTTGTCTGCAACAAAGTGGCTAAATGTCGTTCTTGTTTAGTAATGGTTTAAGGAACGTGTATATGCAAAAAGAAAATCGTCATGATCGTACACACTTTATATCAAGGAAAGTTCCGTTGATGCAAAGAAAACTGCCCCTCAAGGCTTTCTATGTTTAGATTTTATACCACTCTAGCAAACTCATCTGTATAATCAAAGAGTTCATTTGGATGTCCTTTGGTATTTTTACGTGTACTTTGAACGATACATCTTGCTTGATGATATATTTTCAATTCGATAGATTATAAGCTTTATTTACACTACATGTGCACATACAATACTAATAAAACACATTGGAATGGTCACATGTTTTAAAGAAATCGTAGCAAGCACAGTCAACCAATGCCTAAAGAAGAAAATAGGTGTTTTGTGTAAGAATTTTCCAAGTACCATCCAAATCATATGGTAGACGCATAAGTGAGATGATTTGTATGAATATCTCGCTAGATCTAAATTTAAAAGCTAAAGACGGCAGTAAATAAAAAAAATCATTTCTTTATGTCATTATTTGGTACTTGTCTTGTTAATAAATTAGATAAATCAGAAAATTAAGCACCGATAACCATTTTAAATATGTTTAATGATCTGAAAGGCATATCGAGAAATAAGCGTATAAGTAATTAAATAGCATTGAAACCATTAGATCTGTTTACCAAGCATTCAGTTCAGTCCGTTATCTATACTCATGCACCGGAACACCTCTTTTGCAGCGAATTTTTCAAACAACTCTTACAAAAGCATGAATTTCTACTTTTAACACAATTGTTTCTCCATAATACTTAATATGATGTGTTTCGTGTTCGTTCTATTTTATCAACTGCTTATTTTTTCATTTTCGACCAATCGTATGTTTCAATTTGGGGGAGTCCATGTCGTCCGACTCTAAACGCAGCACGCATGTCTTTACTTAAGACATGCGCACACGGTTCATTAGTCTGAGGGCTGCGTCGAAACCCTTTACAAAACGTTAAATGAATTTACGACTGTCCTAAATTGAAAGAGTTTAAAAACGACATTTCTCCTTTGTCCATAATGTTTTGCCAGATTCGTCTGCAACAAACTGGTCAAATGTCGTTATTGGTTTGATAATGGGTTAAATCACACACATTATTTCATGCATTTTTGCGTCTTCCTAGTCCGTACAAAATATGTAAAACATTCATCATACACACATATAGAAACATATACAACATTGTACTGGAAATAAAAACTTGGATTAAAAATATGAATTTCTCGTTGTAAGTATACACTGAACTCAAAAGACTACACAAACACTATATACACCAATATCGAACCCTTTACAAAACTGTCTTTTTTCTATATTACAATTCTAGATAAATTTGCATGTTATGATTGAAATCAAGATTGATATCAACCATAGTTTAATGGAGGAAGAAATAAGGAAAACATTCTCGTACGTACAACGTCTTCTTTGCCCTACAAAAGTTCTTAAAGTTTTCTGCAATATATCCGCAATACACATAGATAGACTGGCAAAAGCTTTAAGATAAATAGTGTCTACAAACTAACACATAAACTACGACACTGGTCCTAGAAAAATCCAATTTCTTTGTTCACATTCACTTCAAGTAATTGTTTATATAAGAATATGTTATTAAGAAGTCACAGTTCACTTTCCTAGAACCAGATATGGCTGGGTCATTTACACTGCATCGCACAACTATTTCCCAACATTCGTAAATAATACTTTAATTTGTCTCCTTCGCTAATTGATTAAACGCGACATTTGTCATCCCTCCGGAACGTTATCTTGGGTTTCTTTCATCTTTATGTAAATGTCCGTTGCACACGTCCTGCAATTGAAACGTGACAAATATGCAACACAAATGGGGAAACCGACATCAATGGGTTCGTACCCAATATCATAAGAAATATTCTATTACAATCATATGTTCTGTTTTTTGGTTCCATTTGCTCAGTCACAAATTTCCATATGACTGAACGAGTTGAAGTACGCTATGTCGATACATTTCCAATAGTTCGAATCTTCTCCATTGCAATGATAAAGATAAGACTGTTTGGAACTGTTACAAAGGTGACAATGTTCTGTTTCTTGTATGACGATGCTTCAGAAATTCATCATGTACAGTAAACAACGAAAGATATAAGGGAGGAGATAGATGAAGAAGAGGAACAAGAAAAACAAGAACAGGCAGAACAAAAAGAACAGTAACAATTAGAACAACACGAACAAGAACTAGAAGGACAAGAAAAACAAGGAAGAGAAATAAGAAAAAGAAAAAGAACTAGAAAAATAAAAGCAATATCGACAAAAACAAAGAAGACGACAAGAACACGAAACTAAGCACAAGAACTCGACCAAATTCACCTTGTATTCCTACGCTTTCTCTTGGCTGCTCGCCCTACATTGACACACTGGCAATGGGAGGGAACCTCTACGGGTAGGAAAGTGACGGGAGGCCATGTGCTCAATCTCGCGTCCCATACCAACATCCAATGATGTCTGTACATCTGTAGGCACTCCCCACGGCTACACGTACTGTTACTTCTGTAATGGGATTAATAAATACGTATTCCAAACTTTGGTGAGTAATTTCGTTGCTTGATATAGTTTCTAAAAGTGATGACCGATACATTACGACCTGTTAATATTCGATCCCGTGTAACCGTTTTCCCTAAACAAAGTAAGAATATGGTATGAACCAATGTTCTCCATATGGGGATTTGTGACTGTTCCAAGTCGAAAGCCACAGCAGATGAAACCGTGAAGCCACATTATTCTTAGAGTGTTTGCTCACGCAATTAACTGGGATGATTATTGACTTTTAAGGATCACTATACCAATATTACTATAATCCTTCGATATACGGTGATCATTTGGGCCACGTCACGCGAAAAGGGGCACTCGGACATAGCAAACAGTGTAGCCCCAGACCAGCCGTCACGTCACTGACGTGGCGGCTGGTCTGGGGCTACACTGTTTGCCATCTTAGAGGACATCCAGTTATACCTTTAAATAAATACAAATGATAACTGTCGTGACTAGATGCTGGAATAATAGCGCTAAGAAAGAGCTGAGTCAGCGGTTTTTATTTATGTCCGAGTGCCCCTTTTCGCGTGACGCGGCCCATTTGTTTTGTTTGTCTTTTTGTTTGATGTTACTTCGATATGATTTACATCTGAAGGTCTATTCGAGGGATTTTACTTAAGATATCTTAAACGACGCGACTGACATTCGCTTAATGTCTAGCCATGGAAATGCAATAGTATACTCAATATTTTCGTGTTGAAGGACAGAAAGGGAAATAAATCCTATGATAAATGATACGCTGTGTGGGTTGTCTCCCTTTATTCTGCTTAAGATTCAAGAAATGAAAACAAAATTATGACGTGTCTTTCCTTTTTATCACGTCCATCGGAATTTCTGTATTCCTGATTGATTCGAATAAGCCATAGTTTGTTCATACAAACGTGTAAATTGATTAGTACGGTTTAGTCACGCATTGGTTAGAGAAGAGATATTTGGATACAAGTTTACTGACCTACATCTGCCAGTCGGGACGAACTGGAAAGCCTTGTCGAAGTGAACGACTTTAAACTCTTCTGTGTTTACAGACGTTGTGTTGAAGATTTCATACCGATAATCACTGAAAAACATTGGAATGAATATACAAACAAAATAAAGAGTTAAAGATCATAATTATGTAAGAAAGAATTGAAGGTAAGTAGAGTTGTGTTGAAGTTTCTCAAAAGTAACCCAAAAAAAAATTGGAAACGGATGAGTGTGCCGCCAAAGATTAGACCATGAAGAATGAATTAGAAATGTATGCCCAAACAGCAAAATAGGCAGCTTACATGAGATAATGATTCGTATATGTATGATGAACCTTCGAAGATAAGTTTGAAGATTAATTAACTATTTTCCTTAATTATATTTTGTCAGACCTGCAATCAAATTTACCCGAAATCGATATTTGGCAAGGAATTATTTCAACGATTAATGCAGTGAATGTGACATGATGCATATGTCTCTCACCACATATTCATTATATTCATGTGTGAAATCAATCTCTGGCTTGGAACAAATATTGTGAATGATTTAATGAGAACATCTAGAAACATGAATAGGTACACTATCCCATTACGATACAATAGAAACGCCATTGTAACAGGGTAAAACTACAAATTCGATCCAATGCACACACGAAGTCAAAATCCAATTTACTACTGATCTATTATCGTTCGCATCTTAGTTCGCATACAGGTACCTTTGTAGCCCTGAAGCTACGACATTGGGCTTGAATTACGAAGGTTTCGGTTTCGAAACGCACCAACGTTGATGGTTTCCAGATAAAAACCTTTTGTACGTGACTTCGGAGCCCTATCCTACTAGTGAATCTCGGCAAGGCCGTTATGTAGCTTAAATGTTTAACCTATTTCTAAACAATCACGACATTTGACTATTTTGTTCTGACGACTCTGGAAACAATTGTATGAAAAGGAGAAACTGCTCTCAACGAGCAATTTCTCCTTTACCCGCAATGTTTTTCTGCCCTGTCAGAAGATTATTTTCAATTTCATCACATTTTGAAATGTCGTCTGCAAACTCTTTCAATTTGGTACAGTCGAACATTTGGCGTTTGGTAAAGAGTTAAACCTTGCCAAACCACATAAAATCCTATAAAATTCCACTTACGTTGCGCAGCAGCCCGGATTGATAAACTGATTGATGTTGGGCAGCGTGTTGGCCACGTAAGACTGAAGGCTGGACTCGCCTGGATTTCGGTGCAGCTTCACGACAGGCAGTGCGGACAGGTCGGACTTGCCCACGAACAGTCCCCGGTACGAGTTCATCACGACCTCGCGCACCGAGTTCCGGGACTCCCAGTTGGAGCACTGACAGCCGTACAGCCACCATCGCTGATGCGTCGTGTTCACAGTCACGATCATGTAGCTGAACAGGAACACAATAATTGATGACGTCACCACTTTCCGTGTGGATATGTGTCGGGCTAGCTCCATTGCACTCGGGATCCTGGAGATGATTGCAGAGAAATGATTAAACCGCCAGTGGACGATTGCATGTTAAAAATGATCCTGTTTATTTTGACTGATAAGTTGATAAGTCCAAACTGAAGCCAGCAACAGATTACAAATGACAAAAATAGAACAAAATACGTTTATTTTCTTTACTTTAGTGTGTTGAAAACAGTATGATAAAAGAATGAATTGACCATCCTGTGATTTCTAGAGTCTTCATCTATAGATGCGGAGATGTGCATAATCAATATTTAACGCTGTTATGGGAATAGGTAACTGTTTTAATTGAAAGTGAAAACAAACGAAACATAATTGTGACACAGTGGTGAAACATTATTTGGTAATGGGTTAGCCATACCAGACAAAGACTTTCTAATATAATTGCAAGATATCAACGGGGTTATTAGAACAGTTGAGGTCATTAGTGAGTCACATTTTAGCGGCGATGCGGTTTTCGACAACGATATGGTTGTTGAGACAATGTGCGGCAAGAAAAATGGGCTATTTTGCAGGTGCGTCATTTAAATGACGGAGCGGTGGGAGGGAAAGGTCCGACAGAGTTTGCCTTACTATGACGAACGGATGCAATAGCCACAGGGTTTTACATGCTAGGATGCCGTTTTACTAAACAAGTTTAAGGCTCATGAAAGGAGACTTATGTTACATCAAACTATAGTATTTGGTTAACTTTTGGTCAGACTCAAATAGTTGTTACCAAACAAATATCATCAGCACAACTTAAACACGAAGGCCAAAGGGGAAATAACCAAGATTAGCCAATTTGATAATTCCGATTGCCTGATTCTTCACCTCTGACCTGGTCACTTGATAAACAAATTTCTGAACCGACTAATCAGAATTCGTTACTTTATATATGTAAACGAACAGATTTTTTGATAAACATGATTGAACTGGAAACGACAATATTAAGCACAAAATAGCTTATGTTAAAGGAGTTCACTAAATATGATCTAACAGCATTTATAAATTAATTGTCATGATTTTTATGAACATGATAAAATGACTCCGTATATTTTTCAGTAATTCATTTGTACTTGTATCCTTTCATGTGCCTTTAAGGAAAATGTTTTCAGGCTGATCTTTAGCAACGCTTTCCGGACATGTCCGTGTATATGGGTCCCTTATTTGGGTGACTCTGTCTGGATAATTTACAAGTTTTGTTTGACCCGCCATTAACAATTACATTTATAACGCGGGGCCCTACAGCTCTGAAATGCATCATGATGAGATTCTATAAACTGGCGCGGCACGCAAAGCACGGTTCGTTGTTAGCAAATGATAAACGCCGAATGCTCGTATTATGGTATGGAATCCCTTCAATATTCATCATGAAATGATATATGAATTGTTAATCCTTCATTTGTTAATCATTTCAACTCTCATGTGCACTGGTTTTTTTTATTGGTTTATATTAATCTTTATGGGTTTTACATCGCATTAACATTATTTCAGGTATGTTTGAGCAAAAAAAGACCCCTGTGTAATCTGTCTTTTACCGCAAGAGAACATTGTTCTGCCAAAGGACACATTTTGCTGGTTTGAAAACTATTTGGAATAGAATCCGAGACGTCCGGTCTCAAACCCGCTGTTCTTACCATTACACCTTCGTTAATCCCACAAACACGGCTGTAGGAGAAGACTTAATGGATAATTAAGGAGGAATATGCTATACGGTGTTCGAGCGCCGGTCGTGGGTTTGAATCCTGTGAGAATCGAAGACTGAACAAGGTGTTGCGGATTTTGACTGGTTTGACAGGCTCAAATGCCCTTCTTCTCAAATATATGAGTATCTCTGTGCTTAATTTGACGTGTTTCACATGAGCCCAGATTTAGAAAGCATTCCAAACACATTTCCGGTCATAAATGGGAAAGTTACCAAAGACCTATTGAGCTAAATCCGAATAGTATCACAGTATGACCCGCCATATAATGTGAGTTAACCTGTTGCATGGGGATTTGATTACTTTCAGGCGCCATAGCATTATCTGGCGCTGGTTTTTGTATTCATTCAATGTTGCCCATACTACCCATTATTTCAATTGTGAAGAAAACAGGAACTCATAAAGGGTTATTAATTTTATGAGATCGCTGAAATAGAAGCAAACGAATTAAAGTGAGACATATTATGAGCATACAAGACAACTACAGTCAAACTTGTGTTAAGCAACCATCCTTTTAAGCAACAAACCTGCCTTAAACAACCACTACAGAAAGTCCCATTGTTGACTTTATAGTGTACATCAACTTGTGTTAAGCAGCCAACCTGTCTTAAACAGCCATTTTTCTCAGTTCCATAGGCTGGCCTCTAAACACAAGTTTGACTGTACATGTTTAATACGGACGTCAGTCATTCGACAAACTCCATATGGAGCTTTTTAAATGACTTGTGTTCTATATCAATATAGCCTAAGCTAAACAAAATGTCAAGCACTGTTTTAAAGAAGACGCTTTAACGGGTTTGACTCTTAATGTATAATGAAAACGAAATAGGACATATGCATGCAAAGTTCCTTTGAATAGGCGATACGTGTACATGCTAGAATATGTTTGGGGTTTTTTTTTTTTTGCTAAAGCATTGCTTGGGCCTTTATTAAGATAAGAAGGAGTGTATATGTTACTTACGCGGATTTCATAAGATGTGAATTACCGAAGGGCGATGTTCGTTAGCGAGGTTGTCTGCAGAAAACGAGCTTCACCCTGTCATCTGAAACAGAATAGTCTCAGGGTTAGTTCGTTTCACCTTTGACTCCATAAAACATCTTGCTCTATGTTAAGGTTGTTTCATAATGTACCTCATGATTTACATATTCTTCTTTGAAGCATATTGAAACAATTGTTAAAGGAAATGAATTACTCCTAAGGAGCAATTCATTATTTTGCCACAATGGTTTATAATCAATATCGTAGAGAAAATAGTAATTTCCATACTAAAGTTTCTTGCTTTCTCTTGCTGACTTCAATCTAGGCCAGTTGCAGTTTCGAAAAATAAGCCAATTGATTAATTCCAATAACTGGAAATAATATCGTATTCCATATATCATTCCAGTGATACAGCATACGTCGTTGACAAGGGAATAAACGTCTAAATGCAACAACATGGAAACCAATCACAAATCTATCGATCGGCTTTATAGTTGTCGTTTGATTTAAACCTAAAAGAAGAAAAACCCTGCATTTAAAGCTTATACAAAGTCTTAACTTCGCTCCATTTGCTAAGGTACATTCTTTTGTTCCTACTAATGTGTTGACGGCGTTTTGTTTTTTTCTGTTTGTTGTAAATGTTTTCAAGTACGAGTTGACAAACGGATTTAATTAGTTTGCATCTGCGCCAGGTAGGTTATAAGCATCATTTGTAAGTTTAGGCCGATACCTAAATGGTATAACGAATGTTTGATTTTACTGTGTGGTGTTTTAACATGAAATGTTGATTCATTATAAGCGCGACATATCTATAGCCCGAAAGGGAAATATTATATAATACCAAAATGCCGATTTCTTTTTCCTCTTGTGTCATGCCATTGCTCAGGGCCTTCCTCATGCCATTTCTAACCAACTCAAATGAATCAAACAACATACGAAGCAAATAGACTGACGTACAAAGTTGAAGCACTGTGGCCAATTTTTAAGCACAGTGAAATGAATTAAGGCGCTGGGGAGTGCTATTTTATTAAATTCAGGTGATGGGGCCCAATTGCACTAAATGTAATGCTGTTCGATATTCACTGTCCGAGCTATTTCCTCCATACATAGGTTTGTGGCTTCTTCAATTTAATAGGAACAGCAGACGACAACACCCATTAATATTTTATGAAACAGAGCTTTTCATATTTATAAAAGAAAGAACATGTAAAATAAATGTCTGTAATATCATTTGACCTAAATAGGTTATTGGTTTAACAATCAAATTAATTTGCACTGTTTTCCAAATATGAAAATAAAATATAGGTTCCTCCTTCAACACTGTTTATCTTATCAAACAATCATCCGTTATTTGTATCACCGTCACAATAGCTGCCTGAATTGTTTTTTCCGTTCGGAGCTATCTGATATAACTCATTTGCCAAAAGTTAAAAGCGATCCTATTGCTTGTTGGACATTATGACATGGTGTTACGTTGGCTCTCTCATGTGTTGTGGTTCACCACATTGTCTATTTTTAACTTTTTGATTACGTTTGAACCGTTGACACATGTTTACCCCCTAAATATGTCAGATTCAAACGTTGTAAGTTGGTCATGACCTGTAACTGTTTATTTGGGATATTGTTGCTGTGTGAGTTTTTGATTTGTTTTCTTCTCGAGTGGTGTCTCACAAAAATTGGTAACTTTACGTCTACGTTTTAAAACTGTCCTAAGACTTGAATATCAAAGGTAAATTTGTTGGATATTTATAAATAAAAAAAACTCAGGGGTCATGTTTCGTTTACATCTAAGTCAACACTTTTCTAAGGATTGTTTTCCTATTTACATTGACGTTTACGAAGTAACCTATTATCCGAACACTTCACTAAACAGACAGGCCCTTGGTCCCCTGGTCGAGTTATTCCTGCACCTATTACTATTGCAGCAGTTATTACTTAAAAAAACACATGCTGTCCTATACTGCAGTTCAGAAAAGAAAATGCGAAACTTTCTTTGAACCGAATTCTAAAACAGCTGTATGATAGGTGGCACGCCTTTTCAACAGACATTGCAAAAAAATGATTGCAAATAGTTGTTCGTAATCCTGGTTTTCCTTTTTATTATAATAGATTCAATATATCCATACATGTTCTGGTTATCATCTTTCTATCACTAGATCGGCAACTCTTAAAGTGCGATGTATTGTAACGTTTAAAAGAAAAAAGTAATTTCAAAAGAACACCAGCAATGAATGGTAATACATGCTTCAAATTGATACACAGTATGAATACGATATTTAGCTGCAAGTTAACTTTTAATCAATGCAGTAGATATGTAAATCTTTTCCAATGGGCCTAAATCATATTTCTACCAAAATCATATAAATCGATTTTTACCTTGAATTCAGTCACGATGATTCCCCTGTAGATTTTGGTCTGTGAAATTTCAATATATCGAAATATCCTAGATTTTCTTGTCCATTCAAAACTCTTTCGGTTGATATGGTGACACAATATCCTTGATCGTTGTCAAAATTTCAAAGGCAATCCTTACACTCAAAGTTGCGCTATCAAATAACCCTTAAAGTCTTTCGACGTTTAGACAATAAATGTTTCAATGGAAAACTAATTATTTATATCGCAATGTTGGTTTTTATTTCTTTATCGGGTTTTCGTTAGTTTTTCTTAAAGTCCTATTTCAAATAAATTTAAAGTTATGTCCAGAGTTATTGCTAAAAATCTTATAGATCAACACAAGATTCGCGTGTGTAACGTTTGCTTTGGGAGTGCCTAATATCTTCGCTAGAGAATAGAATAGTGGTATTTATCTCGGTCACTTTATTTCAGACAATATTCTTTGTTGAATAGACAACAATGTGATATGTATCTTAAAATGGTTGATTATGTAATAAATGACAGAATGTTCGTAAAACGTATTTAAAACATCAATTTTAAGCATGATTTAAATAAAGAAGCTAATTGTTAACACTTTCCCTGATGCGGGCGGTTTTGAACGCATTATGACGTGGAAATTATACCAAAACATAACAATGGGTATAAAGCAGAAGATATAGCGCTCATAATAAGTATATTAACATTTTTGCCACAATAATTTCAACTTCGATTCTGGGTGTTCCTTCATTTTAAAACGTGGATACTTTTAGGTAGATCTTTCTTAATGAAGATATTGGTCTGTTTTAATTTCGGGTGTGGTAAGTCAAATAGCAAAATAATAAACGTTATATACATCCGCTGTGGTTTGTAAAACAATCAGCGTTTTATTACGAAAAGAAGAAATCGTGCTGCGGTTGAGCTAATTATCATGTAATTATTGTATTTTGTGAGTGCGCAAAATGGCCCAAACGTTATCTCTCTTTCGTGACCGAACAAGATCATTAGGTCGTCACATAATGCTTTGTCATGTAAACCCTGGACTTTCTAGATCTGTTACAAACATTCTTTTTAAACTAAAGTATTGTGAAGAAAATGAGAAATTGTTCATTATAGCAATTTCTCCTCGTTTCAATAATAATTCAAGTATTTGAAGTCTACCTTACCAAAAGAATAACCTTTGGTTCTATTTATTGTCTGAAAACCCCATTTAATTCTCGTCTGGAAATAAGTATAGAAAATATCCATTGACTGATACAATGAGGTTACAAAAGTATCCCTTTATCACAAACCTGATCAAAATATTTTGTCATTCCTTTTTTGTTTTGGTTTTTTCATTGCTCATGTATTCAGTGCAAGTCTGATGTTGATAGCCATTTGTAATCTTGTTCCAAAATGTCATCCTCAGCAAAAATTTGAAACAGTTAATGTTAAACCCTTTGACGACATGTGAATTTTCACGAGAGGTACATTGTAGTTTCCCTGTTGATTTTCGGAATGCCGATGGAATACTCGGCTTGATTAAACCCCTTTTGGGGGGTCAAGTTCGGGGTTTTACTTACATTATTATAAGCCGGGTATCGTAACACAATTGCAATACCGTTGCCGTGTTGTAAAAACCTTCTACTTGTTATTACAGCAAAACACAGACATGTTATTATGCCACGGATCGATTGAATCATATCTTCTGAACCAGAAAGGTGTTTGTTGTTTAAGTAATCAACGCTTTCAAATGACCACGACACTTTTGCGATGCTGCAATAGGTACAAATATTTACATGGAATACACAAATTGCGAATGCTTAGAGGATTGGTGCATGTACTAAGGTCGTTTTCAACAACTGCTTAGATAAATATCAACCTAAACGACTGTTTTAATATACGAGATTTTGATATACAATGGCTCAACACCCACTTTTAAACTGGGAATGGCTTTTTGTTCGAATGTAGTCACGTTGATTCAGTTCACACTAAAATATACCCTTGCAATATTTAAATGCTTGTCCATATTTAAGTGATGAAGCATGTTTAATGAGAATTTAGAATATATGCCCAATTGAGAAATAAGTCTTTTACACAATTCCTTCAGATAAAGGTCCAAATCGAAGGAAACTAGTATTGAAGTACAATCCGTTACATATGATTGGTTAGAAACCCCTGTTTAATAGATTCAGGTACATTTCGGATGTTTTGCTACGCTATGCTTTTTCTTTTAACAAGCTTGTATGTTATATGTACTTTATATCACAAGGCCAACTATGATTATGTTTCGTTTTCTCAGACGAGTGCGTATTACTCATTATATTAAACATTAATTTCGCCATCTGTGTCGCCAGTGTCAAATATTTTGCATACCTCTAGATCTTCGTGAACACTTTGTTTGACACACCAACACCATGTCACAACCTCAAAGGGAATTTGCTGTTGTTGAGGCAATGCGTTGCCACACTCGTCTGACTCGCAAGCAGAGTAGTTCAATGCTATTTGCTTAAATTTATATTTTTGGGTGCTATTTAATATAAACCTATAAATATTTATATATCAATAATAGGCTTTTTGTCAATGTTTGTAGTATACAAATACATTCTTACAGCTTAGAACGAAAGTCATCCGATAGCAACGTAGCCACGCAGTAGGTGCATCTTTTGATGCACGTTTAACTGCTAGGTTTCTTTGATATCCTTATAGAAACTTACTTCCAATCATTATAAAAATGCTACTCTGTTAAGGGTCTGTGATATCTATGATATCTGAATCATCACACGAACGTTTGCTTATATTGTTTAATTAGTTTATTTGTGTCCTTCTTATTGTAATTCTGCATACAGGTGTTTGTTTGACGAGAAACTGTATATTTTAGTCAATATACAATCCTTGATCATGATCAAGAGTATACCTATAATTCTGTCTGGGAGAATTTCATTCTCGCTCACGGATTATTCTGTATAAGCATGTTGTTGTATATGAACAGTTCGTTGCCTACTATTGCGTAGTTATTCCTGTCTTAACTACATATAAAATGAATATATCTGATTCGACGAAAGATGTTTATGGAGGTTTGTTTTTATTTTTAATCAGGAAAAGTGTTGTCATGTTACGCATGAATCGGTTACAAAGGTAATAACTAACGCAACTAAACACAATTCGGGGTCAACTCGGAACAATCTCGAAGACAACTTAATGAAGATCAATTATTGCCTTAACAGACGCAATTCATCAAAAGCGAATCTATAGTCCAGAAAATGATTATCGAAGTTTCGGTTCCCACGACCTCATCAAGTCTGTCAAGGCGATGACGTAGGCGATGACGTATAAATATGCATTAAACCAAAATCAATCATGTTTGAGGTCATTTTGTCAGCTCCTTAAGATTGGTACAGAACACATTAAAGATAAGTGAATCCAATCCGATTCATCTTTCTTGCACGCAGGCGGCGGCTCGACTTTGAAATGTATGAACCTATACCAAACACATTTGCCGCTCTTGTTTTGATGCAAACCCCGAACATCTTGTTATCACTCATTAGATAAGGAGATGCAATCGTTTCATGGTTTGAGTTTTCAATCTTTTTAGAATAAAATTGATAGGAAAACAACGCAGATTTATACAGATGCTTTCAATTCAATTCAATTCAATCTCTTTATTGACTCCTTTGCAGAAATCAAAGCTTTAGAAAATTGTCCAATTAGGGTTTTTTGAAAACGATGCTAAATTGTTTCTATCCTGCAAAATCATTAACTTGATTTAGAGAGTCTTGGAATAACCAGAAGACGACAATGTTCAACACTTCATTAAAAATGTGACAATATTATTCTGTCAAATGACAATCCAACAACTATTTGTCAATTGAGTTTTTGATCAAAGCACTGAAAGGCGCTAAAACTTGCTTCATTTTCTTTTCCAGGAAAATAGGACTTTTTGGCATCTTTGATTTAGCAAAATTGAAAATGATCAATAATATGATAATATGTATGGTGACGAAGACATTTTGCGTGGAACTTTCAACGTTTCTTAAACAACCGGCATAGACTTGAGATAGTCCCTCCAAGGAAAAGCCGTCTGCGACAGACCATGTACATCGTACGTCGTTATATAATCGTTTGGACATTCATAACATGAAGATAACAATAAACGAAATATGTTCGTTTGAAGTTTCTCATATCAACTGAGTTAAATGAAAAAGAAATCTCTCTGTTTAGCAAAATGACCGCACCGCCTTCATCGCAATGAAGGCGGTATGGTCTTTTTTGCTAAACAGCCACTAGGCAATAAGATTTGATTACAATAAAACATGACACGTCTCGACGACTTTGTTTTCTTGTGTTTCAAGCAGGGGTTGTTTAAGTATTTGTCAGGATGAGACAATAAAACATTGTCAAATTAATCTTAAAACTACAAAAGTTGCACATTTATCATCGAGCACTAGGTCAAGTTCACACGAACTGTCATTTGTTAGACGGTTTATCTATTTTTTTTTCATCTTTTTATATTTTTTTTCTCTAGAAATGTTGGCCGAAAACTGACTTTAACATATCATACGTAAATGCATAGAGAGTTTTCAAGCTGCTTTGTTCACAGATGTAAGGAAACTTGGATATCGAAATGTTAGATCTGTATTGCAGCTTTATTGTTGTATGAGATGTACTGGACTTAAACCATTGGACGAAAGATGTGTTCGTTTTTCAAGTATTTAGAGCCTTTATACAATCAATTATTATATATTCAGATCCAAAAGCATTGCAACGGGTTTTAAAATCCATCGCATATCGTCTGTATATACTTAGATATAGTGGCATATTCTCTACCAATATTGTGTTCTGTAGCTCTTTTTCATTACGTTCTATACCATAATACAAAAACTGTATGTGTTAAACGAATTTTCATTTCAACTCAAGAATTGCCTTATGTATGAACAAGCACCTTCAATGAATGGTTATTCATAAGATTGCAGAGGGATATTAAAGATATGTTTATGAAAATGAATACATTAACAACACACACTATAGGCTTATGATTTCGTGAGTGCTCAATGCAGGTTTATTTTCAACATTCTGGTAACGGTTTTGTCGACATTTTAAGAACAAAGTTATTGGCCAACCCCTTTTTTCGAAGGTTTTTGTAAATATGTTGCCTGGTCTCGTCCAAAGCCCAAAAAACTATGTCCCTGTTGTTCCTATTGCTGTTCTAAAGTTATTTTCATTTATTATATAAGATCAAAGAAATTTAATCGAGAGTCAAGTTATTCTCATTTCTTAAATAAGAAAAAGAACTTAGTTTAAACATATTTTATTTGTAAAATATACAAAAAGGATTAGGACGAAAGCAGATTGCTTTGAGTAAGATCTGACTAAATTTCTTAATGTTGTCACGTAGACAACTGACGTTTAAATGAGTTTTTCGTTTTGAAGACTGTAGACATTAAAAAGAGAACATGCATCAATATGTAACTGATATGATTGTCTTTAACGTCTGGCTCATCCGAAAAGGGACTTTATCGTTTTCGGATGGAATATTTGCCTAGATCAGTCTATACAGAGACATAAATCTGTTGTTTATGTCTCAGGGGCCCGTTTTACTAAACAGTTTATGCTTAAGATTTGCGTAAGTCTAAAACAACAAGTCCTGTTATTTCAATATTTGGCAAAGCAATATTGCAAAGTAACACAACATTGGAATCGTCTTTCCGAGACGCTTCCAATGACGTGTCACATTGCAATATTGTACTTTCATTGAAGATATTATCCATGTTTATCAATTATGACTTACGCAAACATTTTCCGTAAGTTGTTTAGTAAAACGGGCCCCTGGTCTTTATATGCTCAAAAAGTTCATTAAAGAAAGCTTAGACTTTTGTTCATCAAACGTATCTTGCATCTATGACCACTTAACCCATTACCTAACCATAACCGTATTTAATCACTGTGTTGCAGACGACTCTGGAAAACATTGTGGGAAAATGAGAAACTGCTCGTAACGAGCAATTTGTCCTTTTCCAACAATGTTTTCTGCCATATCAGAAGATTATTTCCCAATTTCATTACATTTTGAAATGTCGTCTGCAAACTATTTCAATTAAGAGACAGTTATATGAAACCATTTTTATAACTATTTGTCGAAGCAACAAGAGAATTTACTTTTTTTTTTATTTTTTTATGGGTTTTACATCACATCAACATTATTTCAGTTATGTAGCGATGCCCGACTCTTAATGATGGCGAAATACCCCATACTCAACTGCCCATAAGGGCTGGTCATGGCGGGTAGAACCATCGGCATTCCGTAAGTCAGGATTTGAACCCACGCGGAGTGGGGCCATGTGATTTCAAGTTCTGTATTCTAACCACTAGGCCAAGTATTTACTAATCATGCTAGTATGTTAAGGGGAAAGCAAAATTGCGAACGAATGGTAAATTTCATTTCGTTTGAACAGTACAAGTGAAGCGTGCTGCAAATATGTTTTGGTCGTCTGAAATTATGATAGAGTGAAAACATTCCTGTTGGCTGTGTTTGCACGTTCGCTTTATGTTTTAGGTTTTGTTAACAAGGGCCGGTTAACTTATTGCTGACTACAGCAAATCCGAACTTCTTTTAGGTGCATGTTAAGACCCTACGTTTGAAATACGGAGTTTTGTTAGTAGGTATCAAAGCCTTTACAAAACGCCAAATGTTCGACTGTCCCAAATTGACAGAGATTGCAGACGGCGTTTTAATATATGAGGGAATTGAAAAACAATCTAGTGGCGATGCATCTCCAAGTGGTTAGGCTGATAGTATTAGAATCGGTGTCCCCCGTTCGAGCCCTATTGATACCTGTGGTTTCGCTAATCGTTCTTTGGCATGATACTTTGGAGCCCCAGTCTGGTACTGGTGAATAAAGACAAGGCGTAACAAAAAAAAAAATGTTGGTCGTCACAGCGTCTAAACCCATATTAACGTGCATTGACTCCAGATATGGATTATTGGAAGCAAGTACGATTGTCTTGTGTGCACTTTAGCAACGTTATACGTGTGTTTCATAACTTAATCACAATAATTAATTCCTTAACCCTTTACCAAACGCCAAATTGTCATCTATCCCAAATTGAAAGAGTTTACAGACGACATTTCAAAATGTGATGAAATTGGAAATTAGTCCTCTGATAGGGCAGAAAACATTGTGGAAAAGGAAAAATTGCTCTTTGAGCAATTTTTCCTTTTTCTACAATGTTTTCCAGCGTTGTCTGCAACAAAGTGGTTAAATGCCGTTTTTGTTTGCTAATGGGTTAACCGTTTTTGTTTGGTAATGGGTTAACAAACTTTGAACGATAAACATCGGCAATATCGTCACGTTTGCCGATTGACGTTTGATGAGGACTCTTAATAGAATTACGAGTTATTAATTGGATCATTAATGCTCAATTTGTAAGATTTAAGTGTTTGCAAGAAACCCATTTACGTTTGATATTCTATTATTTATTAACCTAGTGACATTTAACAGGTCGATCTTACGTGTAATTCGCTTTACTGCAATCGAAAGACGGTTTTCGACAACCTTTTGATACGAGTCAAAAATTAAAGGGACTACCTCACAGAATATGTTGTGTGTTTGATAAATATTGATAAAAAAAAAAACTCGACTCATTTCATAATTACGGTCAAGACACTCTTACCCATTTCAATCATTTCGTAGGATGAATTAGAGAAATACATTGTTTATGAAATAGATCGTTTAAACGATTTTCTAAATCTGACACAAAAATGTGCTTCATCTACACCCCATGGTTATGAAATGCGATGTGGTTGTCTATCAATACTCTAGTTTTCTGTAACTAAAGGAATCAGTGATGCGTTTTATTTGTAGGAGACATTTGATTAAAATAAAAGCTGTCCGTAAGACAGCATGCTCGACTATACGGCAATGCCTGAGAGGTGTATAGGTCAGTGAAATATTATTTATTCTAAAATATGAGGGTGCAAACAATGATTCCCTACAATAGCTGTTGAGAAACGAACATGCATACAAAGTTTTAACCAAGAATTTAAGTACAAAACACCGCATATTAGCTTAAATTCAAATCAAGAGATTTGAAACTTGGCCAGGGACCTTAGATTTTGACCCTAAACACATGTGTGAAGTATCAACCCATTTCATACAGTGGTTCATGAGATACAAACTTGCATGTAAAAACTTAACCAAGATTTTCTAAGTACCAGAAGCCGCAAAATTTGCCTAAATCTAAAACTAGAGTTTTGAAACTTTGTCAGGGACCTTGAATTATGACATTAAACACATGTGTGAAGTATCAATCCATTCACTATAGTAGTTCATGTGATACAAACTTGCATGCAAAAACTTAACCAAGATTGTCTAAGTACAAAAAGCCGCAAAATTTGCTAAAATTTAAATCTAGAGGTTTGAAACTTGGTCAGGGACCTTAAATTATGACCCTGAACAAATGTGTGAAGTGTGAACGATGCCTTCAGAAAAGCATTCATCGAAAAAGAAAAACAGCAGATTTAATGTGGAGTACTTGAAGGGAAATTTTAATATGATATATTTTACAATTGTTGAAAACAAATCAAATCTAGATAAAAAAAGAATTTGAGCATGCATGATTAAGATGGACACTGATACGTTCAACGATGTTTTCTTTTGCCGAATCATGTGAGTCTTTAAATTTATAACTGCTTTATTACAAACCTAGACTATTTAAGAAAATATCTAAGGTTGATTGTTGTATTTCATATTTTCCATGCCACCTCTTTTTCAACAACAATTCAAAATAGACACCTTTTCTTCAACAAACATGTTAAATTGAGGAATTTTTGGCATCAATTTTATGATCTAAGAATCATAAAATCGTGATATTCAAATTGTATTATATGATCTTTGGCACGTATTATATGACATTCACATCGTATTATATGACCTTTGAATCGTAGTATATGATCTTTGGCACATATTATATGACATTTACAACGTATTATATGACTTTTGAACCGTAGTATATGATCTTTGGCACGTATTATATGACATTTACATCGTGTTATATGACTTTTGAATCGTAGTATATGATCTTTGGCACATATTATATGACATTTACAACGTATTATATGACTTTTGAACCGTAGTATATGATCTTTGGCACGTATTATATGACATTTACATCGTGTTATATGACTTTTGAACCGTAGTATATGATCTTTGGCACGTATTATATGACATTTACAACGTATTATATGACTTTTGAACCGTAGTATATGATCTTTGGCACGTATTATATGACATTTACATCGTATTATATGACCCTTGAAACGTATTATATGACATTTACATCGTATTATATGACCCTTGAAACGTATTATTTGTACTTTAAACCGTATTATATGATCTTTTAAACGTTTCATATGCATCACTAACCATTAGCTTTAGGATGAAACAGATTCAAGCATCTTGTTTGTTTCTCATGAATTTATAAATGCGTTCCATGCATACTAACGTTCATTAAAGCAATGTAAATACAATATCTTATCATTTGTATACATGTATATTGTTTCGTCGCCTGCACCAAATACAGGTTTATGATTACCTTCATGAAAGCATTTTCACGCATCTACAATAGTAGATCAAAGAAACCACTGTGGAAACAATGGGATAAATCGGAATTTATTTAGATAAGTTCAAAAAAAACTTAAAGTGTCAAGCAATTTCTTCTTGTGTCATAGACATTTAACAAGTTGTCTGTAGGTCAAACGTTAAGGGAAACTGATTGAAAAGGATACAACCATCCAATGGCATATCGAATGAATGAATGGTGTTTTAAACCCAAAGACAGCTAAGTTCATTTAGTGTGCATTATGGTGATGTTGAGAAATATATATTACATTATATACAGGCTAAAATATATTTGTTCTATGAAAAATAGATAAGAACTCGTAATGAAAATGGCATATCAAAACTATGAACTCTGCCCTAACCCAGATGCATACATGTATGATATTTAATGGTATGATAATAATAGATAACACAATGAATAACTCACAACGCTAGGTATATAGATACTTGTTGTTATGTTTGAACTAGGGGCCAGCTTGGCGAGACCTTTCCAAATGGGTTCACATGTCTATATTAAAATATAATAAGAAAAGGAAATCTGACATTTGATGAGTGATAGCAGCTACAATTAGAATCGTTTCTCTCAATGAAAGTCGATTAACCAATTACCAAGCAATAACGACATTTGACTAGTTTGTTGCAAACGACTCTGGAAAACATTGTTGGAAAAAGAGAAATTGCTCTTAACGAGCAATTTCTCCTTTTCCAACAATGTTTCCTGCCCTACCAGAAGATTGTTTTTCATTTTCATCACATTTTGAAATTTTGTCTGCAAACTCTTTCAATTTGGTACAGTCGAAAACTTGGGCGTTTTGGTAAAGGGTTAAAGAGTAAATCAAAACAAATCGAGTGTCACGTCGCCTTTTTACGAGTCCCAATTCTGCTATGACAAATGAATGCATGTTTGCCTATTTTGGTTAACATCGTGTAAACAATAGTACAGTTCTAGTGCGACCCGCGAATAATGCAGAATGGAGTAAGACTAATCAACTTTACTACTTTTAACGGATGGTTGATATTTGTTTGTATCGTGTAACGCAGTATCACCATATTTAAGTTGTGGTACGGATTTCCTGGATTTGCCAGTAATAGGCTAGGGCTTCGAAGTAACTTGCTTTCGTCACTCCTACTAAAGCAGAGGCGTCGACCTTGACCACTGGGCCAAGCAGGACCTACCTCTCTGGCATGCAGAAAACAGCATGTGTTTGTAGGGCACGCTCGTACTACGGGGTCGGGGATGTTGGGGTGTGGTCAGGAGCTTTCTCGCCCATGACAAGATAAACGAACACGGTCTCTGGTGTGATAGGATCAGGTCAGGTATTACATGGTATTCAGACTTCCATGTTTATATTTCTTTTCTTTATATTTCTTTCATTTAATACAGACTTATCAAAGATTTTCTATCTTGGTAACTTAGAGGCCAGCTGGGCCGGTTGCTTTATAATTAATTCATTTACTTTGTATTTATGAACAGAACAGAACAGAACATATTTTATTAAACAAGTACATAGTACATAGTCATATTATACATAGTTTGTACAAAGTATTAAACCATGTGGCTTTTAAGGTAAGTTATACTAAACATGTAAAACAATATTTGATTATCAAAGAGTGAAGAAATTAGTAAAAAAAAAAGGTAATTAAGGTTGTTGTGTATGATTATGAACGCTTAAGAATAGTTGACGTGCCTCCAATGCCGTTTTTATATATTTTGCCAAAATAATTAGTAAAGCTTCATTATTTGTAGACATGAGAGCATTGACCTTAAAAACAGATGGTTTTTTATAGTAATACTCAGTAATATATTGTTTTCTGATTTTTTCGAAGGCTTTACAAATACAAATAAAATGATAAACGTATGTATACATGTATATGGTTATGCATATGTCAAAACAATAGACAATTTACTGACTTACTTACTTACTTACATGTAGCAACACTCTGTGTAAATTCTGACACGAAGTTCCATCGATATTCAATTAGGGAACTGGGCTTCTTACATTGTTTACTTACATTAGCAACATTATTGATGGGACTGAACATACTGCATGCACAGCCAACACTCCTTTTCCTATAAACCTGCATCTCATGAAAATCCAAATTCTACCAGTAAAAGAAAGCATAAAACCAGACACGCGTAACAATAAGATGTATAAAACCCCTCATTTTTAGACATACATGCAGTTGTTTATGAGGACAAACAAACAATTAACCATGTCATGAGGAAACCCCGACACCTGCTCAATTAATCCTCCCGCACTTCTCACTTCAACAGACGACTTTCTGAATGGTTTCTTACAAATAAAGTGAATTAATCCTTATAGAGCTAGAACCGACTTTATGATTATGCAAACAGGTTAGATCCAGGTCAGCCGCCAAGTAAATTGGCGGCTGGCCTGTGATCTAACCTGTTTGCTTCTCTGGGTACCTTTCCCGATCAAAATCTAGCAGATATTTAAGGTTTGTTTTCATAAGCAGACGACATAAAAATATATTTTGAGAAAATTACCAAGCATTTTAAGGGTTAAAAGTGTCTTGGGTACGATGAAAGACTATTACAAATGCTTCATGAACGTGAAGATCTTGCTATAGTCTCCCACGTGTTAGTCTTTTACAGTGTGGGTCTTTTATCAAAGCAATACTTGCGCTCATTTCCACTTAGATTGTGAAAGTTCTAGAATAATTGTAAATTTAACTAAAAGTACTTTAAACTCCCTTTTACAGAAGAATTGAGACAGAAACACGTTCACATGATGCTTTGAAAAGAGTGAATACTATAAAGTTTGTTTACAATTAGCAATGAAACTAGGTCAGCCGAGAAACGTTAGGAACCAATAAAACCCACGAAATTCTCCATTTTTGACTGTTCTTGTTGTTAACATTGGATAAATGACAGTATTCTTATGTGTTCCACGTGATTTTTCTAACCAGGTAATCGTCACTTATCAACTCGACCGCTTCTTGCTATTTTAGATGTTACTCAAATGTAAACGATGAAGTTTAATTGGTGGGCATCAGATTTGTGAAAATAGTACTTTGAAAACTAGATAATAAATAGTGCAGGCGTTATATTGTCATGATCCTGTGGTTTTCCGCTATGTTTCAACATATTCTTTCATAATTGATAACTCATAATACCCAGTTGTGTAGTTTTTCTGAGCGCTAGTATGCTTTTAAGGGGACTATCTCTCGGATTGTGCTTGGTAGGTAACAAAGGCTTAACTGGATATTTTATCAACTCTGGCCATAAAACAAAAAACACATCTAATTAAAAAGTTGCTGAACCTCTGAGTTTTCATTTCAAAAACAGAATAAAACGAGCTTCCACGACTTTCGGTGCTTTGACGTCAAACTCTTAGCCATTTCGATGATTTTGAAAGACGGAAATAGGGAATACAATTGCATGGTTAAATGTTTTCGAGACCTTTATGATAGATTAGAAAAGAATAGAAAAGAATTTTATTCTGTAGAGTAGACAAAGGTCTCGGGCCAATAAATCAATATATGTTTGAATCGTATTTTCAAAAAAGAAAGGTGATGATGGTTTCTAACTTTTCTAACAAATTGAGGTCATTGTTTGTGAAATTAACCTATTAAACGGTTTACTGCTTCTGTAATATAGATTCGTTATACATGTATACGTCCACCACGCGATTATGAAAGGAGGTGATACGTGTATCAATGTTCTAGTTTTATATATTCTCTATAGATCGGTGATATCATTTTGTACGAGAAAACATTCTATTTAAAAACAAACATGTTACATCCTCAATTTTTAAGATTGTTCATTTAAGACATGTTGCTTGGCCTCTGAAAACTTAGCTGATTATAGTGTTGTCTTTTGTTTGAGCTTAGCGCATTTCTATATATTATATTTTTCAGTCATAAAATTAGTTGTCTGATTAGGTTTGTCGATTTTGTAGGTAGTTTGTTTTAACCCCTTAGTCCCTTACCCAACAATACTTCAGTGTGCCATACATGATTCTCATAACTTTGGGAAGCACTCTAACAAATGGATAGATTACTCACAAAAAAGACAAATAAAATATGAGTGTTAACATATATGAATTAAGTACAACAAAGTCACAGAGTCTCAAAATATATTTTAGGATTGATCCCATTTCACACTTCTATATTGTTAATTATCCTATTTTTGACACCCATAAATCCATTCTCAATGAGTATGTACTCCTTCAGACAAACACGTTGGATGACAACCCGTTGCGAGAAACATAGATATGACTCGTTACGGGTTATATTTTGGTTTTCAATCCTGTCCCTTGTCATTTCTTATTGACGTGTTTCAATATTTCTACTAAAAGGGGGAAACCTTTTTTTTTAATGTGTATATCTTAAATGTGTGTTCAAAGCACATGGAGAGGGTAATGGACTAAACCGCACAGTAGTTTGAGAAAAAGGGAAAGACAAAATATGCCCGATTATCTTTACATATTTTCTTGTTTGAACGTACATGTACTGGATTGTTAAAAAGACAAAATGGCTCCTTTTATCGGAATAACTGAAAGTTTGTTTTTGAGTGATATCATTAACGAATTGTCAATCATTCGTATTTGTCGTATATAGTGGCTGAAAACTTGATATCTCACGACAACCCATTTAACCCTTTCCCAAACAACACATTTTGGACTGTCCCAAATTGAAAGAGTTTGCAGACGGCATTTCAAAATGTGATGAAACTGAGAAACATTCTTTAGATAGAGCAGAAAACCTTGTGGGAAAAGGAGAAATTGCTCGTCACGAGCAATTTCTCCTTTTCCCACAATGTTTTCTAAAGTCGTCTGCAACAAAGTAGTCAAATGTGGTTATTGTTTGGGAAAGGGTTAAGGTGTTTGGTTTACCAAATACCTACAATGGGAACATTTTTCAATTGACGACACTTAGATATGAGTGATGAATCAAGTTGTTGACATTTCATTATATCTTTTGATCTAGGAGAGAGTCCTTATTTATAAGGTGTGAGAGAAGGGCAATTGGGATTATGAGTATGTTATCTTATGCAATATTTAATATAGGATAACACATGTCTCCAAAGGTTTTTCTCAGAAGAAAGAACATTTGAAAGTCAAAAAGTTATTTCTTAAATCTGAACACCATACGCAAGAGTCAAGTCCTCAATTATTGTTTCTTTTAAATATAGAAGGAAAAAAAAAGCTGTGTGTTTTACTCTAATTTTGTATTTGCCTCAATTGCTCTAAATTGAATGTGTCAAGGAAACCGATTTAAGGGATTGATTTGAATGTGTTTGTTTACAGATGAGAAAGTATGGAAGTACAATAAAATGTCGTTGAAACAATAAAGGTTTTGTATTGTTGTTTGACATACAATTAAAAGTACCTATTGAAAGCATTATCAATTCAGGAAGCCTCAATGTATCTATGTATTTACAGTTTATATGTGATGTCCGTGAAGTTAGGATCTCAAAAGTGATGACACGCCTATGGGTAAAAATACATGTATACACACTTTAAAGAATTATAAACAAACTACTTTTGCTTCAAATGACTATTCTTATGAGGGTTTCATATAACAATGTATCAGATGATCAGTTCTAACAAAATCAATAATTAACATCCAAGTTTCCTCACATCTGTGAACAAGCACCGTTAAGTTGATATGATTCCTCTATAGCAGCTTATTTGTATTTTATAATATATGGTGCAATTGGTTGGCAAGCAAGTGAGCGTATAGTGTGTATGTGAGGATAAGTTAGAAAACAGTTTCATAGCCCCCACACTCTGATTAAAAGATACCATTTCCGCATTGAGCAAACCAATTTGTATCAATCCATCAAATCGATTCATTTTTGCGATATGTCAAAATAGATATCCTTGTTTCGTCATATATGAAAAAACAACACAAAAGAACAATGTTACCAAAAACACAAAGCAATATGTTTTGATGAACAAAACATTTTTATTACGTTTGTGTTGATTCTCGCTATTATCAAATATAATGAGCAGCTATCAATTCTTTAATAGAGCAAATTGATAACTAAATTCTAAAATAATAATAGATTACCTTAAGGTCTTGAATCAACGTTTCCCACCGCTAGCCTAATCCACGAGCCGAATCGACATTTCGTTTATATCTAACAATCCGAGCACAGTCGCTTAAAAACCACGTAAAAACACCCTTTGATGCGAAAGTTACATAACGCTTACAGATGCATAAATAGAATTAACAAGAACGCAAACGACACAACGTTGAATAGCTGACCGAACAGCAGCCAAATGATGTTTAAACCACTGCTCGTGTACTACTCCGCCAATAAAACAATGGGATGAGACGTCGTAAACGTCATGTTACGTTTCTACCGTCGAACGCTTTATCCACGAACGTATAACTGCACGTTACGTCCGTTAACGTTTTAACCAAACGACAAAGTGTTTTACGCTTTTTTGTGCGTTTTTCATAAGATATTTAATCCGTCTAAATAAAAAAGTCTTGGTGGCATTAATGCTTTGTCTGCTGTTATATTGACGAGTGACGTAAGAAATACAGAATATTTCGTTTATCAGGTTTTACATCAGTTTACTGTTGTATTGTCCCTCTTTGGAAGACTCTGCTGATTACAACTGAAATTGAAATGGGATTCGGGCATATTTCTTTTTTAGGTTAAGAAAAACTTGTTGAAATAGGAGAAAAGCAAAATTGGGAGTTTCTCCCTTTTTCACATAATAACTTTTAACGGCCAAAAGTACCATAACCGCTCCATCATGAGATTGAATTATGTAGGGATTGTTTGCGTTGAAATGATACAAAGTTATGTAAGCACTTCTTCTTTCGTAGAAATGTTTCATGATTCGCCTGTACTGGTCAAACTAACGTGATAAATACACGCTGCAGACGTCCACGATGTCGAAATACCGAATATGGCGTAAAGATGACGAAATAAACGTGAAATAAACGTGACAGTCATATTCGTTTGGTAGCCAAGAACCCCTATGTAAGAGTGTTTATGTGACATAAATAAACCAATTTCTTATTTTATCAAAACCGCATGGCTTTTAATCGATTATTGACGTATTAGTCGCTTTTCTTGTGTAAAGACGCTTTAAATAACGATTCGGACATTTTTCGAAAATTTGTCACATGATCATCCCGCCTGATACATGGTTTATGCAATTTTCGTCTGTAGTGGCCATGTATTCTGTAAAGGTTCAACATCCCATATAAGGGCATAGGTTAGAAAGCATAAGGACTACTTCCTATTGATATCCAGGATTTGAAACGATTATATGTTATAATGGGTTTTACATCACATCAATATTATTTCAGTTATGTAGCGATGCCCGACTCTTAAGGATGGAGGAAGACCCGATACTCAACTGATCATAAGGGCTGGTCAATGCGGGTAGAACCATCGGCATCCCGAAGGTCAGTCGGGAGACTGCCTCTCATGAAAATCAATATTCCTCTCAGGATGTGAACCCACGCGGAGGGGGGGGGGGGCCATGTGGTTTCAAGTTCTGTACTCTTACCACTAAGCAACGGAGGCCCCCGAAACCATTATAAGTATTTTGGGTTTGGCGCATAATTGCAATGGTTAGTACGTTAACCAATTACGTACGTATAGCTCACTTTATAACATATGCTTCAAAAATCTTCAGAAACTAACATGCCAAAAGGATGTACTGCTTATGATGCAGGATTCATTTCCATTTCCATATTGTTTCCTCCGATTGCAATAACGTGAATGCATTGTTTTCTGTTTGGTTTTTGTTGACCCGCCCTTGCTTCCAATGTGGACGTTCTCATGAAGGGGAAGCATGGGTTGAAATGTTATTCAACCATCTTAGATATTAATTTTTCTGCTTCGTTTTTGTAGAGACCGATTAAATAGGATTGTGAAATCCGGCCATGCCTAAATACGTTTGGCAATTTCAGCACTCAGTCGATCTTTTGTTTCTATACGGCATGCTTGAAATCAGCAAGAAATGCACGCATGCGCTCAATCCTCATAGTACTGCAACCGACTCCATGCTTATGCAAATAGGTTAGACCACAAGCCAGCCACCAAGTAAACTGGCGGCTGGCCTGTGATTTAACCTGTTTGTTACTCTATAAATTAAGCAGATATTTATATATGGTTTTGGAAAAGGACGACACAAAAATATATCTTTAGAAAATTACCAAGCATTCTAAGGGTTATATAAAATGCAAAACAAACAGTATCGCTACGTGCGGGGTCAAGGTCAAACCATTAATATTGGCTGCACCGTTGATCATGCGTCTGGTGCAAAATGCATCCATTGTCAAGCTTCTATGAGATGCAGAACAAGATGAACTCGTTTAAATCTCGTTAGGCTTTGCCTTTGGTCATCATAAAAACCATACACACGTGTTATTTTAAACGTGGATAGACGAGTTTGTTTAGTAAATGGTATCCATAAATTGCAGTTTTTAATAACAAGTCCCCTTAGGATGTTTTATCAAAAACTATGTCATTTAATTAACATGACGCAATATTTAGCCATTTGCAGATGTGCTGGTTTATGCTTTCGCCTACATTAAAGGCCCATTAAAGGAGATATATGCTTTATCAAACTATATCATTTAGTAAACGTTTGGACAGATTCAAATAGTTATCACCAGAAAAACCCATCAGCACAACTTAAATGTGAAAGTAAACCAGAAATAACCCAGATAAGCAAGTTTTATAATTCAGATTTCCTGATTCTTCACCTCTGACCTTGACAGTTGATACACACATTTTTTAACCGGCCAATCAGAATTCGTTATTTTGAATATTTAAACAAACAGGTTGTTGATAAACATGATTGAATTGGAGACAAATATATTTCAAGCACAAAATAAATTGTTTTAAATGAGTCTATTAAATAGGGTGTCAATAAATTACTAAACTAATTCTCGTGACTTTAATGAACATGATAAAAGAACTCCATATATATTTTCAGTATTTTATTTGTACTCCTCTCCTTTGATGTGCCTTTAAGGTAACAGAGGAATCTTATTTGTAAAACATCTATTGAAGCTTGCAAATCTTTACAACCTTGGCGTAGCCGTGTGATCCCTTTATTGTTGTCGAGTTTTATATATATTTTATATAAAACACATACATGTACTAGTGGAGGCGGACTATGGAAATATAGAAATAATTCAAGGATTTGGAGCCAACATACTCTTTGCCATTTATGTATCATTTGAAGTTTGTTCTAGCGACTCATTTCTGAATTTGTGGTTCAAAGAACTAGTCTGAATGATCCAGGCATAGGTATTTCATTCTACAGCTTGGATCATTCAAGTAAGCTACCCACTAGTTATCACTAGACTGACAAATCGTCACTGTAACATTATGTAACCTTGACGACGCTGATGAATTGTTTTCGACATGAGTTTCCGGTGCTAACAAACGAGCGCTCCAAAAATAGCAATTATCTTGGTTTGAATGCATTTCTTTGACCCGTGCTTTGCTATGAATACAACCGAATATATGGCTACCAAACAGTGTGTCTTTTTTGTATCATGGCTAAAATGTCTTAGCCATATTTAGAGGAACTGTAAATAGCCAAGGACAAAATGCTGTGCCGACTCTTCCCAATAGAGAACTGAATCTTGAATCTGTAACTAGTCTGCACCAGAATAATCGTGTGCATTTAGATAATCGTCAACAAGAACCAGACTTATGAACAACGATAGCTTCAATGAACGAGATACGAATTCTTTTTAGGTTTTCTATGTTTGGAAAATTGTCTGCCAGCTAGAAAGGAATGAATAAGTCATTGAACGGGCCAACAGCTTATGTTGTAAAAAATTGTCGCCCAATCCTTTGTATTATATGTACAGTCAAACTTGTGTTAAGAGGCCAATCTATGGAACTGAGAAAATTGGCTGTTTAAGACAGGTTGGCTGCTTAACACAAGTTGATGTACACTATAAATCCAACAATGGGACTTTCTCTAGTGGTTGTTTAAGGCAGGTTGGTTGCCTGAAAGGATGGTTGCTTAACACAAGTTGGACTGTATGTTAAAATAATTCTTTGTGGTCTGTAAGTGTTGTATTTATTCATGTATGTTTTGTCTAGCTAAATGTTGTACGGAAATCCAGTAAATGTGTGTTTTTTGTTTGCATTGTTGTTTTACAATAAAACACGATTAAACTAAAATGAATTATCTTATGGATGCATCAGATGGGTTTGAAAAAACATGTCTCAGACGTCTATTGTACAATTCAATTTTCTGATTGGTCAAACATTTCGAGTATTGCTATAATACAGCCAATCATTGACCGTTGTGTTCTGCAATATTCAGTGACAAAAGCTTAATTACATGTGAGAACTGTCTCCCCGTACAGGACAGTTTATAATACACATGGTGAAGCGGGTTGAACCTAGAAACATTTATCTCAATCTATTTATGTTATCGTTCTTTCTCTCTGGCCTTGAGATATTAATTGTCACTACCAAGAAAGGCCGCACGACACAAGAAAAAAACAGCAACATGAGAAATGAAACTGGCAAAACACTCCGCCCACCTATTCTCTTTAAATAGCAAGTTTTTAGTTTCTCTGTATTCGTGATACTTCTTTTTATATATGTAATGCATAGGCCTATCAAGTTGATATATCGCATCTCGTTTTATTTTGTCCTTCAGTAATCCCATATGTATTTATGTATTTGTTTTGGTTTTACACTGCGTCAACATTATGTCAGTTATTTTGCGATGCTCGACTCTGAATGATATAAGAAGACCCCATACTAAACTGCACATAAGGACTGGTCAAGCCGGGTAGAACTATTGACGTTCCGTAAGTCAGTCGGGAGACTCATGAAAATATATATTTCTCAGCGGGATTTGATCCCATGCGGGACGGGTCCATGTGGTTTTAAGTTCTATACTCTTACCATTATGCAATAGAGGCCACAATTTCTCTTTAAAGCCTTTCTACGTGTAATGAATTATCAGCCAGCAAATTGCAAGTGGTGTTTTTTGCCTTTTCCCTAACAATAACGACATTTTAACTATTTGTTTCAGTCGACTCTGGAAAGCATTGTGAGAAAGGAGAAATATGAGAAAGAACGAGCAATTTCTTCTTTTCACACAATGTTTTCTACCCTATAAGACGATTATTTTCTAATTCAATCACATTTTGAAATAACGTCTGCAAAATCTTTCAATTTGGGATAGTCGAAAATCTGGCGTTTGGTAAATGGTAAAGCAATATTTCAAGCCACCTGTGAATGTATTTATATGAATAAATGTCCTCATAAATACCCATTACAAGATATAAACTGCAGCGATTGCACAAACGCATTGGACCAGGATCTATAAATTTAAAATAAGCATGGAGTACAATGTGCCGATTGAAAGAAAACTACACAGAAAAACTGCGCATAAAAGACCACAACGAACGCCTCCCAAGGCTGCGGTTTCTAGTCCGTCTGTGTTATCAACAGAACAGAACAGAACATAATTTAGCAAACAAGTACATAGTCTCAATTTACATAGTTTCTACAAAACATCATACATTTTGGTTTATTAGGAAAGTAACAATGAACACGAGGGTCGATGTATGTTATCAAAGAGTGGAGAAATTATTTACAAAACAAAAATTAAGACTTGCGTGTATGCTTATGAACATTTTAAACCCTGTAAGGGGTTTGTTTTCTCTTAAAAAGCCTAGTGTACCTTACTTAGCTACAGTTCGAACAAATTCACCTGGCGTTGATAACCTCTATCATCTTAATTTTACACTAGGTTGGGTTTCTATATATATAAATATCTTCGTTACAGTCCGTCAAACATTTGAACGAGAACACACACGATAATGAGATTCACGGTATTTATCGAACAATACCGACAATGCACGATTTCTTGGCGATTATTGATTTTTATTACATTCATATCAGTGAAATACAGGGATTTCTCAGTGTATTTATTTTTTCAATTTAGTCACAGTGAATATCGTCACTGGTGATGATATCAAAAAGTCATATCATCACTAGTGATGATATCATTTTTGACGGAACTACTTTTTACCATTCCTTTGCATTGAAGTCATTGCTGCACTTTTGCACACGGCACTAAAATGTTTGTATTCCAAAATGTATCCATACGCGTGAGTGACGCCATAAGACGCAAAAATGACGTCATGGGCGTTGTTATCTGCTTTGCTCCTCCAATTTTATATTCAAAATTTTGCGTTTATGAAGGTATTTTGGCAAATATATTTCACAAAATGGAATAAAATAAATTGAATAATCAACTCCATTCGATTGATATAAAAAATATGTCACTTGAATGGGTTGTTATCATGTGAAAGAAACTCGTTCTTCGAACTCGTTTTTCCAACCTGAATACAACCCATTCTCGTGACATATTTTTGATATCAATCGAAAGGAGTTGATTATCCTCTATGTTATCCTACTCTAAGTTATCCTTGTATAATGGTCAACGTCAGGTGCATTTGTCTGCACTATACAACAAAGTACATTTGGATTTAGTGTCATAATCGCAGCATCCTGCGCCAACTGATGGGTTACTGTTTCCAATATCAGATGCTGCAAGATATTGTTCCTCATATCTTTTCTCATTAATTTAGTAGTTCAAGTGCATTTCCATAAATTTGTATCATCTACGTATCTACCTATTCATTTTGTGGGGGTTTTTTTGTCTTTGTTTTTTCACCGCATTAACCATATTGCAGATATATTGCGGCACCTTGCTCATAATTGGTGTAAGCGGACCGCAAGCATTATTCTCAACAAAAGCTGTGCAAACTAGTAAAACAATTGTTTACTCTAACTCAAACGTGCGACTATTTCTAATATATATATTATTTTCAGTTCCTTCGGTTCCAAGATATAAACCTGCGCGTATGAGAGCCGAATGATTTCAAGTTCGATACTCAAAGCACAAGGGCCCGGCCCACTGTTTATCTTTTATTCAAAGGCATGCTAATTGTTGCACGTACAAAGATATATCATCCATACTCATTTATTCAATATGTGTTGTTTTTTTTGTCGGATACTACATCGCTTCAACAGCGTTTCAGTTATATTGCGCCGCCTTTGTCATTATTGTAGTTAGATGACCGCAAGCATAACTGGCCATAATGGCTTGTCCAGCTGAGAAGAACCATCGGTATTCCCTAGGTTAACCGTGAGACTACTTGCTATAAAAGCTTGCGGAACAAAGACTTTCACCAACACAAAGAAAAGCCATGAGATTTCATGCTTGATTTTCCAAGAACCAGAAAACGGGGGCCCACTGTTAAGATATTACTCATATGCATGTTTTCGGTCGCTTATAAAAAAAAAGATGATTTATATATTCATTAATTCATTTTTTGTTATTTGTTTTGGTAGACATCACACCCTTTCAAAAATAGTTTAGCAACATTGCGGTTTCTGACTTGTTGATGTAGAAAGACCACGTAAAGGCTTGTCAAGCAGGGTAGAACCATCGGCATCCCCAAAGTCAACCTAGGTACTACCTCTTGAGTAATTATCCCGTTACATGGTGCAAAAAGTGACTTGAAAAGGGGCGCCGTGAAAACTAAGTGATTCACGGTTACTTGACACGTGATCTCCCTCATTTGCATATGGTCAAGCGACGCATGAGCTGGCCCATCGGAATTAAAATCTATGAAGTGAAACGATACTGTTTGGTCCATCTAATGTTTCCAGTTACAAATTATCGTTGAATGCTTACTTAATTCGAAGAAATCATAGGTATTACTTGGAACTATTTCCACTCTACCATTCGGAACACCTCGGCCATTTCTTAAAATAACCTCGGAGGTAATGGGGAGCCATTTTTGAAAGTAGGTCAGCAACGAAGGGCCGATCGTATCTACTCGGCAATCCCCGTAACAAGCCGGGGATTGCCGAAAAGAGCCGATTGACAAAATATGAAACAAAGATGTGTTGATATGATCATCTTTAATGAAAAGGGTAAAAAACCCATTCAATTGTGATATATAACCAATTTGTGTGTATTCAATAACATATTTAGTGCCTGTGTACATTTTGCGTTATCCGCCGGAAATAAGGCGAATTACCCCAGGATTTCTGGTGTATTCATGTACTGCCTACGAGGTATATCTACCGACTTGTTACGGGGATTGCCGAGTAGATACGATTGCCACTCTACCATACGCAGAGAACGCCATGTGACGTCATATCTTGCTTTTGACGTCACACATGACATCAAGATTTGTCTCGTGACTTCTATCTCCCTACTCAATCGCGAAATATAAAAAAATGTTTTCTCTGTTTTTTCGTTAAAATGTGGTATTCGAAAGGTTTTTGTAACGGGGTTAACAGAATAATAGGTTAGCGTCGTTAATGGGTTAAGTTTTTCAGGCTCGGCTTCGGTATTTATTGGATTCGCCTTCGGCTCACCCAATAAATTCCTACGCCTTGCCCGAAAAACTTAGCCCATTAACGTCACTAACCTATTATTCTCTATTTTCAAGTCCTGCGTTACCAAGATTTTAACCCACACTTGGAAGGTCAATAATTATTTTTCCCAACGCAACGAAACGAGGACCCCACCATTGACATGTAAAACTCTGTTACTAAAATGCATTTCATATGTCGCCCATAAAAATATATATTGTAGAACAACCCAGGACGAACACATGGTCTTAACCCTTTACCAAACACCGGTTTTTTACTGTCCAAAATTTAAAGAGTTTGCAGACGACATTTAAAGATGTTATGAAATTGAAAAACAATCTTCTGAGAGGATAGAAAACATTATAAGGAAAGCAGAAATTTGCTCGTTACGAGCAATTTCTCCTTTTCCCACAGTGTTTTCCAACGTCGTCTGCAACAAACTGGTCAAATGTCGTTACTGTTTGGTAATGTGTTAAGGTACGACCCTCTAGGTGATGATTTAGAGATCATTAGCGGCGAGAAAAAACACATATATTAGTTAGAGCGAGGTCAGTGTGTCGCAATGTGTCGGCAGGAACATTTCGGTTACTCTGTCAATTAATCCTTCACCAAACGACCCTTTTGATTTCGGTGGGTCTGCTGCAGACGAATAAAGAAAATAGTGTTTGAAAAGGGAAAATTGCTCGCTCAAGCAATTTCCTTTTTTTTCAGACGTTTGTTTGATTTCCTTTTTTTTTTCTTTTTTTTCTTTTTTTCTTTTTTTTTTTCTTAATGCAGAATATTTGATATCGTCCATATTGGTTCCAGTTTGAATAGTCGTCTATCAACTGTATTGAATTTTGAAAATTAAAATGAAGGAAAAAAAAGAAACTATTCTTTCTATTAATAAGGTCAACCATCTTCCATTTTGATTCCAGTTTAATTGGTCGTCTTTTTACTGATTGGTTTTGAAAATTGAAACTAAAAAAGGCAAATATTCTTCCATTAATAAAGTTTGCTATCTTTCATATTGATTCAAGTTTGAATAGGAGTAGTCTGTAAACCTTTTGAACTTTGAATATCGAAATGATAAAAACATATAAAAATGAATTAAAAATGTCGTCTGGTGAGAAATTAAAATTGAAGGATTTCGACTAGCAGTGTGTGCTACTAACCCCAGAAATGTACTTTTGTCGTCTTGGTTACTTTGTACTCGGTTACCGACGTGTGTTTGTTCGCCTTTCGATAAGCAGGTACTTTAACGTAACCTGCATTACTTTAACGTAACGTCACTACTTAAAGGTAACCTGCATTACTTTAACGTAACTTCACTACTTAAAGGTAACCGGCATTACTTTAACGTAACCTGCATTACTTTAACGTAACTTCACTACTTAAAGGTAACCGGCATTACTTTAACGTAACTGCACTGCTTTAACGTAACATGCACTACTTTAACGTAACATGCACTACTTTAACGTAATATGTACTACTTTTACGTAACGTTCACTACTGAAAAATGCAACGGGCACTACTTTAACGTAACGTGTAAGTAACATGAACGTAATATGCGGGGACGACTTATGAAGTCACGAAAAAAGAGTGCTTTGTGAAAGCATTGTTAAGAAAGGATCAATTCTACGTTGCCAAAAGCGACCCAATCGCCTCTTGCAAACAAACTGAATCAGCAGTTTTGTTTTGTTGTTGTTTTTTCTGTTATTTCTTTTCTTTGTTTTTGCATGCGATTCTTGAATCTAAGGATTACTCTCGAGCATCGACTCAAGACCCCCGAGTTCTAAGTCTGCAACTTATACCACTGGGCCACACATTATCTTTTTATTGCATCTGTCTTTGTCAGACACATTTGTGTCTATGAAGGAGGTTTCCACAGAGACCATATTCTACATACATTCACATAGCGTTTGCCCAAAAACGTGACGATTGTTTTGTGTTATACCTGAAAGCGTTATAAATCAAACCACTCTCTTGAATAATAGCTCTATTTGACAACATTATCTGGTCCAAGGACGTTCGTATAAAGAACTGTTAAAGAAACAAATGAATCGTCAGAAAAATAGAGAAGCGCTATCAAGAGAAAAAACCGAGCCATTCAAAACGGTTGGCTTAAGCCACCACAATTAAACCATGTTCCGTATTACTTTTAAAGGAACATGTAGTGTTCTTCGAGTGACAAATAATAAAATGTGACTTAACGAATCCTTGTTAAAACAAAAAAAAACATAGTCTATCGTACATCAGTGAAGTGTGAAGTGTGCAGAATATTGCACTAATGCTATTCAACAATCGTAACTACTCGAGTATGTACGTGATCTGAGAAATACACCTCGTGCGTCAATCGTAACTACTCGAGTATTTACGTGATCTGAGAAATACACCTCGTGCGACAATCGTAACTACTCGAGTATTTACGTGATCTGAGAAATACACCTCGTGCGTCAATCGTAACTACTCGAGTATTTACGTGATCTGAGAAATACACCTCGTGCGTCAATCGTAACTACTCGAGTATTTACGTGATCTGAGAAATACACCTCGTGCGTCAATCGTAACTACTCGAGTATTTACGTGATCTGAGAAATACACCTCGTGCGTCAATCGTAACTACTCGAGTATTTACGTGATCTGAGAAATACACCTCGTGCGACAATCGTAACTACTCGAGTATTTACGTGATCTGAGAAATACACCTCGTGCGTCAATCGTAACTACTCGAGTATTTACGTGATCTGAGAAATACACCTCGTGCGACAATCGTAACTACTCGAGTATTTACGTGATCTGAGAAATACACCTCGTGCGACAATCGGAACTACTCGAGTATTTTCTTGATCTGAGAAATACACCTCGTGCGTTAGTATAGGGTTACACTATTTTGGATGAATCTTTCCCTGCTAATAATATATTTCCCATGTTCATCCACGTTGAGTAGTTCAATGCATATGGAGGAATTGATAATCATTTAAAATCAGGATTTTGATTGGTAACCTTTCCATAAGAGTGAAATTATAAGTTGTGATATATATCATATTCCTCAATCAAATTAAATTGATAATTGGATTATTAAATTGAACATGCGAGATTTATATTTGAAAACAAAAGTACAATGAACGAAGTATTGTAGGAAACAATATGGCGACTTCACTATGACTCCTGATGTGTTTTCATAGGTTGATGAGTTCAGATTTGCACCTGATCCAAGCGGGGAAAAATCCATTCGGTCCGATAACTCGTTTCTTTCGCGTAAACCGAAACACAATTGTGCATTATTCAACGCTCTTCACAGATGAACGATGGAATATTCTCTATGCCCATTAGGTAGATATAAGAAATGTTTTAGCTGACGATATGTTAAGTTTAATGTCGTTTTAAAATAGTAGTCGCTTATAATGATTGGAATTGATGTGCAGAAATCATAACGATCAACCAAGCTAGTGTAAAATACGTTGGTGAAAGTCTTTAAAGGCACATCAAAGGAGAGGAGTACAAATAAATTACTGAAAAAATATATGGAGTTCTTTTATTATGTTCATAAAAGTAATGATAATTAGTTTAGAAAGGCATTGAGACCCTATTTAATAGACTCATTCAATAAAAGTTACTTTGTGCTTGAAATATAGTTGTCTCCAATTCAATCATGTTTATCAACAACATGTTTGTTTACATATCCAAAATGACGTATTCTGATTGGTCGGTTCAAAAATGTGTGTATCAACTGTCAAGGTAAGAGGTGAAGAATCAGGAAATCTTAATCATAAAACTTGCTAATCTGGGTTATTTCTGGTTTAGTTTCGCATTTAAGTTGTGCTGATGGTTTTTTCTGGTGATAACTATTTGAATCTATCCAAAAGTTTACCAAATAATATAGTTTGATATAGCATTAATCTCCTTTAATGGGCCTTTAAGGTAAATGCTTGATACGGGATGTAATGAAATTACATCTATAGCTTTGCCTTGTATTAGTGTCCGTGATAACGAATGTATGTAAACCTCATGACATGTAAACCTCGCCTTCTTGCAAAAGGGAGAAGACAGAAAGCAGGTATTCTATTTGATAAGTGTGTTTTTGTGTAAGATTGTTGAACAACTACTTCATATCTTTCATATGTAACTATAACGCACACAATTGGTCTTTCTAACGGCGACAGTTCAAATCGTCTCAGATTTAAACAGGTTGCAGTCAAGAGTTGTAATGTTTACACTTATAGTGCTGAAACCGACTACATGCTAATGCAAATATGTTAAATCCAGGCCTGCCGCCAAGTAAATTGACGGCTGATCTGTGATATAACCTGTTTGCTACTCTGAGCATCTTTCCTCATTAAAGTAAGGCAGATGTATAAGGTTTTGGAGAGCAGACGAACGCAAAACGTTTTAAAGAGATTTACCCAGCGTTTTAATGGGTTGAAGAGTTGAAGACATTCATCTGGTAGGGTTATAAAAGATATGAGAAACGACGAAAAGTCCAGCGTCTCATCCTGATATGGTCAATGCACTGTTTGAGTACACCAGAATAGGCCTGCTTGTTTATATGTTGGTTAACGCCGTGTCAACAACTTTTCAAGTATATAAGGGCTTTTCTGAAATATATAAGCACTAGGCTATGGCTCCGAAGTAACTTGCAAAAGGTCACTCCCACGATACCAGTTGTCGGTTGGGGCTCGGATCCGGGAATCCCCAAAGTTCTTAGTCTGTCATCTGAACCACTGGGCGACGCAGAACCTTCAGGACAAGCCTGCAATTATTTGGAAAACGTAATTGAAATCGAAGTGGTATATACCATTTTTATTGTCACAACGACCCACGTTCGATCTTAAAACAGATACATTACTATCCAAAAGAAAAGTACAGTTTACACTTGGCCGATTGGTTAAGGTGGTATACATTCTTATAACTTCAGAGTCCTGGGATCGAACCCCACAGCAATCGCTGGTTTTGGATGAGTGTCAGTCTATTTGTTTTATATGGGTTTTACATCACATCAACATTATTTCAGTTATGTAGCGATGTCCGACTCTTAATGATTGGGGAAGACCCCATACTCAACATACTCATAAGGGCTGGTCAAGGCGGGTAGAACCATTGGTAGTCCGTAAGTCAGTCGGGAGACTGCCTCTCATGAAAATCCATATCCCTCTCAGGATTTGAACCCACGCGGAGAGGAGCCATTGTCATTTCAAGTTATGTAGTCTAACCACTAGGCCACGGAGGCCCCAAGTGTCAGTCTAGATTCTAGACTAAAGCCATGAAACCCGTTATAAATCTGAAAAGAAGATAAAACGGCGGTACAGCCAATTTACAAACGAAAGAAAAGGTACACATACAATGACAGATGAAGCATTTTGAAGCTAAATTTGATTGGCCAAGACAATGTGCTTCGGAGGAGAATTAAATACTGCTCGGTGGCCCGTCTCTTAACCCTTTACCAAATAATAAAGACATCTGACCAGCTTGTTACAGACGACTCCAGAAAACATTGTGAGTAAAGGAGAAATTGCTCGTGACGAGCAATTTCTCCTTTTCCCACAATGTTTTCTGCCCTATCAGAGATTATTTCCCAATTTCATCACATTTTGAAATGCCGTCTGCAAACTCTTTCAGTTTGGGACAGTCGAAAACTTTGCGTTTGGTAAAGGGTTAAGTTATGGTCGCTGGACTTGGCCCAAAAGGAAAAAAAGGAAAACTATCAAGATTTTTCTATTTACGCTTGACGGTTACCGTTTAATCTGGGTTTATACGTAATTGTTATATGTACTTTTGACATTAGTTTATTTCTTGGACACAAAGATGTCACAGTTATAGGGGTTTAGGCTTAAAGGGACTTACTCACAGACTATACTCTGTACGTAACAAACGTTACATCATGATTTAATGCTCATCACAAGTCAGAATAATATTTGGATTTCTTTATTCTACAGTTGCTGCACGTCTCTGCTTTCGTATAAAAAGTGAAACGAGCTGCCATGCCTTTAAGCGCTTTTGATGGCAAACTCTAACCAATTTCAATGAAGTCGAATGACAGAACTGAGGTATACGCATGCGCAGTGAAACTTTGGTGAGACCAACTTGGTTATAGTGTCTAAAAATAGTCCATCTCTTCCTTTTGGGTAATTCAAATTTAAATTATTGAATATGAATTAAACCGTTTAGATGCTTTATTTTTCTGCGGATTAAATGTGTTATATCCCCATCACACTTTAATGAAAGGGGGATAAGTGTATAATTAATCAAGTTTCTTGTTAAAATCTATAGAAATGTGCTGACAGTTCATCCGTAGACGACATTTTTTATTTTGAAGACATTATATCCTCAACCAGTGAGATCAATATTTCATGACTGAACGTGGTTGTAGTTCGATAAAAGTACCCCCTTTTAATTCCTGTATCGAAAAAAAAATAAGTCAAGTTAATATAAAGCTAACCCCAATCTAATCCGGAAAATTGACTCACTAGGTCAGACAACATTTTTTTAATCATTATTTGGTAATTGGGTCACCCAAAAAGCATTCCGACATTGCGTTTTATACTCAGCCTCGTTCTCTTATTTCTGTAAAATAATATTCATTAATTGAGTAATTGCATTACAGCTTGCCTGAAATGAGTTCATTCCGTGATGCCTACCCATGCTATTCGTCAGAAAACGTCATCAAGAGCGATACACAGAGGGACATATAAACTGGTAGGTGCGTGAGATACGCCGTTTAAACGCCAGCGCTTGGAACTCGTACTTTATTTGACAATAAACGTATATCCCCTGAGTATTGGTGAGTCTGGTCCAAATTGAAAGCTACCACATACGACATAAAGTAAGATGAGTATTTGGTACAAATTAGTGTGATATAAAGAATTATTGCTCATTACGGGCATCATTTTTCTTTTGCCCATACCTTTCTAACATATTCTGCTACAATTACGTTATTGAGTTAATCTATTTCTCCTTTTTCATTTGACGGTTAACTGTGACTGACCTGATTATACGTTACAGCCAATGAAAGGTGATATTTTCTATGGGATATTTTATCAAAACCATTATTAATTGCAGAGAATAATACGGGTTTTTTTGTTCATTTGTGATTTTACAGTTGTGAGTTTTTTTTATTCAAGATGAAATGCTATTTGTTGGTCAAAACGAATGAAGTGCAACGATTTATGTAAATTATCTCTTGAAGTGCTCAAAACTATTGGGAAATGGTGGATATGAAAACGTCTTCTAAGAGCGCTTTTAACTTTACGGGTCAGTGTTGAAAAGAAAGGTCAATATTAAAGAGAACGGTCAAGGCCACAGTATTAAACAGAAGGTAAAAAATATTCAAAAAGGCCAAAAGCGATGTCAGTCGATTCATTGTTCCGCAAGATCTTGTAGAATAAACGTACCAATGTTACACACTTTTTATTCCATTAACAGTCTCTATTTCATTCGGGTGAATACCATAACAGTTTCTACCTTTGTCTGAAACTATGATTAAAAGAAATCATGAGGATTCCTTATTAAAAATCTTATTTCATTAGCAACGTCCCGTATCTCCTCTGGAATGTGTACAATTTTTTCTTTCCAGACAATTTAAATTGATTCCTGTTCTTCTTACTACCCAATGACCAACGTTTAAAATTAAAGGTGAAAATTGCCGGGACTATGCCTCAAAGCGGCGCAGTACTAGTTTAGTATCCAGGGGCCCGTTTTACTAAACAACTTACGGAAAATGTTTGCGTAAGTCATAATTGATAAACATGGATAGTATCTTCAATGAAAGTCCAATGTTGCAATGTGGCACTTCATTGGAAGCGTCTCGGAGAGACGATTCCAATGATGTGTCATTTTGCAATATTGCTTCGTCCAATATTGAAATAAGAGGAATTGTTGTTTTAGACTTACGCAAATCTTAAGCGTAAACTGTTTAGTAAAACGGTACCCGGGAATCAGTCACCGAGAGTAGATTTGATAAGCTTCAAGCTTCAGTAACAATCGATGTAAAATAGATGAGTTTATACTTAATCAGAAAACGCTACGGACTTTACATAATTCAAACTTCCATGTTTGTGTGTGTTTATTTTTATAAAGAAAAAGACATACTCGTTCACCATGTTTTCGTTAGTCTTCTTTTTAAGATGCATAAAATCAGCAAAGAAGGTCAAAGTAAACCCATTTGTTGATCATGAAATAATCAAAACAAACCACCGTAATTGACGCGTGGGTTTAATTGTTACTTTGCGGGAGGATTTCTTAGGCATGGAAACCTACAGGGGGTTAGCGGAATTCCGTTACCATTAAGATGCTGACGTATTATATGCTTCATGAAACCACGTGGATGGGCGAAATTTTGTACAGATACAAAACAACTATTACCCCACCCACCATTGACCAACGAATCAGACGAGACGTACATGTATATACATTTTCAATCTCTAGTTATTGTTTATGACTACACATGTACTCATTGCTCATATACAGTATGATATTGAAGCGAGATAAGGGAAGTCGGGTTACCCATTGCTGAAGAGTCACATGGTGGAGGCTCGTATTTACGGGAGTCGCCGATAAGTACATATGACCTCTTCCGGTGGCAGACGACACGGCACGAGCATTTTCACACGACACCATGCTAAAAGTTTGGCAGGTACAGGGAAATCGGGTAGGCATTGATGAAGATGTATATGATGGTTCCCAGTACTCCATAAGGGCTAATGATTTTTTTTGTCACATAGCAGACGACACGAGATAAGCATTTTCACACGACACCATGCTTAAAGGCCCATAAAAGGAGATTAATGCTATATCGAACTATACTATTTGGTAAACGTTTGGACAGATTCAAATTTTTATCACCAGAAAACACCATCAACACAACTTAAATGTGAAAGTAAACCAGAAATAACCCAGATTAGCAAGTTTTATAATTCAGTTTCCATGATTTTTTACCTCTGACATTGACAGTTGATACACACATTTTTGAACTGACCAATCAGAATTCGTTATGTTGAATATGTAAACAAACAGGTTGTTGATAAACATGATTGAATTGAAGACAACTATATTTCAACCACATAATAAATCATTTTAGATGAGTCTATTTAATAGGGTCTCAATGCATTTCTAAACTAAAGCTCATGACTTTTATGAACAATAATAAAAGAACTCCATATATTTTTTCAGTAATTCATTTGTACTCCTCTCCTTTGATGTGCCTTTAACATTTGATTCATTGACATGACTCTGTATGAGGGAATGGGGATAAGATTTGCACGTTCCCTCCATTAAGGCAACATAACAATGGTTGCTAGTTCTGTTCATTTTAACCTTTACCTGTACGAAAGTTTGTAATTGCTTCGACATGAGACCATGAGGAAACTTAAACAAAAATCGCATGGAACAATAAACATCGTCTCTTTGATATATTGTTAAACACATACAGGCCGAGTGATATGTTGCTCATAAAGAGCAATAAACCATTATAAATATTGGTTTCTGAATAGTTTCTGAACAAATGCGTCATAATTAATTACATGTCAATATAGAATAAGGGATTGCGTGTTAATGTTTATATAAGCGTATACATGTAACTCTTTCATTGCGATAGCGTGATATATTGATAGTTCTTAATTCACTTCCGTTAATTCTTTTCCCGCTCAGAATAATTCCGAGCAGATGACATCGAAGACGACTTTCAAAATACCCATCCATCAATGAAACACTGCTTTATAAATCAATTACCTGGATACATTGAATTAACAAATTATCTGTGAACATAGAAACAACATAGGTAACTTGTTCTTCATAAGCAAACTATGCTTTTCGTAAGTATTGTTTCACATGGCGTCTGTTAAAATCGCGTTTGACGTCCTCTGCTTTGAATTGATGGTTCAAGAAAGCAGGCCCACTCCTTGGTCCATTTAACACGCGATCACCCGGTGTGCTCTGAAGGAGCCACGACAGAGGGACCGTTTTCAGGCAACAGAAGCAGCTACAAATGTTTATTCGTCGAATGTCAGCTTTAGAGCATAGAATATGCATTTGGTACCGAAGTTAATGTTGGGGTTCGCATGGTACATGGGTAGTTCTAGTTTAAACGTACACTTAAAGAAATCAGAGGTACTAATAGTCATTTATCAAAAGAATAACTCATAAAGATTATCTCAGCAAACATGGCATAATATATTGATATTGAAATGATCGTGTTTGGGATGTTCTGCTTTTAATGTACATTATAGCAAATTCGAGGTAATTATTGCCGTTCAACTTTATAATTGTTTGGTAATAGTGTAACTTCGCGACCTTTTTCGCACCCAGACATATTCATATCTAATTTCAATTATGTTGCTGGTATTTTTGACTTGTTTGATTTCGTTCGGTATGAGATTCACTTGTTATCCTGTTGGTGTGCCCTATATACCTCCTGGAAGGGGGTCAACGTTTGCGACTAGTTCGCCGTTCAATAGTACTTTCCGTGAGACAAATAGTTCGCAATGAAAGTCTTTCCTAATTGAAATCAGTGGTAGTTAATGGATTTAAAAAAGGTCATTTGTATTTGATTGTTTGTTCATAGAGAGCCATAGAGGTAATCTTTGAGATCGAATAGATCATCTTAGCAATCATGGTAGACTAGATAAATAAATATTTCATGCTTAAGGTATATGAGTAAATACTAGTTCTAATAATATTTCAGCTTTTTATCACGTTTCTCACAGGTTATAACTCGACTTTCGGTGTGGATCAAACCCCATAATCAAAGTTTCAAATGATCAAGAGTAAAATTATTCATTTCTTATTTTTCACAGTCTCACCTTACGTTACTTTAGTTTAAACTTATTTATGTAACATCGATTGTGACAGAAGCTTGAAGCTTATTAAATTCACTCTCGATGAATACTTATTGGATACTAAACCAGTATTCGCACCGTTTTAAGGCTTGTCCCGGTAATTTTCACCTCGCCTAACGGGGTCGGAACTCGGTACCTTGAGACAAGTGGTCGACGCTCAACCAACGCGCCACTGTCGCCCATTACGTCACTTTGATACGCCCAATAGTGGGGTAAATTGTATTTGTGTCCATTTGTCAAGCCAAAGAAATGCGTAAGGTGTGTAAAATACCTTTGAATTTCAACAAATCTCGAATGAAGATAAAAAGCTAAGTTAATCCACCCAATAAAATATACAAAAATACTATTACGGGTTTCTGTAAATGACATTTCTTTAACTCATACTTATATTTACAACACGTGACCAATCAACCAACCAATAATGAATTGCCCTTTTTTTAGTTATATCGTATTAATAATTTCTAATGGCCGAATCTTAAACGCTATCAAGTAGTGTCAACACTCCATGATTCAGCCATCTGCTACCGCTGATAAAACGTGAGAAAAACAATTGTCGGCTTTTTAAGAATTTTGTCAGTTCTAATGTTAAATTGCAATGTACAGTGTTATATGTGCCGACCGCTGCAACGAGAGATAATTATTGTTGAAAGCGACATAAAACCATCCATCCAGCTAATCAACCAATCAGCAAACGACCTAATTGCAGTACAGCGACAGACACAAATATTTGTCATGAGCGTGACCTAGCCTCCAGCGTTGTGTTTCTATTGACTCCTAGTAACGATATGACTAATGATAACTATGACTATTTGTATCATACACTGCAACATTGACGTCAACTCGACAGACCCTGTGTTTATAATCGAGACAATTAATCACTAATAGGATGCCTATCATTAATACATCAAAATAAAGATGTTGACAATTAGCGAAATTAAAGATTTATGTGTGTGTGATTCTATTGCTGAACAAGGTCGTATAACATGATTTGAATTATGCATTGATCATATCGGGTTGTTAAAGTAAAGAACAAGATTTTCGGGACGTGATATCCTTCTACGTATTGTATTAACATTCACCTAAAGCATTTGCTTCCCTTTAATTTATGGTAAATTGTGCATTCTCGCCTACCGGTGACACTTAAAGAAAATCTTTAAGTCGGCCAGATCTAGAGCCTGTATCAACATGGAATTATAATATCGTCATTTGGTGACAGTCACATGCATAGAGAATGGCGGGACAAGGGTGTTAATGTTTTATATAAAGATATTTGTGTTGGCTAATGCCTCATGTATAAGTATAGTTTCCAGAAGCCTGCTTGACCATATCACCCACAGAGGTCAGAAGCGCCCGCATTACCTGTCAGGTCTAACTCAAAAAAAGGACATGCCTCTGGTTGGTCAACGATGACCCTGGTTTGGATTATAAAGGTTTTGATATGCAGTCTTGGAGCATTTCCATTTATTAACAAATTGACCCATTGAAGCCAAACTAAAATTTCTTTTAAACCTACGACCCGGAAATAAGCCACACAGGTCCGTTGAGATATTTCATATCTATCTCAACATGTGAGAGTGAAATAATGGTATTCAATCATACACCTGTTAAGAATTGTGAAACAATGCATGATTTTAATTAATGCACTATTGGATACGCTATCTATCATATTTCGAAAATCTCTCTTAAAATCCATTTTTGGTAGTAAAATATAATTTACAAAAAACGTTGTGGATATAAATATGATGGACGAGAATTTGTATATACCACAGCCATTCATCTCCGATTCTAAATCTTGAAAAGGCAAGAGAAATTTGTGAATTCTATATTTGGACGGATTTGATTAACTTGAGCCTCCTAAATGATGTGTTTATCGAGAAATTTCATCCTTTACAAATGTGTTTGGCTTGGTCTAACCAAGTGAGAAAACATCCAGCAAGACCATGTCTCGACCCCACGACCCCACAAACCGTACAAACGCTCTACCTTGTAAATCGAGACCCCTACTGCATACCCGCCAACACAATTGGAATTCGTCTTGAACTTCCTGGATACAACATTCGCTTGGGGAACTAATCTTGGATATCTATCACTGTAGCTGTCGTGGGCCATTGAATATAAAAAAAATAACCAAGGCGAGGAAAAAAAATATCCAGCAAGACCGGGACTCGAACCTTGCTGGCAGAGCTTTCCGACCCGCTTACACACTAAACTCTACCTTGTAAATCGAGACCCCTGCCACACAAACGTCACATTTAACTACAATGGTGTGATGTAACACGTAACGCAGAGAGAGTGCATTGAAAATAAACAAATACATAATCCACTTGTCGATAATATGTTAGATATGATTACGGTTTTTCATACACAAGGGAAATCAAATTAACTACAGTCTGGAATGTAATGAAGCTGAATACATCCCTGACCTCATAATTTGTTTGCACTTGCATGATGCAACGATCTTCTATATTTGATTACAATTCTATTCTGAAAGTATTCACTAAAATCCCATAGGTCGGACTTCATGAGAAGCTATTTGTTTAGAATTATAAGATACAACCCCATTGGTAGAAATATTCAATCGGATTGTGTAGGAATACAACAATCTGTTTATGTAGGATCCGTGTCAAGAGTACTTTAGCCATTAACCGACTTTCTTGGATTTCACCAGTGCTATGCAATGCTCTCGCTCAAGGACGTTCCACATGGTTTCTAAATGGAATGACAGATACATAAATATGCCGACAAACCACTTTTTTTTTTATCTTGGTGGTTAGGAGCTTTTATGTGTCAGGGGGACTATCTGTCATTGGTTATGTCAAAGGTAACTATTTTTCAGTGGTAACTTTTTGTCAAAATTAACTATTTGTTAAAGGACATCATTTGTCAATGGAAGTTTATTTGTCAAAGGGAACTATTTTTCACTATTTGTTATAGGTAACCATTTGCCAAAGGTAACTATTTGTCAAACATTTATTATCTAATTCCAAAGGAAATCCTTTGTCAAAGGGAACTAGTTGTCAAAAAAAAGCTTTTCAATCAAAGGTAACTATTAATCAAAGTGAACTATTTGTCAAAAAGGACTTCAATCAAAGCTAACTATTAACCAAAGGGACCTATTTTTCAAAGGAAACTATTTTCAAAAGAAACTATTTGTATTTCACGAAGGCAACTAGCTTTTAAACTAAACGGTCGAATGTCATTTTAATTCTAACGTGGGCTATAGGCTTTACAACCTCTCAGTCGTACTATGAAGATAATTTTCAATCCAGGCAATATCCGACGATGTGTTGCAACAACACTGTTTACTCATTTCCGGGGTCGTTACGTAGTAAAATATAGTTCTTGAATATTGTCCTTGAATATTCAAAATGCTGCATTTCATTCTGTACGTTGGTCCAGTAGATACATGTGGATGCCTTAAGGACATGTTATACAGTTTTATAAAAACAAATAATCCTTTCATCGAATTTTCTAAATTTTTTATATGTTATGTATAATGTTATTGTGAATTCAGAAATGAAAAGAAAAATGCAGGTCGACGAGTTAGATTTTTTGTAAAATGACATTTTCCATGGTAACCGTTTGTGGAAAAAACGTCAAAATGACCATACCATCTTCAAAGGTAATAAAATAATTTCTGGAAGGTGTATTAACACAAAAAACATTAACTCATACGTTCAATACTTTATAGTTCAATGGTATTTTAAATCATTAGAATCTGAACAATTTTTGTAATCCAAATCAGTTTTACAATTTTTTGTATTTGACAAAAAACAATGAAAATTGATATGCATATTGCAAAAGAATGAAGATATTTCAAAATTCCTTTGATAGAACTTTTCTTTTTCTCAGTATGGGTAGTAAAATCTGATCTTGAAATACAAAATGCAAAATAAAGGATATGTTGACGAGTTCACTTTCCTGTAAAATGACAGTTTCCATGGTAACCGTATTTAAAAAACATTTAAAAAAGGACTACAATAACTTTAAACTTGAAAGGTAGAAGCTGGGGGCTTAGTATGCATGAGCAATATATGATAATGTTAATATCCTTTCATAGTTTTATGGATTATTATCATACTTTGAAAAAAAAAGCATACAGTTAATTCCATCCGAATAAAAACGTTAGTTCGACTTCTATGCAAGAACTTCTTCGGTAACAGATTATTATCTTCTTAAGATGCATAGATGATGTGCGCAGAAACAACTAACGAGAACGTCCTTAAGCCGTGTTATTGATATTTCATTTATCTGTACAGGTGTACTTGCTGTAGATAATGAACGGAAAATTACAGTAAACTTCGCTAAAGAATGCTCTTTGGACTGCAAAAAAAGTTTGAAAAAGAAATTAGGCGATTAAAAGAGGCAGGATGCTTATGCGATGGTTTTCCCTTTGAACTGTGTATGGGTATATCCATAATGAAGAAATACGGACAAGGCTGAATCATTCTATGTACATGTAGTTAACTACAGCGGACCAAAAATGTATTTAATATAAAACAACGAAGGGACGTTGAACAGTACTCTTACATCATATACTATCGTTCTATTTAGAATATCGAGGTTGGAATAATTGGATTAGCCCTATACCTCAAACATCGAGCGGTCATTTCTGTAGCGGCTGAATGGAACAGAAAGCCTCTGTACCCTCTGTGAGTCTAATTGGCATTTAAAAGGTCGGCTGTAGCAGGTAATTGGCATTTACTGGTGCGCTGTTCGTATAGCACGGAGGTAGGGTGTCACATTTATCTTTTATTATCATTTTGTTAATATTTTGGTCATTCGTGTTTTCTTGTACTTGATTTTGTAGAATTCATGCTTTTTCTTGTCATTAATCCTATTATTCTACCTTTTCTGTTCTAGCTTTGTTTTCTTTTTAATTTTCTCTCGTAGCTTCTTATTTCATATTTTTTCCCATTCGGTCTACATCTGGCTCTTTTTTATGATCATTATTATTATCATTATTATCATTAAATCATTATTATCATTTATCCTAATTATCATTATCATCATTATAACCATGCTCATTAACCATTATCATCATTCTTAAACATTATCATTATAGTATCATTATCTTAAATAATTTCATAGTTATCATTATTTTTCAAATTTTGTTAATTTTATTTTTAAGATGAGTTTGTTTAATTCGATGTGATAAGAATATTAAAACGATCAGTCATTGTTTGATGATTATCTAATTAGGCATACAAGTCTCCATTCCATAGATAGGAAGTGCCTGATCTTTGAAAGTATTTTATGAATGTTATCGAAAATGAATTTTATTTTGTTCTTGAATGCCCAATTTTATTCAACAGAAGTTTATCAGTCTTTTGAGCACAGACTCCACAGTATTATTGCAACAATTCGCAAAGTACAGATACACGTATCCACAACTTTTAAATCTCTTTCATTTTGTCCTCAATTCTTTTTTCTTTTTCTTTTTTCATTCTTTGTTCATATGTATGTTAAACTAGTATGTGAAATACTTTGTACCGCCTTTATGGCTACAAAACAACAATTGGTTTTTGCATATAAAATAGTTTTGACTTTGAATCTGACTGCATTTTATATATTTCTGTATGTACACACCACTGTCACAAAAGACGGAATTGTTTGGTATGAACAAGATCTCCTATAGGCATGATGATGCAAATCTAACCTGCTGGTGGATGATAAGTTGTAATAATCTATTTTATCAAGACGGATTTTATTAAAAATGTTACAGTTACTATAGTGTTGATTTTCTAGAATGGTCAAATAGCCATACTGTCTGTAACCACAAAACGGATTGATAAATTATTATTGTTTTTAATATCCATATATGAGATTCCATAACGGAAGTCACCTATAAGCCGATTTAAAAGGAAATCTGCTTATCTGAACTGAATGGTGGCCGATAAAACAATTTATAAAAAGCTTAACTGAGCTTTCTATCATGTCTATGTGTGATTATTGCATATAAATTTGTAGAATCTTCTCCCTAAAATATGATGACGCTGGTGATTAAGAATGGCCGCCTTAGCGCAAGACTGGACATTAGCTCTGGTGTTTGAAGCAGAACTATACAATACTTACAATTACTGCAATAACGATTATTGCATTCAAATCATGAATATTTTGATGTTGCTTTAACCTTTCAATTATGTATATTACAGTTACACAGCACTATTTATATTGATTATATTATCGAAATATTGCAAACACGAAGCTAATTAAAGTTCTTGTAGATCTCTAACTGAACTAATTTATCATTGAAATTCGCCATTTCCCCATTCCAATTATAGGAGCTGCGGATCATTTTGCTAACTGGTAATTAATAATACTTGTTCACTTGCAGACAATCAACTTTGCTTAGAAACAATTTATAAAAGGACGTTCGGACGCGATTCTAAAAGTTGGCCTTAGTAAACATAGTGATCAAAGCTAGTTCCGCAACATTGAAAGAAAACTATTTTGTACACAATACGTTAAAATTGCAGGCCTCTTTTCACTCTGAGGGGAAAATTTGATTCCCCTTTTTATATAGTAAAATTGGATACTCAGTGGAAAAAACAACCGGGCTTTGCCATATATAGTGAAAAAAAAAAGCCCTGAATTGAGTGCATCTGCTACTGCTGTCGATAAGGAATGTGACACTATCCAATATGACAGGAATATTTCATCAGAGTTTACCTACATGTACTAAACTGTAGGGAGTTCGCAGATAAGATTTGGAGAGGTATGACGGTTTTCCAAGCCTCAACGGCGCCTTTGGTCATGTGCGCGTCTTGGAGTATAAAAAGTCCAAAAGTTCTACTGTTTTTATATTGTTTTACGCCGTGTAAATAATCTCTTAGTTATGTCACGGCTTTCTTGAATCCACCAATGCTAGGTGAGGGCTCTGAAATCGCCTGCTAAAGGACACTCCCACGAGGCAAGAGGTGTCGGTTGGGCTCGAATTCGGGTAAAATCGTAGGCAAAGGTCATACATAAACCTTTCAGACAAAGTATGCTCAGGGTTCATGGTACTATATGGGTTTTTTTCTTGCTTAAAATACGGAATTGACTACCATCTTGAGGACAAGAACATTTATCACAACTTTATAGAGAAACACGCAAAAGGGTAACACGTGAAGTATTTTTTTGAAGTATTTGGGGTCTAACTTGAGTCTTAACCAAATGGAAATTCTTTGAACCATTATCAATGAAAGGAACTGCGATAGACAACAGTTTAAATCTAAATAGAACTACAAGACCTTTCTCTTGTATCAAATATATCATTGTTAGAGAAGGAAGAAATTGCTAAATCGAGAAAAATCACTTATTTCCAACAATGGTATCAAATATCGTCGGCGGCATATTATCTATATTTGCTTATTGAGGGTTTCCTAAGGCGGAATCGGTTAAAACCCACTTTGATTGACGTCATCATTAATTGGCCTACACTTTTAAGGACACGAAAGGTTCTACTTAAAAGTGAGAAATCTTTACATAGAATGTATCATGTTTTCGCTCTTTCATCTCATTTCCCCCATTTTCTTTCTCTCTTTATTCTTTTCTGTTATTTCAGACATGACATTAGAAAATTGATACACCAAGACTTCCTCTTGTGAAAGACCTACTGACATTTAGAATCATATGACATGTTTGCTTTGTGATAACATGTTACGTCTCGTCACCCCAGGAAAAAAAACTATAACCATTAAAGCTGTCTGTTCACAGATGATAACATTTGAAATGCAACATATAATGTCTTTAAGACAACAGTTTTTGTATAAATGTATGATATACGATCAAACTTAGTTATTATGAAGCATGAAAGAATAAATGGTGTTTTCAGTAGAGCGTCATTATCTAAGTATGCACAGATTATATGCAGTAGATCTCAAAGACGTTGTAACGGTTTTGGATTCAAATAGATATTAATTCACTGTATAAAGACTCTAAAAACTTACATGCGAACTAATCATGTCTCCAACGTTCGTTCTCTAATGCGTATTATTCAACAGTACAGCTTTTGAACAGCTTTCAAGAAATTATGTTCCTACATTCAGATTTACGAACATCAGTTAACAAGCAGGTTTTATGACCATTTGCGAATTGTTCTAAGTCAGTTAGTTTCGATAATGGAAACTTTGCATTGGAAAAGAGCTTTCAATCTGTGCTCGGTGATCTAAGATAACACTAATCAGATAAAAGCTGATCAACCACATACGACACTTCATTAAGAAAAGAATAAACACCAAACACGTCTATCGATAAAGATACAATAACATCCAAAGCGGTTATGTCATCATTCTTTTTCATTTCTCTTGATTAATGATGTTTTCAGGCAGACCTTATTCTACTTCAAAAATGTCAACAACTGAAGAGATTGAGTTCCTTTTCAATACGACCGACTTCATGAATACCACAGTCATTCCATTGGCCGTAAACACAACCGCCGGGTACCACAACACTTCCGGTTTACCACCATCCGGGAATTCTGGGATAAACCCCAAGGACATTCACATGATCGGCTACGTCACCGTCCCTTTGCTTTTCGTCATCGGGCTAATTGGTAACATGTTCACAATTAGCGTGATGCAGACCCGGTACTTTCGTCAGTCCACCATCTGTATCTTCCTGACGTCCCTGAGCATCTCGGATACCACTTTCATCCTGGTGGAGCCGTTTATCAAGACCTTTATGAAGGAGTTGTTTGGACGGGACCCGAAGGCGCTGACTGTCGCTGGCTGCAAGGCGTTTTTCTTCTTCTTTCGGTCCGCCAAGATCTGCTCGTCTTGGTTCGTGGTTACCATCTGCATAGAGAGGTTCATCGTAGTCTGGTTCCCGCTCAAAGCCAAGCTAATCTCGAACCGCCGAACGGCGCTGTTGTCGGTGATTGCCGTGACCTTGGCCGTGGTGACCTTTGATGGCGTCTGGACCATCACCACAGATATCGTCAACGGAAACTGCGTCCCATCTGTCGTTACCGATTCCACGAAGGACGTGTCCGCTGGATTCGTCATTGCGGGAACCACCATATTTAACATCATCCCAACCTTGGTACTCGTGACTTTCACCCCCTTAACGGCTATCAAGCTGTTCCGCCAGCAGACCTTCCGTGTCACGACGAGCAGCCAATCAGCGAGGAGCATGGACGCCACACGAATAACCCGGATGTTAGTAAGCATCATGTGCGCATACACCGTCCTCGTAACCCCGATTTCGGTGGCGCACTCTGTTGCTTTCTTCAACGACCAGAACATATTCGAGTACACCGACCCGAACTTCGTTATTTTCCGGGAGTTTGCCCAGATCCTTGAGCAGCTCAACTATTGCGTCAACTTTTTCTTGTACATGTCGTTCAACAGCACGTTTAGGAGGAGTTTTTACAGTCTTTGGACATGCCGATACCAGCGGCCCAAAAAGAGGGGAACCTTCGGCCATACTCAGAGCCCAAGCGATAGTAACGGCTTGAAAAACGGCTCCAGCAGTTCAAATACATCTTCTTCTCAAAAGGTGACCGAGGAGGTGGTAGGCTAAAGACCTGTGTAGGGTTTTACCAAACGACTTAATCCATTACCAAACAATAACGACATTTGACATGTTTGTTGCAGAAGACTCTAAAAAACATCGTTGGAAAAGGAGAAATTGCCCATAACGAGCAATTTCTCCTTTTCACACAATGTTTTCTGCCTATCAGAAGATTATTTTTTAATTTCATCACATTTTGAAATATCGTCTGCAAACTCTTTCAATTTGGGACAGTCCAAAATTTGGCGTTTGGAACAGGGTAAAGGGATATGTTTTGCGTAAGTCGAAATGATAGACATGGATAGTTTTCTTTTTAAATGAATACACAATAGTGTCATGTGGTGCAGTTGAAGAGCGTTGGCTTCTTGTATCGAGGGTCCTGGGTTTAAATACCCAATAAGCGAGGTGAACATTGCCGGGTCTGAACCTAGAATCGGTGCAAGTACTCGTATCAGGAAGCAGTCATTGAGGGTGAAATGAATCAGCTTCAAGCTTCCTTCACAAACGACGAAAAATAAATAAGTTCAAAGTAAGTTTGTGTAAAATGAATAAATTTTTCACATTCGCATAATTGCATCTTCCCTAACATATCAAGAACACTTTTATGATGAAGACACGCAATAACCAAGGATATTTTAGTGCACACTCGGCTATTTCTATACTTTATGACTTTTATTTTTCATTATTGCAGCAATATTTTGTAGTTTCAGATTAGAGTTGTGGTTAAAACGATAGACAATTAACCTTTGGATACAATTTCTGTCACTGGATGCTTCATGCCGTTTTTGTATCCATACAGCATGGTTCTCTTTGTAATCATAATGAAAAGATGTTAGAGGTATTCCGCCCGTGGTGAGGTAAAAAAAAACACAATAACAATGTCAAAGATTGAATAGAACAAATGCCGTCATAAAAGTTATATCTTTAAAGATTTTTGATATATAGAAATATTTATTTTCCACCTTTCATTAATTTTAATTTCAATGTAATAATTGATTATCAAAGGTATGTTGTTACTATGGACCTAATAACATAATTCAATCATTGATGATTATTTAGAAAAATCAAAATCAAACAAATTTGCCTTTGAAGTGATAATACTTTCAGGGTTTACATTTCAATTTAGTCTTTAACCAAAGCAAACGCAAGTTTTCCATAAGTGGTGAAATATATTAATACTATAACTACATATCAATAGTATTGGAAAACGTCTTTTAATATGGGTTTAAGATCGCATCAACAGTATTTCAGTTATGTTGCAATGGCCGAATCTTTGTGATGGAGAAATACCCCTATACTGAAATACCCATAGGACTGGTCAAGCCTGGTAGAACCATTGGCATTTTGTGAGTCAGCCGGGAGACTACCTCTCATGAAAATACAAATCCTCACCGGAATTTGACCCATGCAGAGAAAGTCTGTGCGATTTCAAACTCTGTACTCTAACCACTAGTCCACGGAAAACGTTCATCTGATGAAATGTAAAATATTAATAGATGAAAAGACAAATCGCTCTTCGGTCAGTTTATCTTATCAGAAGATATCAATTTCGCATTTCATCTTTAGTAGGTCTGATCCCAATTTCGATGGCAACAAGTTAAGTCATTCAATCGCTTTTACGATGGATTTGGTTTTCTTAATATGTTTAAAGACGGAAAAGCAATATCTTCTTTTGATTGAAACGACTTCACATATAACTGCTTCGCCCATCTACAAACTGCTACGAAAATAGATTGTTGGATTAGATCAAATACGATGAATTGAACATATCATATCTCGTATATAGCATCAAATAGTTAGAAATAAGCTGAACATTTGCCGGATGTTCTTGACTTAAATTTTTCAAAGCTCTAGAATATCATTTGATCGTAGTAGTTTAACCAGCATTGTACAAATGACAGTATTTTTAACACAATGTATCGTTTATAACATTTTTTTTACCAAATTACAAGAGCAATAGGTTGCCAAGATTTTATGAAATCTACCATTATCAGAACTTCAGGAAATATTATATTGTCATAACTTCATAGAATCATAAAAGGTGTTCATCAGTCCACATAGATCTTTGTTGTTGAGTGTCAGTGTTGTTTTACAACAATCTGTTAAGTACCATATGTGATAAATGTTTGTTGTAATAAATTCTAGTTATGACATCAAAGTTTGACTTTGAATTCTTTAATCCGTTTGACAAACCCCATAATTAACACAGACAGACATGGAACCAATCGGAGGAACCAATCGGAGGAACCAATCAGAATTACTCGGGTATTTCCGTGAGCTGAAAAATACGAATTTTCATTGTATAAACCCGATGAGTTCAGACTAACATGGAACGCAACCGCTTTAGCTATTGTTTAGGGTGATTTTTTGTTTAATTTTTCAAATCGAATAAATAAGCATGGCTCCATCTTTAATCATATGTTACTATCCTTTCCTGGATTAAGAGTGTATATGTCGAGTAATTTTCGAGAATGTTACCAAGACGGAGCAACATCAACAGTCATTATCCATGAGAAGACATGTCTACAACTACCAGAACCTTGATGATAAACACATTATCATCTAACGCCATATGTTTGCGTCTTGCAACTGGCGACTTTCAAAAAGCATTGTGGTTAAAGGAAAATTTGCTTGTGACAAATCTTTCTAAGACGATTTTGCACCATCGTAAAAATTCTGAAGTAATTTTGTACATATGGAAAGATTCTCAGGTTAATTATTTACCTATGTAAAAATCCTGAAGAAGAGTTTTTCAACTAGTTAGAGGTCCTGTCGGTGATTTTCCTCCCGATCAAAACTTCTGAGTGTGTGTTGGTACATATAGAAAGATCCTCAGCTTGCCAAGTTGACTTTTCCCCCAAGTAAAGATCCCGACGGTGATTTTTCACCCATGCAAACTTTCGATGCTGTTTTTGGACTAAGGGTACGTCAGAACATAGTCTATTGAATTTCCATACCACATTCTAAAGGACGATACTTTATCGATACACAAACAGCGGTCTGACCCCAATTACTCATTAATTATCCGCCTTCACTGTGCGGACTAATACATTCTTAGAACTAGGAATGTAGTTCGGATTTACTCGCTTTGTTTTGATCTATATTATCATAACTGTTGCCTCATGGGAAATCGTAAAATGTCCAGATGTTCGAAAAATAGACTATCGTTCAGTCTCTGTTCACAGAAATAATAATTATAGTAATGGTGGTAAAAGGAGCAGCTGTGTTTCCCTCGAGATGTTGCCCAAAGAAACTTTCAAATGTATCCTCAATCATCTTGCCTTACTTTTAACGCACCTTAGTCCTTCAGCGCTATCAGCGTTTTGATTGTATATACGGATAGGCCCCTTAAAGGCACACAAAAGGAGAGGAGTACGAATAAATTACTGAAAACATATATGGAGTTCTTTTATCATGTTTATGAATGTCATGAGAATTAATTTACGAATGCATTTAAATCCTATTAAAAAGACTCCTTTAGCAAGTATTGTTCCTGAAAATAAAGATTCCGACCTATTCCGACATTGATCACTCATCTAAGGAAAAGTCCTGAAGGTTATGCGTATACCTAAATTTATATGTCACCCAATGAAAGATCCCAAATATCCTTGTTCACATCTAAAAGAGTCAAAACGGTAAGTTTTCACCCAAGAAAGAATCGAGGAGGTGGTCTTCCGACTAAGGAAAGATCTAAAAATGTAACTTTTCACACCAAAAAAGGTCAAGAAGGTTACTTCCACTTTGACTTGACTACAAAGGTACCACGTCCCCTTTTGTCAAATCCCGTGAAAAGACTTTCATTTCGACAAAAATCTTAAAATGTATCAGATATTTGATATATTCCTCCAGATGATAGCGTGTGGTTTGTTTAAATCAAAACGAATCGAATATGTAAAAAAAGGTGTGAAAAAATCAAATCTATGAAAATTCAGTGTGATAATGGGGAACCCCAATTTGACGATAGAAAAAGAACCCTTGTTTCAATGGAATAACCCAATGCAACGATGGGAAAATCTAATTTGAGAGAAAGATAAATGGTTGGTTCATGGTTATATGTCGTTCTGATAACTTGTTTTCATCTCGATTTTTCCAAACTGGCAAGTATACGGAAACTATTATGAAAGAAAAAAATACGAATCTATTTCGAGACGTACAGACGTATTCTATTGGTGTCTGGGGATCTCTATTTCCAATTAATTGTATCCGATGAAACGATTATTTAATTGCTTAATAATTTTGATGTTTTGGTTTTAATGGCATTTGTCTGCATATAGACGATGCTTATTAGCGACTGAATTATTAAATAAGAACATGTTTAGTCTTTCTTTTCTCAGTTTCCTTATGATCAGTCCAAACAAGAGTAGAACCAAATGACTTGAATATTGTATGTTGTATTGTATTGAATAAAGTATGAACATGTAATATTGCCTGTTTGCTTCATATTCAAAATAAGCAAGGGGTTTAGTTCCGCGTTTGTAAAACGGTAAAGGGGCTTTATTGCTCACCTGTAACACGATGAAGGGGCTTTTATTCTTTACTTGTAAGATGATCAAGATGCTTTCTTCCGCCTTGAGATTTTTTCTAGAAAAGGCTTTCTTCCAAAGGGTTTCCTTCCGCCATTTAACTTTTAAAGAAGGGGCTTTTTGCCGGAGGGCCTTTCTTCCAACCTGTATTTGTTTAAAGAAAGGGCTTACTTCCGAAGGGTCCCACTGCCGTACATGTACACCGTTTCAACCATTGTGTCGTGATATAACATTTCTCATTATGAACAATATCTTCATTTTTCATAATTTGTTAAGGCATCTGTTTGAGGATCATATAAGTAAGTCAAAGCGAAGGCTTGACCCCTACTCAATGCTTTCGTCGCTGACTAATGATGTACATCATTAGTTCAACTCGTTAACGTGTTCAGTTTGTTCCCCTTTATATTTTGTTTTTATTTATGTTTTTCAGTGTGCGATAATGTCTGAACCTTTAATATCACACGGTTTTTTTGGTGAATGTGGAATAAGTTCTTAGAATAAGGAAAATTTACCAACTGCTTATTTCCCACTGTCAACATTTCTAAAAGGAAATAGTGGAACTAGCTTAGAAACTGGCGAAAGGAAAAGCTTTCTGTGTTTATCAACCTTAAACTCTTCCGTCATTGCTCTTGTTGTTGTTGTTTTTGTTGTTGTCTTTTTTCTGGGATTGACATGGCCTTTAGACCATGCGTCTGAGACGCCTAATTAAATGAATACCCTGCTTCAAAATTATATGTATAAGATCGAGCGACTTCTTTAATGACTTCCTAATTGCACCAGAGACATGAACTGTGCGCTAATTGGCCATCGCAGAGGTGCCATTTGCAAAATATTTCCTGTGTCTTACTTCTTAATTAGTTCCCTTAACCCTGAGTACAGAGCATCTCGTTTTAAGCGACAATATTATGAGACAGAAGCATGGTGAATCAGACTACTTTCGCTTTACTTTTTTTGATAGTGTTTACACCGAATCAACAATTATTCAGTTATGTAACAGCTCCCAAGGATCAACCATTGCTATGCCAGAGCTCGGAAGTGACTTGCCAAAGGTCACTACTACTAAACCAGGTGTGTCGATGGTTCCCGAACCTGGGACCCACCCCCGAATTCTTAGCCCGCCACCCTAACCACTCGGCCACACAGGACCATGAATACGACCACTAACATGTTTAAAAGGAACCCAATTATTCAAAGAGCTCAAGTAGGAGCTTTCAATATGACTTGGGTCCTGTATAAAGATAGTCTCCGACTCATACCTGTTCACGCACTGTTAACGAGCGGTCGCTTAAATCTTTAAAAAACGCCAAATTTGCGACTGTCCCAATTTGAACGAGTTTGCAGACGACATTTTAAGATGTGATGAAATTGAAATTGAAAAACAATCTTCTGATAGGGCAGAAAACATTGTTGGAAAAGGAGGAATTACTTGTTAAGAGCAATCTCTCATTTTCCAACAATATTTTCCAGATTCGTCTGCGACAAAGTGGTCAAATGTTGTTAATGTTTGGTAATTGGTTAAAACAAAAATAGAACGTGCGCATTAGAATCATGTCGGCGAGAAGCTTTTACTGAGGAAGCGCAAAATAGGATTTGCCTAATTGTATTTGAAGTACTGCGTGTTAAAGACACTGATCCTTGAGCTTTTATCCTGGCACTTACTCCTAGCTATTTCTAAATAAAACATGGTTGAACCTATTTCTATGTAGTTATTTGTACCATTACCAAACAATAACTTATTTGACAAATGTGTTACAGACGACTCTGGAAAACATTGTGGGAAAAGGAGAAATTGCTCTAAACAAGCAATTTCTTCTTTTCCAGCAATGTTTTCTGCCCTATCAGAAGATTATTTTTCAATTTCATCACGTTCTGAAGTGTCGTCTGCAAACCCTTTCAATTTGGAACAGTCGAAAATTTGGCGTTTGGTAAAGGGTTAACTACATATTACACAAATATATCTGTGATGATATCATTCGAAAAAAATGTCAAATATCTGTCCTCCCCAGATCCCATGTATAAATGCAAACAATTTATTCAAACGTTTAATTGAGTTTTTATATCGCGTCAACATTATTCCAATTATGTGTTGTAAGAATCATATTAATGGAGGACGACCCCACATTTAACTGTCTATTAGTGTTGATGGAGAAGAGAAGCCGGTCAAGCCGGGTAGAACTATCGACATTTTGTAATTCGGTAGGGAGACAACATCTCATGTAAAACCAAATATTCTAGTAGGTGGTTGTGTCTTGGTGCAATCCGTCACCGTGGTCTAGTGGTGAAGGCGTCCCCCTGGGGACGGGGAAGTCGAAGGTTCGAGCTCCATGGAGAGGGGGGGGGGCGTTTTCCCGAGAATGTTTCTCGTAGTACTTGTTCCGAAATGGCCGGTTCGGGCCCTTTCAGAGGGGTGACACTATAATAAAAAGAAAAACCTTTACCTTTACCTGGTTCACCTCTTTTGTGAACATGGCTTCTTTTTGGTAAATCAAATTAAGCATAGTTAGATATGGATAATAATTCTAAGGCTTCCGACCTCTTTATTTCTTTGATTAAGGGGTTTTACACCATTCTCAGTATTAATTATCTTAATTTTACTACGACGATAGTTACTTCATTTAAACTGTATAGTGAAGGAGTTGCTATAATCTTGGACTGAAACACCCGATATCTTTTACGATCAAACATTGAAGAAATGAGAAAAGAAAAGACAACATTGGTTTCCAGTGAGAAAAAAATGTGTTTTTATTTGAAGAAAGCTACACTTGATTAAAAGATATGTCGAATCGCACAGCGAGCCGGCAAATTTTGTAGTGTATCACATAACACATTGAAAAAGGTATCATAAACATACAACGAACGACGCAATAAATGAGGCGTACTCCCAAGTTCTCCCTTCTGATAAAACAATACGTTAAGTAACGTAAAAACAAAATAAGGAAATAACAGCAAACCTCCAATAAGTACACATACAAAAATATTGTACTGATAAGAACCTTTCATGTATGTGTAGAGGGTATATAAGATTGTAAACATGTATATGTAAAATGCTGACCCATAATTTTGTCTCCAAAACTTCATTACATACAAAATTACATGATGAAAATGACAGTACTTTTTCTTTTATAATAGAGTTTCCTGGGACTTTCAAAATATTTAGTCATCAAAGGTTTGTCTCAAATCTTAAAGCCTTTTTACCAGTGAGACACCAATTTACATTTTTTTTTACAATTCTAATGAGTTAAATATTAACATATTGAAACTGTGGAAAATTGATTAGTGCTTTACAGTAAAATGTAACATAGATTTCAAACCATTAGAATGGTGGGTAGTTTTTTTAAAAAATAGACTTGTGATGTCTGCTTTCTAAAACCATAAATATGTCTTAAATTTTGATGAGGGAAGATACTCAGAGTAGCAAACAGATTAGATAAAAGGCCATCCACCAATTTACTTGGTGACTGGCCCTGATTAACTTGGTTGGATTAGCATGAAGTCGATTCCAGCGCTATAAGGGTTAATTCTTACATTTAACTCCATATCAATTAACTTACATTAACTTAGCCAATACATTAAACTTTAAACATGTTTAATTCTTATCTTAATTCTTCCTTTAAAGATAATGAAACAGAACATCTATGAAACTACTATGACAAAAGAAAGAAAATGCATGAGAGAATTTTTTTTTCAATGTCATAGTGGTTTCCTTTCTAAAATGGCAATGAAAATGTTGTTTTCTTTTTTTCCGTAAAAGTCATTTGTTGTTGCTTTTAAAATCAGCTTTTCACAAAACCCATAAAAGATTAACGGTTAAACTACACAGACCTGTATAGCATGCATAGCAAGCTGATAGGCTGTACATTGCATACAAACCATACATGGTTTTCAAACAATTAAACACATTACACTGAGAAACACCAAAAAGCTCTGAAATTTCTCTTCAATAGGTCATTTATAACTCTGTTTTTCTGATTAAATAAGTGTGTATTTACATAATAAGACAGGATCCTTGAAAAACAAAAACACCAAAGAAACCAATGAAAAAGAAAATGTGAAAACGGGACAAAATAGACAAGAATCTGCTTCATGTCTCTGATAATGTAATATCTCTTTCCATTAACTCTTACTGAATAATGGAATAAGTCAATGTTTAAAAGTGCTTGTTCTTAGATGAGAAAACGGAAAAATGTAATGAAAGTGCCTTAAAACATGACCATTTTTTGTGCTGGCATATTCTATCGAATAAAAAATCTCTCATTAGGATTCAAAAGAGAGCAATTAATGCTTCATAATTACAGTTGAAATAATATCAATTTCCAAAGAAATTCATCTCTTTTTAATTTTAATTTAATCTAGAAATAAACATCCACTCCATTTGAGATCACATGATCAATGAAAACTGTGATATCAGGGAGCACCAGTTTATTCATATCAAAGTATTTTCCAAATACTGATTGTGTCAGAAATGGATTAAGAGTTTAATTGATTTGTATACACATTGAATTGACTGAATAAACACCAGTTTTATGCACGAAGAAATAAGAACATTGACCTCCTGTAAAATTTTGACATTATTACATGTAGGGCCTAAATCTTGGAACAAGCACCATTACAGGGCCAGGACATAATAATTGTGAAACATGAAAAATGAGTGATTTGAGATATTGGGTTAAAACAAAATGACAAAAGGGAAAAATTCTTGTTTCAAGCAGTTCTCATTTTTTCGTAGCTTGTATTGGGCGATTTCCCTTTTTGGAACAGTTTTCATAGGGTTGTTTAGAATAGATCTGTTTAAACTTGTATATCTTAACAATTCATCCATACAAAATCTAAAGTCTATATCTAAATCAGTCTAAGGTAAAAGCAAAAGCACATGTATAATTCCAGCTCGGAAATTTAAAAAGATATAGAAACAATATCTACACTTTCAACAATGATATTAAAGGCATTCTGCCACAGTTGTGTCACTCCCCTTAACAGACTTAAATGGCTAAAGAACCTAATGAAACAGTAAAAAGAATATTGCAATACCAATTGATTAAAGTTCTCTCTTGAGGTCTTTGAAAGTATAATGAAATTTCTAAGATGAATCAACAAACTTTCTACAGTTCAAATCTACAATCTAAAGGGACTATCCCACGCAATGTGTTGTGCAAGTAACAAATGCTAAAAGTTAAACAAACAGTATGATGAGATAAATTGGCTATCCCAAGCAATGTGTTGTGCAAGTAACAAATGCTAAAAGTTAAACAAACACTGTGATGAGATAAATGGGACTATCCCACGCAATGTGTTGTGCAAGTAACAAATGCTAAAAGTTAAACAAACAGTATGATGAGATAAATGGGCTATCCCAAGCAATGTGTTGTGCAAGTAACAAATGCTAAAAGTTAAACAAACACTGTGATGAGATAAATGGGACTATCCCACGCAATGTGTTGTGCAAGTAACAAATGCTAAAAGATAAACAAACACTATGATGAGATAAATGATCATTTTAAATATCTACATTCTAAAGAATCTGAAAACTGAAATTTGTGAAACAAGCGTAAGGACTTTCTGTATTTTAATCAAAAGACTTGGGAATCGTTTTACTAAACAGTGCTTAAGATTTGCGTAAGTCTTAAACAACAATTCCTTTTATTCCAATATTTGGCAAACCAATATTGTAAAGTAACACATCATTGGAATCGTATCTTTGAGACGCTTCCAATGATGTGTCACATTACAATATGGTTCTTTCATTTAAGAGACTAACCATGTTTATCAGTTATGACTTATGCAAATATTTTTCTAGGTTGTTTGGTAAAACGGTACCTTGGTGTACAAGCTCTCTTGGTCTTGGAGGCATCCTGCTAGCATCACGAAATACAAGTGTCGACTCATTTCATAATCTGGGTCCAAAAGAATCATTCCCATTTCAATTATTTGGCAGGATGGAAATCAAGATCATTGTTTAAAAAACAAACCCGTTTAAATGGTTTACTAAATTTGCAACATAAATGTGCTATATCACCATTACTTGGGTATGAAATGAGATGAGAAGTGTATCAATAATCTAGTTTTCTGGATCTAAATAGATCTTTGATGTCTTTTTATTCATAGATGTTTCCTTTTGATAAGATAAAAATCTCAATCTGTGAGATAGTCCTTTTAAGCTTCATATACAAATCTAGGGATATGCAGATACTTTAAAAAAAAAAGCGACATTAAGTTAATCCAATTCTTAAAATATTCCTCAAAATGTGCAATTCTTTTGTTAAAGAATGGTTTCTAGGTGTGATTTTGGGGGATGAGTTAAAACATCAGGTACCATCAATACTCAAATACATTATTACATGAGAAAAATCACAGAATGAAGCCAATTTCCTAGTCATTTCTCCTTTTTAACCCTTTCCCAAACAACAAATTTTTGACTGTCCCAAATTGAAAGAGTTTGCCGACCACATTTCAAAATGTGATGAAATTGACAAATATTCTTCAGATAGAGCATAAAACCTTGTAGGAAAAGGAGAAATTGCTCTTAGCGAGCATTTTCTCCTTTTCCTTTGATGTTTTCCAGAGTCGTCAGCAACAAAGTGGTTAAATGTTGTCATTGTTTGGTAATGGGTTTAAAGCATCTGCATATTTAACAAGCAGAAAATGTAGAATTTCATTGATAATTACTATAGGTTATAGGAATTCAGACAGAAGAATACATACACAATTGATCCATTCACCCATAGAGGAGTTTTGTGACTGTTCCAAATTGAAAGCCACTGCAGACAACAACAAATTAACATGAAAAAAATACATGTTTGTATAATATTGCTTATTGAAGCAATATATCCTTTTGTCACAGTTGCTTCTGCAGAAGATGTGTCTATATCAGATATTTTGGAATAAGGGGCTAAGGGATATACATAAGACAGGCTTAAAACAATAAAAAAACAAACATAAAATGACAAACAATAAACTATATGTAAACTTAATAAAACAAAAAACAAAGTCCCTCAGATTGTCTGATAATGTATGTTGTAAAAACAAGCTTACAATAATTTCAATTCTTATGCCCTTTGAATTTGTGATATACTTCACTATGAAACCGTTCCCTCTCTCTCCCCTTTAATAAACCTGCAATAAAAGAATTGGGACTCCACTTTAAGCCATTAGCAAGCAATAAAGACATTTGGCCAATTTGTTGCAGACGACTCTGGAAAACATTGTAGGAAAAGACGAAATTGCTCTTAATGAGCAATTTCTCCTTTTCCCACGATGTTTTCTATCCAAACAGAAGACTATTCTTCAATTTCATCACATTTTAAAATGTCATCTGCAAACTCTTTCAATTTGGAACATTCCAAAATTTGGCATTTGGTAAAGGGTTAACTATTGCACAGGGACTAGAACAGAAATTGCTTATTTACAGTAGTGCTATCGTTTGAGTTCCAACTGCTTACTAACGATAAACGATCGAAATATGAACCATTTACGTACTACGCTGTGCAATACGGTATTTTACGATGTTCCATCGGGCGGCCGTCTTACCTTTCTGATTCAACACATTAAGTTACAATACACAACAAACAATATATCCTTTTTTCTGGAACTCATAAAATAGCACTTCTGTATCATTTTCTCTTTCAGTCACAAAAATGTTGGCCCTCCCAAAAGAACTGATCCAAATCTAATGTTAAATTACGGAGCATATACAATTAGTATGAAAAAGAAAAAAATCATAGGTTAGATAGAAGTCATTGTGTCAAAAGGAATTTTTTTTATCGACATGAAATTTCATCGTTTGTCAAAATGATTTCTAAAATATTAAGCTTCATGTGTGCGATAAAACAAATTGATATGATGTGCAAATTTATTCAAAATTTTTATACACAATCAAATAAATAAAAAGTCATTCCAAATGAGAGAAGTTAGACTTGATATGAACATTTCCCTTTTGTCACGAGTCCAAGAAAGATACTGAATGTAGGTAATTTATTAACAGTTAACCCTTCAAAGCCAAAGTTTCGACTTTCCCAAATAAGGAGAGTTTGCAGACGACATTCATAATGTGATGAATTTAAAAAATTATCTTCTGATAGGAAAGAAAACGTTGTGGGAAAAGAAGAAATTGCTTGATAAGTGCAATTTCTAATTTTCCCACAATGTTTTCAAGAGTCATCTGCAACAAACTAGTCAAATGTCAATATTGTTTGGTAATGGGTTAACAAAATATCTTAGCAGAGAATTGAAAGTTAAGTTAATACACTGATAATTAATATATCAACATGAAAGTTAAGTTAATACACTGATAATTAATATATCAACATGAAAGTTAAGTTAACACACTGATAATTAATATATCAACTCTTTGTGGAATGTATGTGTATAATGCAGTAAACAAAGAATTGCTCAACCCATTTCCCATGGTGGGAACGTGTGATCCGTCAAAATTTAAAACAACAAATAAATGAATGAAAAAAATCACATCTTTTCTTTGGTGGAAACCATTGTGGTAAAAACAGAGGAATTGCTCAGCTACAATAGTTCCTACTTTTGAAACAATCCTGTTTAGTTTTCTACTGAAGTTCTTTGCAAATGTGTCCAAATCATCTTTATGGAATAATACATAAGAAATATACAACATGACAAATCAACCAATGGAGAAATGGAATGACATATCAATTTCAGAATCTACAAGGAGTGTAAAATTGTTTCTCTCCCAGATTATGCCATAACACATCTTTGCCCAAGATCTGGCAGGCAAAAATGTGTTATTTCAAAAACTAGAGTTTCAGAGGTAAAGAAAATCTTCCATCTCTTGGTTTTCTTACATCACCTTGCTCTTTCTCGTTACCTTGGTATATGTATTCTCTGTTGTTTGTTCTTTTATCATAATGATCCCAAGATTATAAAGGAATATAGCAGAAGGCTTTTGAAATTACTGAGGAAAAAGGAGAAACACTTCAAGGGAGCACTCTTTTCATTTTCAACAATAATTCCAAGTCTTCTACAAAGCACATGAAATCAAAAAACAACTAAATAATAGTTTAAAGCAACTAATCAGTATATCCAGCTTTCTCGCTGGACAAAAAAACAGAAAAAGAAAAAAGAAAATACAATTATGTGCATAAACATATGTAGAATTTGCTCTAATACTTTTTTACTTCCGGATTTCAAAACTGCATGATAAAAAGCATCATGTGTCAAAAACTTTTGTCATGAACAAAAGAGACAAACTCTTAATTTCAACTGCTTTCCTGGTGCTAGATACATCATAAAATACAAAAATAAAAAATTATTGATAAGTATTTTACATCATATAATGGACAAAAATCATCTTCTTGTTTATCTTTGGATCAGAAAGCACAAGCCTTATTAACTGTTATTTGATGGGCAAAATGTTGACAGATTTAGAAAACATAGCTTCTTATACATGTATGTACTTCACCCATTGCACATGCTACAAAGGGTTTTAGGTACAATTAAGACTAAAACAGAAACTGATCATGTCAATCAATTCCACTTTTGTCGCAACAAGTCCTCCATGATTTCAGAAAAGATAGGTGATTATTCATTTTTTGTAAGTTTTGATTGATGTTGCTTTCAATTTGAATCAAAGTCTCAAATGAAGAAAAGAGCTAACAGTGTTTAACCCTATGCCAAACACCAAATTTTCGACTGTCCCAAATTGAAAGAGTTTGCAGACGACATTTCAAAATATGATGAAAATGAAAATAATCTTCTGATAGGGCAGAAAACATTGCGGGAAAAGGAATAATTGCTCGTTACGAGCAATTTCTCCTTTTCCCACAGTGTTTTCTAAAGTCGTCTGCAACAAAGTGGTCAAATGTCGTTATTGTTTGGGAAAGGGTTAAGGGAAAGGTTTAAAGATGCAAAAAATTGAATAGCATGGTAAATTCCTATTTTTGGTTACATATGTTCTTAAAAGTTGCAATATGTATAAATAAGAGTAAATTCAAATGCAATGCTAATGTAATAAGTGCAATAAACGGCACTTAAGTGCAGAAAACTACACTAAGGACAGTACATAACAATCTAATAATGCATTTGTGACATGAATTCATCAATAATAATAATAATAACAAAAAACCGGTACCAGAAATTTAAACAGCCCCCATATTTAAATCCCCTTTACCCTTTACCAAACGCCAAATCTAATACTGTCCCAAATTGAAAGACTTAGCAGACATTTCAAAATGTGATGAACTTGGAAAACAATTTTCTGATAGGGTAGAAAACATTGTGGGGAAAGGAGAAATTGCTTGTTAAGAGTAATTTCTCCTTTTCCAACCATGTTTTCCAGAGTCGTCTGCAATAAAGTGGTAAGATGTCGTTATTGTTTGGTAATGGGCTTATAAAGTTCTGCTTATTAGCATTGGAACGATAGTTCAATAATTAATGCTCTTTCATTCTAATTGTATAAAAACTCATTTTGAAAGCATGAAGTTTGGCAAAAATCCATTTAAACAAAAAAAATCTCCTTTTGAAAAATCTGATTTTGCCTTTTTATGCTTGCAATTTCAAGCAATGAAAATTCCTTAATTATGTGCTAGGTTATGCATGTCCTCAACCATAAGTATTCTAAATTATCTTTGAAAGTTAAAAAACTATGAACATTCCATAAAAAGCAATCTTTGACATAGCAAATAAAAGCCAAGCTCAAATTTATTCTTCTAAAAGCAAAATGGAACTGGTTGCTCAAATGATATACATGTACATTTGTACTGTGGAATGGGAATTATTGATGAAAAAAATGAGAAAATGCTCATTTGAGCAATTTCTCCTTTTCTATCATTCATATCAAAAGCTGTCTGCAGGAGACTGTTAAATTTTGGGATACATGTATTTGGGAAAAGATTAACCTATACACCATAAAGGAAAATCTGATTGGTCTAAATTGAAGAATACTTCAGATGACAGAAAAAATCATAAAGGAAAAACATTTTCTTTAAGATATCAAATATAAAATGAACATCCTTGTGACTAAAAGATAAATTGCTTGAATTATCCTTTTGTCACAGTGATTTCTAAACTATCCCAAGGGTAGTGAAATCTGTTTTTGATTTACTTTTCCATAAATTCCAAATCTTTTTGCTGCCCCTATCTGCATGATAGTTAGAGTAAATTTCAGTAAATTCACTTTTCCATTACGCCGTTTAAATAAGCTGGAACAATACAAACAAATGATTTTTGCCACATCTGTATCCTCCTCCAGATTCGGCGAGGCTAGGAAATCCAAATTGAAGTGTTCAGCTTTTTTCCCAAGTTCAGCTATAACTAAAAAGTAATCTTCTCCTAAGCCATTACCAGAGCTGTGACCTTGATGCAGTGAAGTGAAAACTTATACCAGGCATTCCAGACTGAGGTGTTAAGCTTTTGCCCAAGTTCAGCTATAACTATCAAGTAATTTACTTCTTAGATTTTACCAGAGCTGTGAGCTTGATGCACTGAAGTGACAAAACTTTAGTTCTCGGGGTAATGATTGATAAGCAGTGGTCATGATTCTACATCAACTTCATCTGCAAGTTTATCTTCCTCTCTGGTCTTTGTATGACTAGCAGTGGTCAGGATTCTACATCAACTTCATCTGCAAGTTTGTCTTCCTCACTGGTCTTTGTATGACTAGTTTGATGTAAGGTCTTCAAGTTGTGATTAATCTGAAACGAGACATACATTGAACACTGAATTTGTTTGTTTTTTGGTAAGGACTTTATGCCATTTTATATTGTAGACACAGTTTATCTAACTATGCTACCTGTACAATCTACCAGTCCATGATAAGGGGAAAAGTGTCTGGATAGAGGACAACCTAAAAAGGAAACTCCAGCCATAGATTGGTATCAAACTAGGGACTTCCAGTCTTAAATACAGTAATGGAAACTTACTAGAAACTATATTTATGCAATCACCTCTGCCATTTCAGATCGATAACAAGATAACATATAATATTTGTGATATTCAGCACTAACCAAATAACATGCAGTTACAAGATAAATATGTGTCAACATTATTCTCCACTTGTTCGTTGTCATTTTCTTGGTGCCTTTCCTTTTTTTATGTATTTTATTTTCATTTTACTTTGTTTACTTGATCCATATAGCTAAGGGAATAAATGGTTGGTGTCTTTAACTAGAAAGGTTATCAGGCTCGCCTTAGAATTATTATAATATCCAATTCATTCATCAATGGTTCACCGGAAAATATTCCAATGCCTTGCCAGATAACATTTCTCATTCAAGACACCAACCCTCTATCCTGAATACCTCACTCACTATTCCAATAAATATTGCTTGATGCCTATTCACAAAACATGAAATACGCTGTATGCTACAGAAGGATGTCCTTTTTTATCTTTATTTGTGCTTTTCTATCCTTCCACAGGAAGACTTTTTTTTGACAGAAGGAGACGGACAAGTGAATTTTTACTAAAACTGTCTGTATGACAATCATATGGACAAGTGTAGAAAGAGACTAAAAATCGGATAAAAATGATTTTTATGATTGTATAATACCATGTACTCAAACTATGATGTCATACATGAAGACGTCATTTGTAGCTATGGTCTCGTACCTCTTACGGAGTACTTCCGGGTCCTAGTACCCAAAAGTAGTCCCATTTAGAAATTTTGAGTTTCAACTTCTGGTGCACAGTTTTGCTAGTAAGAGATGAGCTGGTAGAGCACTGATGTGTTTCCTGTATAGATTATAGTCCTGCAATGCTCCCAAAGTTTGTTTTGATTGCTTATTTCAGGACTATTTGCTTCAGATGTATGAACACAAATGCCGATACCTCAGCTTGATTTGACAGCTAGTGCACTGATTTTCGGACAGTACTAATACTCTTTGATCAGTAGAAAAAAAATGAGACGATTGAGGTGTCCATTTTATTTATAGTTTCTGCGAGTTTAATGGCCAAACTTGATGTTTTTGTATATAGCTAAGCATAAAAAAACACTATTCTTCACTCAGCAGAGTCTTGAAAATGCCTGATTTAACATTGGAGTCAATGGGAATTCAAGATCTCAAAAGTAACCGGTCTATGACCCTATGGGATGGTTATAAGGAGATATTTCGTAGATATCTTTGCCTTTGCATAGAAAAACATAAAATAAAACAAATTTTACCTACCTCTTCCAGCATTTTCATGTTTGCCTTCAGTATATTCTGCATGTGTTGGGATGTGGATTCTTGTACAGAAGCTTTCATTTGTAGAATATTCTCAAAACTTCGGTCCCTGAAATCATTAGGACCAACGTCTAACAGAATTCTTTTCTTATCAAAAATAGAAAACAAGAGTCTGTTTCTTCCCCCTTTCCATCAAAGTGATTTCAATTTTAGCCCTAGTGATTTTTTACCCTATAGAAATCAATTTCACTCATGAAAAAAAAAGATGATTGTCAAGAATTCTGATTATCGTCTTACTCAATGTTAAATAACCCTGATACCTATTCAAAGGTATTGGACTATTCAATGTATAGGGAATAATAATATGCCTCTTAACCCTTTCCCAAACAATAACGCCATTTGACCACTTTGTTGCAGACGACTTTAGAAAACATTGAGGGAAAAGAAGAAATTGCTCGTGACGAGCAATTTTTCCTTTTCCCACAATGTTTTCTGGCCTATCAGACGATTATTTTCCAATTTCATCACATTTTGAAATGTCGTCTGCAAACTCTTACAATTTGGGCAGTCGAAAATTTGTTGTTTGGGAAAGGGTTAATATGTTTTGTTTGGTTATAAAATCATGTGTAGAAATCAGAATTGATTATCTCATCATGTTTAGATATTTCATACTTATATTCGCTAAAAATTCCTCAGTTTAATTTTTTACCAGTGGCCAGTACCTTCCACTTTCCCTAATAAAAGGTTCTGTCAAATAACTATAGCCAAACCATGACAACCTTGTCAGTATTAAAACTTACTGAGGTAATAAACCAGGTCCAAAATTCATAACCATCTCAGGTAATATTCCTTCTAAAACAAACTGAAATCATTGTAAGATGGTTTCTTTATCTTTGAACACTGACCTCTACATAGGTAAAGTTGTCAGTGGCAGCGAAAGACTAGAGTGCAATCTTGAGAAGGTAATACTAGGAGTGTAAATAAGTGAATCCACTTTTTATGCCACCAACTTCAAATCATACCAAATATAGAAAGCATTAAGATGAATATTTAAAGTAAAGTTAGAATAAATGGTAGATATTGAAAGAAGATGCATACCTATAATTTTGCTGGCTCACATCTGACCACAAAGCCTGTGTTTCCAGCTTAGCCTGCAAATCTAGTATTTTGTAGGTCAGGCCCACAGCCGACAGCACTAAAAACAAAACTCTAAGGGGAAAAGAAGATAAGCAAGATAAACAACCGGTTATTACACTCCACACAATAAGTCAAGGGTTCAGTGCAATACTATAGCAAGTGCTTCATGTTTATGAAGCACTTGCTATTATCTTGCATTGAGCCCTTGAAGTGTGCTTTTATTCAAAACCCAGTGTATTATGAACTTGTAATTCTAGGCATGAACAAGATATCGTACATGAATTGTTTGTTGATTTGTTGGGTTTTTTACATTGCATCAACAGTATTACAATTATTTTGCAATGTCCTGTTTATTAACAAATGAGGTAGACCCCCTTACTTAACCCATTACCAAGCAATAACGACATTTGACCAGTTTGTAGCAGACGACTTGGTAAAACATTGTGGGAAAAGGAGAATTTGCCCTAACGAGCAATTTCGCCTTTTTCCACAATGTTTTTTGCCCTATCAGAAGATTATTTTCCAATTTCATCACATTTCGAAATGTTGTCTGCAAACTCTTTCAATTTGGTGCAGCCAAAAATTGGTCTGGTAAAGGGTTAACTACCCATGAGGACTGGACAAGTCAAAGAATCATGGGCATTCCGCAAGTAAGCTGGAGGATTACCTCTCATGAAAATCTGAATTACCACTACCCTACCCAGATTTGAACCCACATGGAGAGGACTTTGTGTTTCAAGTTCTTTAATATATCTATTTATTCATTTGCAATGGTGTTTGATGCCTTTATCAACAACTTTTCAGTTATCTTAAGGCTTTCCTGGATTAGCTAGTACTAGGCTAGGGCTCTGAAGTGAGTAGCAAAAGGTCTCTCCCAAGAAACCATAGGTGTATGTGGGCTCAAACCTGGGACTCCTCGGTTCTAAGTATGCAAACTTAACCACTGGGCCTCAGAATGAATAACTTTTCAAACTGTTTAATTTTTTTTATTAATGGTTTTACATCACATCAACATTTTTTCAGTTATGTAGCAATGCCTGACTATTAATGATGGAGGAAGACCCCATACTCAACTGCCCATAAGGACTGGTCAAGGCGGGTAGAACCATCGGCATTCCATAAGTCAGGTGGGAGACCGCCTCTCATGAAAATCCATATCCGTCTCAGGATTTGAACCCACGCGGAGAGGGGCCATGAGATTTCAAGTTCTGTACTCTAACCACCAGGCCACGGAGGCCCCTTATAAAACTATACTTACAGGAATGTACAAATAGCAAGTAGTAAATTGGTCCTTGGAATCCTACAATGAAGAAAAGAAAGAAAAGGATCTTACATGTTTGCATAACCATGAAGTCGGTTTCTGCACGATAAGGGTTCAGTGTCATATTCTGTTGGTCTTGATTTTAACAGACAAAAGTTCCGATAAAGTATCTACCCGACACCAAATTGAAAATGGTCCAAGATCAAAATAGTTTGCAGTTATTTAAAAAAAAAATTGAAGCTGTAATGAAAAAAAAACAAGAGGGCCATGATGGCCCCAGAACTGCTCAGCTGAGATTACAACCTATTTGAAGAATAGTTAGAAACATTCCTTTTAACTTTTACACAGAGTTTCTTGTGCTTCTATGCATTGACCTATTTTTATTTCCATACTCAGGTGAGCTAAAAACAGAATTGAAACAGAAATCATTGTTACATAAAGATTCTTGTTACTCCTTTATTAATAGTTGTCTTAACACATGTTAAATCCAGGGTTGCATTGGGAAAGGATTAAATGCTGAAATGACTGCAATATTGTTTTTAACTTTGAGATAGGAGTATAAATGTAAATAAAGAATCCTTACTTTTGTAGTTTAACAGCAGACTTTTGCAAGGCTTCCATGGTTTTATACCTATCAACACCTGAAAAATGCAATACATCCAAAAGTATTAAATAAGTTATTTCTGGACTTATCAACACATCAGTGCAAGTATTTCTTACGTATCCAGGAAGTAGAAGCTAGAGTAATTATTCTAAGTTGTAAGAACTTCTTTCACAAAATTTATGTAAAATATATATAAGAACTTGTCTCACAATTGATGTAAAATATATTTAAGAACTTGTTGCACATTTGATGAAAAAGAAAAGTTTAAATTTGAACAAGTTTCAGTTTTTGATGGCTTTCCCTAGATCCATATCTTTGTTTATTCGGAGTTTATTGCAAAGTCAACATTTCTAAGATATGTTGCTACTTTACTGAAATTACCAGATATATATAGAGAGAGACTGGTAGGGCTCAAAACCAAGGACTGATTTATTCTAAGACCACTACCTAGTATTCCGCTATATGACCAAAACACAGTTATTTATCTATTCATTTACCAATTGACATGAGTTCTTTACGTCGTGTCCAAATTATTTTAGTTATGTTGCTATGCCCTGTTCTTATTGATGATAGAAGACTCCTTACTCAACTGCCCATAAGGTCAACCATATGTAGAACTATCTGCATTTCGTTAGTCAGTTTATATAGAACCATCGGAATTCTGTTAGTCAGTTAATGTAGAACCATTGGCATTCTGTTAGTCAGTTTATGTAGAACAATCTGCATTCTGTTAGTCAGTTTATGTAGAACCATCGGCATTCTGTTAGTCAGTTTATGTAGAACCATCTGCATTCTGTTAGTCAGTTTGTGTAGAACCATCGGCATTCTGTTAGTCAGTTTATGTAGAACCATCGGCATTCTGTTAGTCAGTTTATGTAGAACCATCGGCATTCTGTTAGTCAGTTTATGTAGAACCATCTGCATTCTGTTAGTCAGTTTATGTAGAACCATCGGCATTCTGTTAGTCAGTTTATGTAGAACCATCGGCATTCTGTTAGTCAGTTTGTGTAGAACCATCGGCATTCTGTTAGTCAATTTGCAGACTGCAGATTGCATCAGTCCAGGCTCTTCTGAAATATGATCATACCAATACTTACAATACATCACAGAATAGGGGAATCGCACCGGACGACTATCAACTTCTTTTCTCCGCACATGATTGATTGTTCGACCTTTACTCGACTGACTACTATGAGAATGGTGTTTATTACGGCACTCCACTTTGTGACTTGGGGGCGAAGGGGCGATACCCGGATTACGCTTCTTCACCGGACTGTCCACTAGATTATCACTGGGGTCATTGGACCCGCACTCAAGACACATACTCAAATCTGATTGGTCTGTGGAGTCCGATTTTGAATTGGAATTTGAGAAACTTGAAATGTTTGTGTGTTCGAGGTTTTCGCTGGTGTCATGATTGTCCAACTCGTGAATGTCTTCGCCGTCTAGAATACTATCGTTCCCCTTGGAGGAGGCCCCTGATGTCTGCAAGACACAAAATAAATAACACTGTTTTAACCCCTTACCAAATGCCAAATTTTCGACAGGCCCAAATTGAAAGAGGTTGCAGACAAAATTTCAAAATGTGATGAAATTGAAAAGTCATCTTCTGATAGGGTAGAGAGCATTGTGGGAAAAGGAGACATTGCTCTTAACAATTTCTCCTTTTCCCACAATGTTTTTCAGAGTCGTCTGCAACAAACTGGTCATATGTCGTTTTTTGTTTTGTAATGGGTTAAGAGAACAATTCCTTATTAGATAATTTGTTTATATGGGATTAAATGCCATGTCAACAATTATCCAGTTATGTTACAGTTTTCCTGGATTCATCGGTGCAAGACTAGGTTACTGAAGAGTCTTGCCAAAGGACACTTCTTCCAAACCAGAGGTACCAATGCTGCTTGAACCTTGGACATCATTGTCAAAAGCAGCTGAATTCATATCTATAAGTTATCTAAGGGGCTCATACATTTTCTAACATGCATTATACATCTTCATGAATCATCATTTACATAAAATTTTCAAGAAAATATCATGTGTAATTAAGAGAACTCACTATATTCTATAATACAAAAAAACTCTCTTTTTTCACTATGGATTATTAATTCTTCTGCTATAAGTGTTTTAACCCTAAGAATGTTTGGTAATTTTCCCGAAATAGATTTTTGTGATGTCTGCTTTCCAAAACCTTAAATCTCTGTTAAATTTAGATCAAGAAAGATTCCCAGAGTAGCAAACAGGTTAGATCACAGGTCAGCCGCGAATTAACTTGACTGCTGGCCTGTGATCTAACCTGTTTGCTATTCTGAATATCTTTCTTGATCCAAATTAAGCAGAGATTTAAGGTTTTGGAAAGCATGAAGTCCATTCAAGCACTATAAGGGTTAAGAAATGTAACATTTGCAGAGAGAAAGGCTGAATAATCTCTTTTATAGAAGATTCTAGAACTCTAACCCAAACATACTTACAGTAATGCTTGATGATCCTGCAGGCACTAACTTTGATTCACTCTCAGCCTAAAATGGAGTAAATCATTATTATAAACTAGTGAACTTTGCTTAGTTTGTTTTTTCTGTTATTTGTAACAGGGTTTTCAATTTGTACAGGATTTCATAAAGCTATAAGTTTACTTAAGCTAGAGAAACCCTAAGCTTAACTGAATGCCAGAATTTGGATCAAGCTTCTGGGCATAACCATCAATCTCCCTTAAGTCAGCTTGAAAACTACCTTATATGAAAAACTAAATCAGATATTGAGAATTTAACATGTATGGCAAGGGACCATAATTTATGTCCAAAGCAATTTTTCAGGTCTGTTAATTTCCATTCATTATTCAAAAATGAAAACTGTCTATCAAATAATGTCTATGCAAAAGTTAAGGATTGATTTTTACAGGGTAGGTATCTTACCTGTAAACATAAATATATGGTTTGGTGACAATTCGATAAGAGCCTTTTTACCTGATAAGCTTTCAAGGGTTTAAAATCAAAATGTATGTTAATTTTAAGCTAGAACTGCTATAGTCTTTAAACAATTTTTGAAGCTTTAATGAAGATTACCAAAATCTCAAGAGTTCCACTGATTCTAAATGATATTGAATACCAAGACACATTAAGTCAGTAGAATAAGTTAAGTTTAAACAAAATGAAATTTTATAAGGTGCTTAAAAAGTTTCTAAAAATAATAAAATCCTGAAAGCCTTTTTTGGGCCATAAAAAAGGTCTGTAGAAATTCTACTTCAATATCAATTCACAGCTGAATTCCTCTCAAATTTCTAGCACAAAGATCTGCATATGAATAGCTAAAGCTTATTCAAATTGAATGCGATATAACTAAATATCAACAATTTGAGAAAACAGAAAGAGCAAGTGAAGAACACTCAACCTCAAGAGAATATTGAAATATCCTAAAATTACTTACTGCTGCTTTTGATTCTGTTGATTTCTTCCACATGCTGACAAGGAACTTGTAGGTGCTATCTCGTGAGATGAAGGATGCAAAGGCAAACTAGAATAAAGGAAAATAAAACCAAGAGTCATTAACCCATTACCAAACAATAATGACATTTGACCAGTTTGTTGCCGATGACCCTGGAAAACATTGTTAAAGAGCAATTTATCCTTTTCCCACAATGTTTACAACCCTATCAGAAGATTGTTTTCCAATTTTCATCACATTTTGACTTATCGTCTGCAAACTCTTTCAATTTGGGACAGTCGAAAATTTGGCGTTTGGTTAAGGGTTAAAAGCAAAGAATCTGTTTACCTCCTGCATCATATCTAGGGTTCAGTGCAATACTATAGTAAATGCTTCATAAACATAAAGCACTTACTATTGTATTGCACTGAACCCTCAATATAATCTTCTTCTAAACATACTCTTGGAAGACAATCTAAGGAACTTATGCATACAAAACAATAATACATCATTTGAAATGACTAATTTCTCCATTATTTGCTGTAGTTATTACCTATTATAACAAATAGACCATGATCTTTATTCTTTTCTAATTTTTGTCTGTTATTGCATTTACTTTGGACCATAAACAAATACCAACAATGTTATGTTACCAGGAGTGCCGATAAAAACAGGTATTTCTACATTTATGACTGCTTAACATTGTCTCCAAACCCCATGGTCATAAAATCTTAAGATTTTCTAAATCATTAAAGGATGATAATTCAGCCAAGAAAGAAAGTTTGTAAAGCAAGTTTGAACAGATTCAGTTCATTCCTTTTAGTTGTTACAGAGTTACCTGCTTGATATACAAAAGTCTAATATCAGAGGAGCTAAGCCAGAGTGCTAGACAGAAAATTGGTACATGCAATGACATAATTTCTCACATTTTAGATTAAAAAGTAATGTAATGTTAAAAATTTCAAAATCAAGTTTATTCATCTTTCAACCACCATGACAACAAGAGAATACGCTTATCATAAACAAATTCTCTTATCACACATGATGAACAAATTCTCTTGATATCGACAAAATGATTCGAAAATATTTTGCAGACAAGACATCCTCTGCGGTCTCTATTACCGGACTATTAGCCATACCTTCTCCTTCTTTGTCTGAAGCCCGATTGCATTTGGGAAGATGATTGCCGTCTTTTCCCTGGTTATACTTATCACACTCTCCATTGGGATCTCCAACTGTCAATAAAATATAAAAGGTTATCTATTTGTACTTATCTATTAATAAATTAATTAATCAATAGTATATTAAAGTACCCAGACTTAAAAGGATCATTTGTTCGGAACTAATGAAAATAAAGGAGTACACATTTATTTAATATTTCAGCAGAAAAAAACAATAAAATATTAAGATAATTTTGGGCATTTTTCATTTTATACAAATCTGATGGCAAGACGATATAATCTAAATATAGTGTGCATATATGTCAACCTAAAAATAACAGGTCACAGATACACACTGAAAACATATAGACTCTTTCACTGATGCGCTTTCATCAAACTAGCCGGAATAACATACAGTTCGCAATGTAGGACTTACACATTGTGTGTAGACATGGCCATTCTACTCTTCTGACAATTTCATTTTCCCTAATACTGTCCAACAATCTGACAATATGTCTAACTAGACTGTAAAAAAATCCACAAATTATATTGTCTTTTTGGGATTGCCTGTAGTTTTGACTTTGGACTATTCCGTCTTGTCCACCATGTTTATCTTTTAAGTTTGGTGTGCATCATCACGTGATAGCCCACATAATGTAACAAATTACAATAAAGTAGATATATCATCCAGTTAGTGATGAATGGAGGGATATACGTCATTATCTACATTTATAAAGCAATTTCGGTGACTCTGTTTTTATGAAAATATGTTTACACATAGCTGAATACCATACACCAATTCCACATTTTAAATATACATATTTCTATTGTATGACATCCGGGAACTTTAAATGAAAACCTAATATTGCCATAAGACAATATGGCTAAGCCGAATATTGAAATAAGATGGAATGTTAAGTTTCGAACTGACACAAATTTCAAACATCAAATGTTTAATAAAACACTACCTTGTTGATTGCACTTACCAATCTGCCCCGCCCCCTAATTCTTGAGTAGAAGCAGAACCAGTTTGGGGACACATACAGATGACCCTGTAGGAGAATATCTCCCATAAAGGCACAGGAATAGTCTGAAATATAGCATGCGCTAAAATAGAATCAATCTCCTCACAGTGATTTCCACTTTTATGGGATTGATCACTGAAAATGGCATTTGAAGATGGCTGCGACATCCAAATAATCATAGGTTTGTGCTTGTTTTGTAAAGAAAACATAACTGAATTAATTCAACTGGTCAGACATTAACGTAAGAAGACATTTTAATAAATCAACAAATATATCCAAAAATAATTTTAAAAAAACCAGCTTAGAGTAAATTTGAACAAAACATTAGCGAAAAAACTAAAAATCTGTCTACAACAGCTACATTTCGTACTTTGTGCTTTTTTAATGTGATTTCAAATCGTCTGCTGCTAAAGGGTCTTTAAAAACAAGAGGGCCATAATGGCCCTTTATCGCTCACCTGAGTTCTGTTTGAAAAAGAGGTATATTTAAGACAGAGTGGTTGGTATGTTTCAAACTCTTCTAAGTGCTAATTGCATTGAATACTCTAAGCCAATGCTCTTGCTTGTTAACATTTTTTTATGTGTATTGTATTTGTCTTCTTGAGTTAATGTTCACCAAGACAAAGAGAATTCAGATGAAGGAAATTTAGGTTTGTGAAAGCAGGGACAGTAACAATTGGTTGGGCAAATTAAAATAATAACAATTGGAAAATGTATCTCAAAGTCGTTTATTGGTTTTCAACAGTAAATAAATTTGGAAAATTTTAAGACAGTCAAGCTTATGGTAAATAATCCATAATAGGTATCTATTATACTAAACAAATTGAATCTGAATTTTTTGGCTTGAAGTGCTTGCTTTATTTGACCTTATGAATTAAATGGTCTTATCATTGTTCATAAATGAAAAGGTACTATCATTTATATTGGCACATATGTTAATATGGTGTAAATGCACAGTTTAAGCTTTTTAAATTATTTGACCTAGTGACCTAGTTATTGACCCCACATGACCCAGTTTCGAACTTGGCCAAGATTTTATTGAGACAATCATTCTGACCAACTTTCATCAAAATTGGACCATAAATGTGGCCTCTAGAGTGTTCACAAACTTCTTAAATTATTTGACCTAGTGACCTAGTTTTTGACCCCAAATGACCCAGTTTCGAACTTGGCCAAGATTTTATTGAGACAATCATTCTGACCAACTTTCATCAAAATTGGACCAAAAATGTGGCCTCTAGAGTGTTCACAAACTTTTTAAATTATTTGACCTAGTGACCTAGTTATTGACCCCACATGACCCAGTTTCGAACTTGGCCAAGATTTTATTGAGACAATCATTCTGACCAACTTTCATCAAAATTGGACCATAAATGTGGCCTTTAGAGTGTTCACAAACTTCTTAAATTATTTGACCTAGTGACCTAGATTTTGACCCCAAATGACCCAGTTTCGAACTTGGCCAAGATTTTATTGAGACAATCATTCTGACCAACTTTCATCAAAATTGGACCAAAAATGTGGCCTCTAGAGTGTTCACAAACTTTTAAATTATTTGACCTAGTGACCTAGTTTTTGACCCCACATGACCCAGTTTCGATTTTGTTGAGACAATCATTCTGACCAATTTTGATAAAAATTGGATCATAAATGTAGCCTCTAGAGTGTTCACAAGCAATTGTTGACACACGCACGGACGCACGGACGCACGGACGACGGACATCTCGGTATCACAAAAGCTCACCTTGAGCACTACGTGCTCAGGTGAGCTAAAAAATCCTGTATTGAAGAAAAGGTTAGTAGCAAAATAATACAGTGTTCATTAAATCATGTTAAAGGTGCCAGTCTATGCATTGAAGAATCACATCATCATAACATAAAATGAGAATTTGCATATCATATTTTGATTGATGAGAAAAATAAAGAAAACAACCTGTTGTGATAATTCAATGAATATTCTTATCAAATTCTAACAGTTTGGCACAACGCCTTCTTCAGGGAATATAAACAATTGGAGGTGATGTCATATTAACCGACATAAACACTTAACAATATTTAGGGGTATATTGACATTATTGCAGCAGACGGCAATGCATTTCACCGCAAAAACCTCATATTATCTTATCATGCTTTGAAATCCACACTGAAACGAAGGCATTCAATCATTAGCATCAGGAAAAGGAAAACATTAGACAATTGATAAAAAAGGAAGTCAATATAAGATAAACATTTCTTTTAATAATACTCACTTTACCACAACCATAGGGGTCTATGGTTATCTTGGGATCAGTACTTTGTAATATACAATAGTACATTACATACATGTACTATATAGTATGTATATGTACATGTATAGTACATTACATAGAACTGACCCCAGGATAACTATAGATCCCTATGACCATAACTGCAGTAGAAGATTTCTGAATGAAAGAATGGTGTTTTAAGGCGGATCGACAGCTTAGGTCATTTAGCCCGAATTATGATGATGTGGATAAACGTATATTGAATCATTTACATGTTAATGTGTATTTGGTTTAAGAAAAATAAATAAGAATTTGTAATGAGTGTATGGTAATAAATAAAAGATATGTAATGAAATAACGATAATAATAGATGATTTATAATGAGTGTATGATATAACCCTTTCCCAAACAATGACCACATTTGACCACTTTGTTGCAGACAACTTTAGAAATCATTGTGGGAAAAGGAGAAATTGCTCGTAACGAGCAATTTTTCCTTTTCCCACAATGTTTGCCCTATCAGAAGATTATTTTCCAATTTCATCACATTTTGAAATGTCGTCTGCAAACTCTTTAGATTTGGGACAGTCCAAAATTTGTTGTTTGGGAAAGGGTTATATAAAATGTTTGACAAGAGAACAGGATGATACTTACAGTCAATTGGGTATTCATGGTCAGGAACAGACTTGAACAATTTGTGAAACTTTACTGTCCTGGATTTACTCAGTACAGGGGAAGACTCCTGAAATAAACGAAAACAACACAAAATTATATAAAATTAAATCATAATACAGAAACAGGTACTTTCTTTGTCATCAACAGATATATAGTTTCATATCGAGTGTTCAGTACAATACTATAGTGAGTGCTTCATGTTTATGAAGTACTTACTATAGTCTTGCCCTGAACCCTTGATATGAGGTGATGAAAAAATGCTTGTATTGTAATAGAGCAGACAACTTTCAGACCCCCTGTCCACTAGCTAACTCTTTACCAAACGCCACATTTTTGACAACCAAATTGAAAGAGTTTGCAGGCAACATTATGGAAAAAGGAGAAATTGCTCATCGCAAGCAACTCTCAGACTCCTGTCCACTTGCTAACCCTTTTCAAAACACCAAATTTTCAACTGTCCCCCAATTGAAAGAGTTTGCAGACGACATTTCAAAATGTGATGAAATTGACAAATAATCTTCTGATAGGGCTGAAGACATTATGGAAAAAGGAGAAATTGCTCATCACAAGCAACTTTCAGATCCCCTGTCAACTTGCTAACCCTTTACCAGACGCCAAATTTTTTACTGTCCCATATTGAAAGAGTTTGCAGACGACATTTCAAAATGTGAAATTGAAAAACAACCTTCTGATAGGGCAGAAAACATTATGGGACAAGCAATTTCTCCTTTTCCCACAATGTTTTCAAGAGGTGTCTGCAAAAAAGTGGCAAAATGTCACTATTGTTTGGAAATGGGTTAAACAATCTATCTTTTCGTAAGAATGATTCCAGCTCAATTCAATCAAAGTGTTATTTGTCTCACTTTGTAATAACAACCTGCCTTTTATTTAATCTTTCACCACACATCATATTTGTTATAGCAGAAAACTCGCATGAAACATTTAAACAATCAATTAAACAAACAAGCAAAAGTTCTTGTGTTATTTGCCAGCTAAGGGAAATGACAAACAATTTTTGTAAATTGAGGGACAAATGAAAAAGCCAACTGAATAAACAGAGAAATATACGCTTCATTGAAAAAATTTGATAGTCTACTTCTACAAAAATTAGTAATTAAAAAACAAGCCTTCAAAACAACCAATGACTTTAACTCAAATTTGTAATAACCAAATGATATTTTTGGTTTCGCTTTTTGTAAAAAACAAAACAAATAGCAGTCAAAGGGTACAAAGAATTCGATTTGCAGATCAAAGCTGGCCTGCTTGTTTTTAGGATTATTGGAGTCCTTAGCAAGACTAGTTTTACCCTTAGAATGCTGGGTAATTTTCTAAAAATAGATCTTTGAATCGTCTGCTTTCCAAAACCTTGAATATCTTCTTAATTTTAATGAGGAAAGATACCCAATGTAGCACCAAGTTAGATCATGGGCCAGTTCCCGATTTACTTGGCAGCTCGTCTTGATCCACCCTTTTTGCATATGCATGAAGTCAGTTCCAGCACTATAAGGGTTTATTTGCTTTGGAGCTCATCTTATTTATCCAGCTTAATCATTTCCTTAAAAAAGAAGGATATTTCCTGTTTCATTCTCTGTACAATTATTTTGAGGGTTCAATGCAAAGTTATCTATAGGAAGTCCTTCATACAAATTCATATAATATTAAATAAGCAGCGTATAAACAGTGGTCCAAGTACTTTGATGCATGATCAAAAACTATTTGTAACAATAAAATTAATATTAAATATTGATGAATTCATCAATTTGATTAGTGGGGGACCCATTATCCAATATATCATTGAAGGGGGCCTCCCTTTGCAGGCTGGATACTAGTTAGAGCAATTATTTTGAAATAACAGAACAAATTTTTGTATGGATATTATATGTGTGTTCTGTATGGGTTCGAATTTCGATAAAGATGGATTCATGGATTTTATGAGAGGCAATCAATTGGTTGCCATAAAACAAAATAAAGCTTCTACAAAACTTCTTGATCGGAAGCTAAGGTTGCTGTACCAATTCTCCTTATCTTGGATTTCGTGTCTGATCCAAATTTGAAGCAAACAAAGACGGCAAAAAAAATAGTATGGATAAATAAAATATCTTTGTACATTGGATGAAAAGATTGGGACCAAATGATGAATTGCTCAACTTTAGCTTGTGTAACATTGCTATCTAAATTCTTCTGGAGCAGATACCTTCAATGTTCTTGCAACTTAGATTAATCAGTCTCGATTTTGCTTTCTGGAAAAATAACCAGTACTTGCACAAAATGTGTCTGATCTGTTCAATACAAAAAAGCTCCAAAATACAGCATATGGGAACGGGTTAAACAGAAAATATCATCTGTAATAGACAACATGAAAGTATAAAGGTTGAAAATGTAGTTTCAATGTACAAAATACCAAACCAAAGTAATCATCTATTGAATTTGATGAATTCATACCTAGAGAGTTCAGTGCAAGACTATTGTAAGTGTACCACGCTTGTGAAGGACTTTCTTTAGTCTTACACTGAACCCTTGACCTAGTCATAATGCGAATGTTGAATATATATAATTCACAAATGTAAGTGCTCAAGCACTTTCAAAGGAAATATATGGGTAGGATGGTGAATGGATTTGTATGTAAAATGAAAAAATATGGGTCAAAGTTAACCTTTTCTCTAGTTCATGTAACTTCACTGCAGATGTTATAATTTCCTTTTTAAAAAAAGTTGTTGAAATGTGTAAAATAAACCTGGCCTCTATAAAGGAATGATTAATGTTGAAATCATTAAGACAAAAATGTGTTTGTCACAAGCATTATCTTTCAAACAGAACAGCTGCATAAGCATTAAGAAATGATTATATCAGGCAAAGGGTTGAGTGGTACAAACATAAATTAAAAAAAGTTTCATATGCCATAAAGGTGCTTGTCAACAGATGTGAGGAAATGTAGAAGTTAAAAATAAATTTCTTTAAAACTGCACAATGTCAGTACTGTTATTTGACAGGCACTGAAGAATAGTCTTTGGTAGCAAAATTAGTTTGTTATTCATTCTTTAACCCTTTCCCAAACAACACATTTTCGACAGTCCCAAATTGAAAGAGTTTGCAGACGACATTTCAAAATGTGATGAAATTGGAAAATATTCTTCAGAAAAGTAGACAACCTTGTGGGAAAAGGAGTAATTACTCGTTAAGAGCAATCTCTCCTTTTCCTTCAATGTTTTCTAAAGTCGTCTGCAACAAAGTTGTCAAATGTTGTTATTGTTTGGGAAAGGGTTAAAGTGTGTAATCAGTGAATTTAGAGGCATTTAACCCTTTACCGAATGCCAAATTTTCGACTGTCCCAAATTGAAAGTTTGCAGATGACATTTCAAAATGTGATGGAAGTGAAAAATAATCTTCTAATAGGGCAGAAAACATAGTGAGAAAAGGAGAAATTGCTCATTCAGAGCAATTTCTCCTTTTCCCATTAAGTTTTCAAGAGTCATCTGCAACAAACTGGTCAAATGACGTTAGTTTGGTAATTGATTAATCCAAAAGTGTGACATCCCTTATGTGATTTATCACATATAAACTGTATATTCTTAGATAAATAAATTGATGCTTTTTGCCCTTTCATTAATCCACATTCGGTGAAAGTACTAGTACTTGTTATGTCTCCAGAAAGCAGAATCGAGAATGAATAATATAAGTTGTAAGAACTGGTTTCACAATCAATGTAAAATAAGTAAGTTTAAACATATGCATATGCCTCAATTATGAAAAAATATATATACAAAGCCAGCATGACTTCATGGTCATATAAAGTGTTCAATGCAAGACTAAAGCAAAGTCTTCATAAAAGTCAAGGACATATTACTTTGGTCTTGAATTGAACCTTTGGTATGTTTTAAAGTTAAACTTACCATAAGAAATGAAAATCTCTTCGATGTCAGATCTCCTAAATCAAAGGCCCTGGAAAGATACGAAATAAAACAAAAACTTTATGAATAGCTTCTGAGGAAGATAAATCAATTATTTTGTTGAATCACACAATTATTTGAAGTTTACAACACAATACATAAAAGGATATTAAAGGTTCAATGCAAGACTATTTTAAGAGCTTCATAAACATGAAGCACTTATTATAGTATTGCATTTAACCCTCGATATAAGGAAGTGAGTTGACCAATTCCACCAATCCCATCAATAGCAATATATAGCCGGTCTGAATCAAAAGTAACAGCATGTGATGTTTACTTTACTTTCTAAGGTCAAAGAGAGACCATTGTGACAAAGGAGAAATTACTTTTCATGAGCAATTTCTACTTTTGCACTAATGGTTTCCAAAAATTTCTGCTACAAATGCATGAAAGCATGTACCAGCACATTTACAGAAATTGTTTAACTACTTACTACGGATACCTTCAACTTTATTCCTATTTGCTCAAAATACTGTAGAAATCACCATGACAAAAAGATAAATTGCTCCTTATGAGCAAACAATTCTTTTTCTTGCCACAATGTTTCTACCAACTTTTCTGACAAAAAGAATATATTTTTCACATACTATTAGTAATGTCTTCTACCATTGCATTATTTTAAGACAAGCCACATATTAACAGATGAAGGAATGTTTTTAAGTAAATCCTCTTTAAGTAGGTAAGGGGTCAACCATAAGTTTACAAAAAACTCAATAATTTTTTCCTTTTTAAGAAGAAAAAATAACATCTGAATCGTTTCGCAGATAAACCTGTATTTCTGCAATCCTGTAAATTCTCTATATAGTACTCATAACGTGACATAACACATTTTTACCCATTAACAACCGTTCAAAATGTAATTCCCAAAATAATGAACTTTGTAATGTGAGGTATTAGCAACAAGTACTCATAACTGATACAACATAATGCATATAAGATAGAGAAATCATCGGTAGACAGTTTTGAAAGTTTATTACAAAGTCTTATTTCAGTAAGAAAACTTGACCCAAAATGAAGAACTATTTCCTTTTTACATACTTTTTAATATCTAAATTTGTTGAAAGCATGATCAAATTAATCTTTATAAAAAATACCTTACAAAAAGCTTATGCTTGAAGAAGAACATGTATATTGGGTCAACATTATTTCGGACAATAATCTGCTAACAAAAAAAGCATAAGCGTCCAAACAATTTTCAGACTTTGCTTACTTTGTGAACAATTATAAAAGAGACATACTTTGGTACCAGAATACATGTTTTACCAAAAAATTAATCGCAATGAAATAAAATTAAGAAAAAGAGAAACTGTATTAATTTTGCCATAAGATAACCATGACTATCACACTAAGATGACAGTTTTAACACACAAAGATCACAGTTTTAACACACTAAGATCACAGTTAACTGACATTCTGTACAGACGGTCAATATCCTTTCATTTCAACTGCCCAACCTCTACTGATGTTTGGATTTCATAATTGAGCTGTCAATACCCATACTAAACATAAATACAAATCAATATAGGTTTCAAACTGTTTTTATACTTAATATATTTATTTCCTATGCCAGGTTTTACGTCATAAAGAGTTGAAGGAGTCAACCCATTCCACCATAGCAGAATTAATGACTGCCCAAATTCTTTCAAGCATAAATAGACAATGAAATTGAATGTAATACTACACTTTCTTATTGATAAAAGGTAGAAAACCATTGTGGCAAAAGGATAAAAAGTTCATAGAAAAGTGTGCATTTGTCACAATAGTTTCTACATTTTAGAGAAAGTGACAGATAATTATTAAAAAGAAAAATGTAAAATTTCACAGTTTCTTTGTAAGTTGTTAGGAAAAAATATACCAAATCTCTGTTTTTCTCCTTTCTTTTCTTCCCTCCCTAAATTTCTCCTGTCACTTTAAACTCAGAACAAGAAGTCAGAAATAAGGGGTCTCTTTGAGACACTTCCAGTGTTGTATCACATGACGATGTTGTACTTTTATTCAAGATACTACCCATGTATATCAGTTTTGTCTTATGCAAACATTTTCCGCAAGCCATTTAGTAAAACACTTCCCTGTACTTTAACCATTAAGCCATGGATAACTTTTGGATGATTGGTTAACCCTTTCCCAAACAATAACGACATTTAACTACTTTGTTGCAGACGACTTTAGAAAACATTGTGGGAAAAGGAGAAACTGCTAGTAACAAGCAATTTCTCCTTTTCCCACAAGGTTTTCTGCTCTATCTGAAGAACATTTTCCAATTTCATCACATTTTGAAATGTCGTCTGCAAATTCTTTCAATTCGGGACAGTCCAAAATTTGTTGTTTGGGAAAGGGTTAAGCCTACCCTGTGGTGTAAGATTCATTGACAATATAAAGTGTCAACATAAATGCCAGTCTGATACGTTGGATATAGGCCACACACTTGTAATACTATCCATAATGTCATAGGAAAACACCACCAATCTACATGTCTTCATACAATCCCAAGCTCCACAAACTGTGTCAGATGTTCATACTCAATATTCTTCCTAAGCCCGTTACCAAACAATAACAGCAATGGACCAGTTTGTTGCAGAACCTTGAAAGACCTTGTGGGAAATTGAGAAATTGTTCTTATCAAGCAATTTCTCCTTTTCCCACACTGTTTTCTACAATGTTTCTACCTTTTCCCACAATGTCCTAGTAGAATTTAGAAAAGTAAAAAATTTGGCGCTTGGTAAAGGGTTATAATCTGATTTTCAATGAATGTGAGAGTAGAAGACCAGAGTTGCAAGGAGGAAAAATGCATTTTCTATTTGATATGTGGTATGATATGCCAATGTGATAAAAGGATATGGTGCTCATTAAAGCAGTTTATCCTTCGATTACAATAATTTCTAAAGATACCAGCAGTAAGTTATTAAAAGTAAAGTGTTATGAAGTAATTAGTTAACCAACCTTGATGAGGAATTAAGTTAATAGTTAAACATAAAGGCGACAGTTGCCAACAATTACAAAGTTTGAATACTAAAATCTGCTAAGAGATATTAAGTTAAAACCACATTGGTGAAACAAGTTTTTACAGCTAAATAGATCATTCAGTCTCAATTTTGCTATCTGGAAACACAGCCAGTACTTGCGCCAAATGTCGATTAAAGAAATGTTGCAACGAGAAACCCACTTCTCATGGAATACAAAATCAAGACCCTCATGTCCTGAAGCTTGACGTTATACCCATGGACCACTGTCCTTGAGAAATACTTTTTTGAAATAAATAGAAATTGCTCCCGTTACGCTGTCCAGTATTAAAGTACATCAGCCTTGCAGTTTTGGAGCATATAACATGTGATTCATTGCTGATGGTATATGTAAAATGATGAACAGAAAGCATCCCTCAGGTTGATTAATAATTAAAAGCCACTCTGCTAAATTGAACAGCCAATATCTATCCAAAGTCCATCACTTCAGCCTAACATGAAATCTCCATTTGTATGTACTCAGTTGGAGAGCAGTTAACCCTTAAAATGCTGGGTAATTTTCTAAAAATATGTATCTTTTTGTGTCGTCTGATTTCTGAAACCTTAAATATCTGCTTGATTTTGATGAGGAAAGATATTCAGAATGGCAAGCGGGTTAGATCACAGGCCAGCCACCAATTCAATATACTTGGCAGCTGGCTTGGGTCCAACCTGCTTTTGCATAAGAGCAATTTTTTCTTTTCCCACAATGTTTTCTTAAGGCGTCTGCAAAAAACTGGTCAAATGACGTTATTGTTTGGTAATGGGTAAAGTCTAAAGAGAAATAAATATAAGAGCTCTCAGATAGAAAACAAAAACATTATTTGGGTTCTATACAAATGACTTCTGATCAATTATGCTCTGCCTGATTCACTTTGGGGGTTAGAGTCTGAAATTATTTCTGATCAATATATCCGTTATTCCATTACTCCGTAATACCTCTTTTCGAAATATTGACTGCTCGAGCAGTCTTTAAAAAATAAAGGAATGTGATTAAACCACAAGTTAAAATCAATTTATCCTTTGTTACAATGATTTCTACCAAATATCATCAAGAACTTATTATCTCTGTATGATTTATTCATTTTATTTATTCAAGTGGGTTAAACATCACTGTATTTCAATTTTGTTTCGACGCCTGACACTAAGTGATAGAGGAAGACCCAATACTCAGTCGGGAGACTATCTCTCACGAAAACCCATATCCCTCACTGGGAATTGAACCCACACGGAAAGATAATATTATGTGATTTCAAGTTCGGTACTCTAACCACTAGGCCATGGAGGCCCCACCCTTTATAATAGGTTTTTGTCTTGTATTGTAGCTTTCAATTAGGACATTTTTCATATTCTAATTAGAGGGAATGGGTTCATTAAGACCATGCTATCTACTTACTGTATAAGGAAGGATATGCCTGAAAAATGGGAGAAGTTATTTTCTTAAAGCAATGTTTTACTTTATCACACACACTTCTGTACTTGTTCATGGATGTTCTCACTGGTATTCATGTATAAATGTATGACTATGATGTGGGTTTAAGTTGCTTTTTCACAGATTTAGCCCAAACATACAAAAGAATAAAACTTTTACAAGTTACCCGTACCAATGTCCTTTACTTCTCATACATAAAGACAGTGTTCATTCAGGTAATTCAGAGTAAATTTCATTAATCAAGCTGACTGAATCAAATCTTGACAGGTTTAGTAATTGGGAAATTCTGTAATAAAGATAGCATTAAAAGCTCTGCAGCCATTTTGAAAATATAATGGTTTCAGCTACAAATATGAAGACATTATGGCTATCTTCAAACCAAATAAGCGGTCAATAGCAATTTTCAATTGCATGGAATAAACCAGCATAGAAATCATTAAGTTTTGAGACATTTTCCCTTTATTTCTTCTATTTTCATATCTGCTTTAAAGCAACTTTAAAGCACAGTTGGAAGTCATGGATTGTTTATCAGCAATCTTAAATGTGCAGACAGGAAAGGATACTAAGAAACAATTTCCGAAGGCATGATAAACGAAAATCTATACAAAAATCTATACACAAGCCAACTGTAATTGAGGATCATTGCCAAATCCAAGTTTCATGCTTTAAGCTGTACCAAACAAGGCTCTATGTCCTATCATCCCTTTTATAAAATAAAATCCTCAGCTAGCAGCCAAAATTTGTTCATGTACATATAGAAGGTAAGAAATCATTGTGGTAAAACAAAGTATTGCTGATAATGATATTTTCAAAAGGTGACAACAACTGATAGTTTATTTGGCTAACTCCTTACTCCATCATATCTCAAATTGACCAATCTGCTGCAAAAGTCTTATTGAACATCATTCTTTTGTCACAATAGTTTCCTACCCTGTATTTGTCATTTATCCTTTTGTCACAATAGTTTCCTACCCTGTATTTGTCATTTATCCTTTTGTCACAATAGTTTCCTACCCTACCCTGTATTTGTCATTTATCCTTTTGTCACAATAGTTTCCTACCCTGTATTTGTCATTTATCCTTTTGTAACAATAGTTTCCTACCCTGTATTTGTCATTTATCCTTTTGTCACAATAGTTTCCTACCCTGTATTTGTCATTTATCCTTTTGTCACAATAGTTTCCTACCCTGTATTTGTCATTTATCCTTTTGTCACAATAGTTTCCTACCCTGTATTTGTCATTTATCCTTTTGTCACAATAGTTTCCTACCCTGTATTTGTCATTTATCCTTTAGTCACAATAGTTTCCTACCCTGTATTTGTCATTTATCCTTTTGTCACAATAGTTTCCTACCCTGTATTTGTCATTTATCCTTTTGTCACAATAGTTTCCTACCCTGTATTTGTCATTTATCCTTTTGTCACAATAGTTTCCTACCCTGTATTTGTCATTTATCCTTTTGTCACCCTACCCTGTATTTGTCATTTATCCTTTTGTCACAATAGTATTTGTCATTTATCCTTTTGTCACAATAGTTTCCTACCCTGTATTTGTCATTTATCCTTTTGTCACAATAGTTTCCTACCCTGTATTTGTCATTTATCCTTTTGTCACAATAATTTCTACCAAATATGGTAGAAGAAATATATCATTACCTTCTTTCTATTGTCATCTGCAATTGCTTTGAATTTGGACCAGTTATAAGTTCTCATGAAGAGGGGGATCAGGGTTTAACCCTTTACCAAATGCAAATTTTTGACTGCCCAAATTGAAAGAGTTAATTTGCAGACAACTTTTCAAAATGTGATGAAGTTGAAAAATAATCTTCTGATAGGGCAGAAAACATTGTGGGAAAAGGAGAAATTGCTCGTTAGGGCAGAAAACATGGTGGGAAAAGGAGAAATTGCTCTGAACGAGCAATTTCTCCTTTTCCCAAAGACGTCTGCAACAAACTGGTCAAATGTCGTTATTGTTTGGGATTGGGTTAAACCTCAGTATCTCATATTTACTCTGTCCCTGGAGGCCGACGATAAGTCGAGGACAGTCTCCCCGACACTGCCCCCCCCCCCTCTAACATACTAATTTGATTTCCGGGAAAAACAGAAACGAAAAGACAAAAATCAATGTAATCGTATACAAAGTCACTCTATGTCAGATTATAGTACTCATATCTCTGACATACTTGTTTATTTCAAGCCTCGGAAAGGATTACCCTTCTACTTTGTATATTGTAGGTTTTAGTGCAGAAATATAGTAAGTGGTTCATGTTTACGAAGCACCTACTAAAGTCTTGCACTGAACCCTCCATATACAATACAACACATCAACATGGGTGAAAGTTAAAGAGTTTCAAAATCCTGAAATCTGTAGTTCTTTATCTTGAAAAGGCATGATTGCTGTAGCATTATATAGGGACAAAAGTCTCAAAACCCTAAAATTCAGGAATAATCCTGAACCCTTTCACCCATACATTAAATTTATTTGCAATATAATACAAAATGATAACCCTGTAACAAAGTAATAACATTGATTTCAAATAGTTGTGATCACAACAAAATCATACAAACTGATCTCAGATCAACCTTAGATCATTTCACTAACTGATCTCGAACATTACAATTGATCAAGATGGCCCAAAGACGCTTCTTGTTATTTGTTGTCAAACAATCATTCTAGAAATGGTTCTACCTAGATCATTCCAGCAACACTCTTACTAATTAGATCTGCAAGATGAATGTGGTGTCAAGTTAATTAATTAACACACACACCACGAGCATTGCTTTGGTGTCATTATACACACATGCATGAAGGTTGTGTAAAACTAATGAGACAGTTAATATTATTCAAACCATTTTGGTTTACTTGTTTCCTTTTACTTCATAGTGAATCACTTTAGAGACCACTGGAACTGTAGGAGATTGTGATGGTTCAATGCAAACATTGTTTTTATGGTGTTTAACGCTATATCAACAATTTTTCAGTTATGAAACGGCTTCCCTGGATCCACCAGTACTAGGCTAGGGCTCTGAGGTGACTTGCAAAAGCTCACTCCCACAAACCCAGTGAACCCGTGAAGTCCTCAAACTTTGCTACTTACTACCAATGGAAAAATAAAGGACTTGCTATAATCTTGCATTAACCCAGTGAATTGCTCATAAAAAGCAATTTCTTGTTTCAATGGTTCAAACACCTAACCAATATCACCAAAGAAAATATTTTTTAAGTGTCTGGAAATGATTTAAAATATTCCCAAATCAATATTTTCTTTCGGTTAGTAATTTGAAACATCCTACAAACTTTGAGGGTTCAATGCAAGATTATGATAAGTGCTTCACAAGAAAGGATTTACAATAGTATTGCATTGAACCCTCAAAATTTCCTTTAATCAAACCATCTTTTTTATTGTTTTCAGTTAACCTTTGAATTAGGATCAATCTCAACAGACTTGCATCACAAAATCTGCAATGGATCGTATTTGAGTGTTCAAAATGCATTATTTCAAGAGCTTGTTTAATAATTATCATATTATATGGGTTTTACATCACATCAACATTATTTCAGTTATGTAGCGATGCCAGACTCTTAATGATGGAGGAAGACCCCATACTCAACTGCCCATAAGGGCTGGTCAAGGCGGGTAGAACCATCGGCATTCCGTAAGTCAGTCGGGAGACTGCCTCTCATGAAAATCCATATCCCTCTCAGGATTTGAACCCACGCGGGAGGGGCCATGTGATTTCAAGTTCTGTACTCTAACCACTAGGCCACGGAGGCCCCAAGAGCTTGTTTAAAGATGACTACCGTTAAAATCAGAAAATGAGAAATCCCTCAAAGGAAAAAAAAAAATCAAAAATGTTGTACAGTTTATATATACAATTATAATTGTTTATCCTCCTTATTCATTGCAAATTCAAATGTTACCTGAAAATGTTTTTGGAAGATCACAATAGATCTGTCTACAAATACCTCCATAAACGGTGCAATAAATTGATTAAGAAGCTGAGGACTAATGGGTTAACATGATATTCAAAATTCAAGTAAGGCATACTTTAACCCTTTCCCAAACAATATAGACATTTGACTACTTTGTAGCAGACGACTTAAGAAAACATTGTGGGAAAAGGAGAAATTGCTCGTAACGAGCAATTTTTCCTTTTCCCACAAGGTTTTTTGCTCTTTCTGAAGAATATTTTTCAAATTTCATCACATTTTGAAATGTTGTATGTAAACTCTTTCAATTTGGGACAGTCAAAAAATTTTGTTTGGGAAAGGGTTAACAAATCTACATTCTTTTTTATGTCAATACAATGATCTGATCATCACACAAATTGCCCCTTTGTTATTGAAACATTTTCCAAAGGTATTTGAAGTTCAGATGTTGCTAAAAATAGGATAAGTGCTACCAAGGAAATGAAAATCCATACCTTTTCAGGAAACATGCTTTTATTCCCACTCAACGTCATTGTGTGGAATCATACAGAACAAATTTACCTTTATCTTCTCTAATCAATACCGATGTTCTATATAGCATAGCAATTCTCTGTGACTTGGTGCAGAACTGTTGTAAGCCAAGGAGTTTATACCATATAGTGCTGGAACTGACATCATGCTCATGCAAATAGGACTTATATCACAGGCCAGTGGCCAAGTTGGCAGCTGCAATGTGATCTAAGCTGTTTGCTACTCTGAGTATCTTTACTCATCAAGATTAAGTAAATAATTTGGCTTGGGAAAGCAGAGAACACACAACTCTATTTTTAGAAAAATACCCAGCATTCTAAGAGTTGAATAATAGATGTACGTACTCCCCTTGAATACTTTGTTATTGTTTTTCTAAACCCTGTGCTGTGGATATCATAACATAACATAACATAACATAATTTTATTAGAACTTAGGCACATTATAGGCCCATAGTTCAAACACGTTTACAATTACATGCATGAACATAAATTAACAATATAAATATGAAGTAAATCACATACAAATTACAATATATTTGAGATGGTTAAAAGGATTAGTACATATTTGAATGAGAGTGGATGAAAAAGACCTTACATCCAAGTAATAAATAAAACTAACTATTCTGTCTGGACATAAATGTGTTTCTTTCTTGGAAAGCATTTTTACAAAAAAGTCCAAGGTTAAACAGAGTTTGTTTATCAGAAGAGTTGAGTAGATCAGTAAATTTGAAAACATTTGGTCGTTCTAAGTATCTGGTATCAATATAATTATCTCGTATTCTCTTAATATAAGGACATATTATAACAAAATGATATTCATCTTCAATGTCATTCAAATTTCATAATTCACATTTTCTATTACTTCTTTCTATTCTTCTGTGACGACCACTTTCTATCATTAGATTATGTGAAGATAGCTTAACTTCGCCATTTTGTTTCTTATTGACCTTTTCCCTATAATATCGAGGTACTTTGCCCTTGAAAAATCTTTTTTAAAAATTCTATATAGGCTCAAAGAAGAGTATTGTTCAATACCTGTTTGCCATTGAGCGATATATTAATCCCTTAATCTATTTGTCAGTAACGGTATGAATACATTTATTGAAACTGATTCCGGAAATAACCAAATTTCTGCAAATCAAGACGATTGCAAAAGACCTTTCACTTTATTGTTCCAATTTTTGATATTTGAGTTTGTATCGTTTTTTTTACGTTGAAACTCAACTATTCCTGAAAGAATACAGTTAGAAGATTTAACGCTGTGTAGCTTAAGCCAATATTTAACAATTCTAATTTGTCTTGTGATAAAAAGTGGGAACCCTCCAAATTCTGAGGAAATTGCTAATGAGTTAGTACACATTTTGACATTCAGCATCCATTTACAAAACTTTCGATGAATGTGTTCAATATTTTCAGCCATATTAAAACCACATGATTCACAATTATAGTTAACATGACCATTTAAATGAGAACCTAATAAAAATAAGGTTTTGAGAAGCATTAATGGAGCTAGGGGAATATTCCTCAAATCTAGAGGAAGAAAGACACTTATTCATTCCTTTCCAAGTGTCTTTACAGCCAACATTTAGAAACTTTTAAACAAAAATAAATTCTTCCTTGATCAGTCATTATATGACTCTCTTGATTTAAGCATATACCAACCCAAAATGAATCTTCTATGGATATTTCAGTCACTTTGACATTTGGTTGTTTGATGCAAGTAAATTGGTGCAGCACTCTACTGAACTATTGAATAGATAATAATGACAAGAAATGAGCTGTATAATGGAAACAAAACTATGCCCTATATATGGGCACGGTGTATTATAGTATAGAATACTTATACTCAAGACTGTGGTGAAGGTGAAGAGGCACTATGGCACAGAGTGGCTATACTGTTTCTTACCCCATCAACCATGGCATACTGGGTAACTATTTATATCAATATTTTTTGAGAGCGATAAACAAAGAAATAAGCATAGCTAATATACATATGACATAAGAAGTTACGAAAGTATAAATCAACTTTTCATGCATGAAAACTGCATCCATCCCCTAAAATCCTGTGCACATGGATCGATATTTATAACACTTTGGACAGGACTAAAACACCCTAATCATGTTTAACTAAGTCATAGTATCTACCTTGCTTACATGTTCGTTTCGATCCTTGCCAAATTCACAACGAGAAGTTGCTTCTTAAAATGTCATGTTTTTATATAAATGTACTGCAAACATAAAATTAGCAGTCTCATTGCATAAATATAAATTGTCAATCACTAAATATGAACTTTAATCAAGACCTGAATTTCAAATCAATTTAAATCTTCTGTCAGATTTAATAAATTAAAAGGTAAACTGTAAAACTGAGATTAGCACCTACTCCCATTATTTAACACTTTTAAATAAATTAACACATTAATGGTAGTAAGATAAAATGACTTGAGGGTGCAACTTGTTGTTTATAGCAACATATTGTGTCTCCCATAGTTTTGATCACTAAATGGTTTGTGTGTAAACGGGGCAAACCTTTTCTTGACATATGAAGATGTATTGAAATAGCTAGAATTTGAAAAAGACCATATTTTATTTGGAAATAAGAAAGATTTAATTATAATATGATAGGGACTTGGATTCTTATTCGCATAAGGCATGGTTTTCACATAACACCTGTTGGAATAAGCGGGACTCAGCTGAATTTCAATTTTTTTTAGCTAACAGGGTCTTCCCCAGGTCTTTTAAGCGCTGTCGGGCCACAGCGTCTGAATTTCAAAATAAGCACTCCCTATAAGCCTGAATTGATCCCTGATAGTGCTTTAAATTTGCCAACAGCATTTTGAATTGGTCCCACAGCTGTTCCTTTTTCTCCTTTTCCGAAAATGTTTTCTACCCTCTCAGAAGATTTTTTTTCAATTTCATCACATTTTGAAATGTTGTCTGGAAACTCTTTCAACTTGGGACAGTCTATAACTTGTCTTTGATTAAAGGTTAACAGGTTTATTTAGAGGACACAATTTGGTTCGAACCCGTGAAAATGCATAGTGACCAAATCCACCTATCTCCTTTTCTAGATGATCATTTGTATTTTTCAAGATGTCAATTTGATAAACAGTATAAACCCATTACCAAACAATAACCACATTTGACCAGTTTGTGAAGATGACTCTGGAAAACATTGTGGGCAAAGGAGAAATTGCTCGTTCATTGTATTCCCACAATATTTCATCACATTCCTAAGTGCTGTCTGCAAACTCTTTCAATTTTGGAATGTTGAAAATTTGGCGATTGGTAAAGGATTAATACCATCTGCTGAAAGTAATTTGAGTTTTTTGGACTAAGGTGCTGACAGTCCATTGAATTTACATACCACTTTTTAAGGGACGGTACTTTATCGATACACATCGTAACCGTCTGACCCCAATTACTCATTAAACATCCGCCTTTACTGTGCGGACTAATACCTTCTTGGAACTAGGAATGTAGTCCGGATTTACTTGCTTTGTTTTGCTCTATATTATTATAACTGTTGCCTCATGGGAAATCGTAAAAATAGACTATCATTCAGTCTCTGTTCACAGAAATAATGATTATAGTAATGGTGGTAAAAGAAGCAGCTGTTTTCCAAGAGATGTTGCCCAAAGAAATTTTCAAATGTATCCCCAATCATCTTGCTTTAAACCCACCTTAGTCCTTCAGCACTATCGGCGCTTTGATTTTTATAAGGAAGGGGTTAATTCAAAGTGTGTAAAGAGTTCAATATTGAAATAAATTGAAAAGGCATGTTCTTGAAAAGCCATAATGAAAGAAATGTCAAAACATCTTGATCAAATGCTTTTTATATGGGCTTAACTGATTTAAACTGTCATTTAATTTTTTTTAAGTGTAACCCGTCTCTTCATACAATTTTACCATTTTAACCCCATGACTGCTTAAAGCTTTAGAAACCATTGAGACAATGGAAGAAATTTTTAATAGAAAACATCTTCCTCTTTTGCTGGAATGTAATTGACTTCCCATGAAATTAAAATTAAAAGTCTCTTTTCATCAAAACATGTTTTGCCAATTTCCTCTTAAGTTGGCCGAACCCCATATGGGATAATGGATTGGCAACCAAACAATTTAAGAGTCAATCAGAGTCGATTTCACACATGTCTATCTCTAATAATCTCATTATGCAATTTTAATGCAGACGCTATTGATCTAAAATTGAATTAATAGGTAATTAAAGCTTCTGTCAAGATGTTCTTCCTTTACAAAACACAAAGATAATCTTTGTACCAACATGTTTCTTCAAGCTTGGAACATACATGTAATGACTAAAATTAGAAGTAAAATAAAACAAATGTTGGTTATTGAAAATGTCTGATAAAGACCAGGGGCCTGTTTTACTAAACAGTTTACGCTTAAGATTTGCGTAAGTCTAAAACAACAAGTCCTTTTATTTCAATATTTGGCAAAGCAATATTGCAAAGTAACACATCATTGGAATCGTCTCTCCGAGACGCTTCCAATGACGTGTCACATTGCAATATTGTACTTTCATTGAAGATATTATCCATGTTAATCAATTATGACTTAAGCACATATTTTCCGTAAGTTGTTTAGTAAAACGGGCCCCAGGGTCTTTTCCCTGAATGGGAAGTAGCCTTTACCTTCCTTTAACCCTTACAATGCTGGGTAAATTTCTAAATATAGAATATTGCGTTTTCTGCTTTCCAACACCTATAACATCCGCTTAATTTTGATGTTGAAAGATACTCAGACTAGCAAACAGGTAAGATAACTGAATTGGATCTAACCTGTTTGTAAAAGAATGAAGTCTGTTCAAGCACTATAAGGGTTAACAGGACAAGGACTTGGACTGTTATTTCTCAGATGTTTGGCAAACCAAAAAAACTGATGTGACTTTGAAATTTTGGGGAAAACTTTTAAGAAATTTCCAGCAAGGATGGTGCCTTTTGTAGGCCCCTGTTATACAATGCAAAAGAGCTCTGTAGATAAAGGTTATAATCACTGGGGGAAAATAAAGATTAATTTCTTTACTCAATTTATATTCATTTTGACACATTTGAAACAATAAATTTAAGCCTGTGAATAGTCAAAAGTATTCCAACTGCCCACTGAAAGGAACAGAAGATAAAAGTTCCCAAAAAATGTTTTCTTTGGGATAATTACACAAGAATTTGATGTGCTTGAAGAGCATTTTTTTCTTTCCGAACAGTACTTCCTTTTGTCATAATGGTTTATGAAACATTCTGTTGCAAAAGTTTTAAATCAAGTAGACATGTAAAGGAGGTATTCTGTTAAGGGTAAGGTTATCCAACATTCTGTAAACAATCTACAAATTTCCCTTTAGTTTGTGAGACTACTCAATTTACATGTGATAACATCAACAATTTGTATGCTTATTACAAAATTATGCATCTTTTCTTTAAAATTCATGTTCTCTACTACATATGTCACTGGTGCATGCCATGATAATATATCTAGTTAACATAAATAAACAAGATGTTTTTGGACCAATTCACACTTCTCTCAAATTGTTCCCCGGCAACATGTTCAACGCAGTGGGCACTTAGAAACTAAAAACAATTCACAACATGTGAGAAATCATCCAAAAAAGTAAGCATAACTGATTTATAAAGTCTGACAGAAGTATATATGATTAAATGATTATAAGATCAATCCTTATAGCGCTAAATAAATTGGTGGCTGTCCTGTGATCTAACCTGTTGCTACTCTGAGTATATTTCCTCAACAAAATGAAGCAGGTATTTACGGTTTTGGAATGCAGAGGAAACAAAAATCTATTTTTAGACATTTACCCCGCTTTCTAAGGGTTAACCCTTTCCCAAACAGAAATGACATTTTACCACTTTGTTGCAGACGACTTTGGAAAACATTGTGAGAAAAGGAGAAATTGCTCGTAACAAACGATTTTTCCTTTTCCCACTGTGTCTGCCCATCAGAAGATTATTTTCTAATTTCGTCATATTTTGAAATGTCTTCTCCAAACTCTTTTCAATTTGGGACAGTCAAAAATTTGTTGTTTGGGAAAGGGTTAAAAAACAAATTATAAACCATTTTCATTAGTAATGAAAATGGTTCATTAAGTGTGCTTTAACTTAATTTATCTTTAATGTTCAGCGACTGCGACAGTTTTATGGAAAGTAACATGACTGCCATAAATTGAATCTTTAAAAGCTACCAAAAACAAATCACCAAACAGTCTTGGGATTCTATCAGGAAGTCCTGATTTATTTGACCACAAGCAAGACTATATAAAGTTTATCAAAAAAAACAAAAGCCTTACTTTAGTCCTGTTTTATGTCCTCAATTATATAAAGCATTGAGTTGGTGTCATGCGCATATGAATGATATTCATACATTATTGACTTATATCAGCTAGAGCTACAAATATTGATATTGTTTTAAGGACATGTTCTACAGTTTTATAAGAAAATAATCCTTTCATAGAATTTTCTAAATTTTTGATATGTTAATTTAAAATTCTATTGTGAATTCAAAAATGATAAGAAAAATGCAGGTCGACGAGTTAGTTTTTTCGTAAAATGACAGTTTTCATGGTAACAGTTTCGGGCAAAAAGGTCAAAATGACCATAGTATTACCATCTTCAAAGGAAATAAAATAATTTCTGGAATGTTTATTAACACAAAAAATATGAATTCATTATATTCAATACTTTATAATTCAATGTTTTCTTCAAATTTTTACAATCTAAACAATTTTTTGGATCCAAATCAGTTCTTCAAATTTTTGTTTTTGTCAAAAAACAATGAAAATTGATATGTATGTTACAAATAAATGAAAATATTTAAAAATTCCTTTCATAGAACTTTCTTATTTTTCGGTATATGAGGTAAAATTTAATCCTGAAATACAAATTGCCAAAAAAAGTAAATGTTGACGAATTAGTTTTTCTGTAAAATGACAATGTTTCCATGGTAACTGTATTTGAAAAACATTTTTAAAAACGATTAAAATAACTTTAAACTTGAAAATAGAAGCTGGGGGCTTAATTGGCATGAGAAATATATAATAATGTTAATTACCTTTTGAAGTTGCATGGATAATATGATTAATCTTTGTAAAAAATTGCATACAGTAAATTTCATCTGAATGAAATGTTTATCCGACTACTATGCAAGTACCTCTTCGGTAACAGATTATTATCTCCCTTGGATACGCAGATAGAGTGCGCAGATAAAACTACCGAGAACATCATTAACCCCACTCAACTGTATGGGAATATGTGACTTGAACAAATACAAAGAAAAAGGAAACAATAAGAAATAGCAAGAAACAAAACAATTTTCCTTGATAAATTGCTTATAAAATTGATTGTGACAAAGGAGTAAGTTGTATCTGTGGAGCTATCTATCGGTTTGGCACCATGGTTTGTAAAGCTGTCTGCATGATCTGCAGTGATTTGAGGTTTAATGGAGTAGAGGGATTAATACTGATATAAAAGCAGACCGAATATCCATGATAACAAATCTTAAAACTTGCTATATGGTAAGTATATTTCCAAACAAGGAAGTAACTTATTGCACCTTGAAGAGAAACAAATTTTCAACAGGTTTTAACTCAAATCTTCAGGTGTACATCTCACTCAGTCATAGCAAACAGTAAATGATATAAAACATACAATGATACATAGAAATTTATATATCTAATTATCATACGAATTACTCGAACAATACAATATTGTCAACAAACTATAAATGCATTTGATAGATGTTTCTTTAAAAATATATTATATGATATTGATACAGAAATTTACATTGATAATTGCTAGAAAAGACTTAGTCATCACAGTTGAATTTGACACTGAGTGATCAACAAAAAAACTTGTTTCCTGGTAGTGTCCTCATGCAAGACACTTCAGAGGCTAAACCTTATATAAGGGATTTAACCCTTTCCCAAACAATAACGACATTTAACGACTTTAAAAACTTAAATGCAAACAAATTATACCTAACTTGACTATTCCTAAGTACATTTCATACAACAGTACAGCTGCTTTACCCTATTCAATTTAAAGCAAAACAATTTCAATGCCCAAGTTTCCTCACATCTGCCAACAAGCAGCTTTAACCCTTTACCAAACGCAAAATTTTGAACCATCCCAAATCAAAAGAGTTTTCCCACGACATTACAAAATGTGATGAAATCAAAAAAGAAATTCAAATAGTGTAGAAAACATTGTGGGAAAAGGAAAAATTGCCTGTTAAGATGTTTTCCAAGGTTGTCTGAAACAAACTGGTCAAATGTCTTTGTAGTTTGGCAATGGGTCAAACATCATATAAAAATAACCAAAAAGAGGGTAACTCACTCAATAGTTTGTTTCTCAGAGCCACTACCAGGCTGATCCGTCCTCGTCTCTCCCTTTACTGTAAACTCAATTCCATTATTTTTGGGGTATCCACTCTCAGCATTCTCATCTATAGGCAACTTGTAGTCCTCTGACAGTGGGGTGGTTGGCAGGCTTACAGATTTCCTGAGGAGAAGGTAAAAGGGTGACAGGATTAAAGTCAAAATTATCATAAAAATAAAGGTTATAATTCATTTAATGTTACCGAATGCTTTATTTTATCAATAACTGAAAAATAAGCATTAAACTTACTTAAAATTCTGTAAATAGCTCAAGCTGAAAGCAACATAAGATGACATTTTTTTTTTGGGGGGGGGGGGGGGGGGGGGGGGGGGGGGGGGGGGGGGGGGGGGGGGGGGGGGGGGGGGGGGGGATAATGGAAGGAGAAAACATTGCACTCGAAAGCAGAAATTACCCAATGACTAATTCCTATCTGGACAACAAAGTATAAATGTAACAAAATGTGATGGGATTAAGGACAATGAAAACAGAACAGGTACACAGTGAAAGATTTCTCTCATTGTCCTTCAGTTTCAAAATGGTCTCTTTTCTGCAAGTCTGTGATATTCACAGCTTTAAATAAATTTAAAAATATATAGTTTTCAGAATTCATCATTCATCAGATCAATGCTATAGTGTATGACAGGGTCTGTACAGTTTAAAATCTTTGTGACAAATAACAGAACTTTGAAATTAGTTCAACGTGTGTTTGTCAATGTGTAGACAATATCAATAATAACCTATAAACTCTATGTTCTACAATGTGCACAGCACAACTTTGATCTCTAGCCATGATAAAAAGTAAATTAGAGACTACATAGATAATATCTTAAAACTAATCTAGATCGTGATATCAGTGTTTTTGTTTGTTGATATCAGTGTTTTTGTTTGTAAACATATGCACATTATTTAAAACCTCTTTCCTCATTTAGATGACTTTCATCATCCATGCAAAAAATGAGCTATAATTTATACATTGCACACCCAAGTCCATATGAGAGGGGAAATCCCTAAGTTTATTCTTGTTTGCTCATCTAAACTCTATATTATGGGTATTCATAAGAATCATCTCGAAAAAGATGAAAAGATTTTAATTAGTACCAAAATATTGGACTTGTCCACCAACTTTTAATTAATGCATATCAAATACCATAAAAAAACTCCTTTATCTATAACAGTACAAGTAACATGCATCTGCTTTTAAAGGCCCATTAAAGGAGATTAAAGCTATGTCAAACTACATTGTATATTATTTGGTAATGTTTTGGACAGATTCAAATAGTTATCACCAGAAAACACCATCAGCACAACTTAAATGTGAAAGTAAACCAGAAATAACCCAGAATAGCAAGTTTTATAATTCAGATTTCCTGATGCTTCACCTTTGACCTTGACAGTTGATATACACATTTTTAACCGACCAATCAGAATTCATTGTTTTAAATATGTAAACAAACAGGTTGTTGATAAACATGATTGAATTGGAGACAACTATATTTCAATCACAAAATAACTTATTTTAAATGAGTTTATTTAATAGGGTCTCAATGCATTCCTAAGCTAATTTTCATGACTCTTATGAACATAATAAAAGAACTCCATATATTTTTTCAGTAATTTATTTGTACTCCTCTCCTTTGATGTGCCTTTAAGTCTGAACATCAATCACTCTTTAACCTGTGAACAATATTTGGTCTTTAATTAAACAATGTGATGATGAGGGTTGTGGTCATACTAAGTTTTATTGAAGCATTATTCTCACTTAACTTACGGAGAAAAGGGTTGTTTAAAATAGATCCTGTTTAATCATTTATTTGTTTATTTGTAAAGTATGCTATGAGGAGAGTGTACATTCAAATGATGTTACAATGAAAGTGTTCAAAATCTTGATATTTTATTCAGAGCCAATTACTTAGAATTTGGCTCCTTTTTTTGTAATTTGGTGAATGTGCTGGGGTAGATTTATTTCAGTCAGGATGAACCCTGGTCAGGAATGGGAAATGTGGGAAAACATTTGTAGAACTCATACAAAACCAACACACACAAGATGTAAACAAAATAAAAATTATCATAAGTGAAAGATACACTTACAATGAAATTAAAGACTTATAATGGCTTTATTTCTTAAAATTGGTATACAGCAATACTGAACAAATAACAGTTGAAATTAGGAAGTAATAGAATAATAAACAGTTTATCTCAGGTTGACACTTAAGTGCAAGGTAACTATATAGCAAAAACCTGTCATAATACTAGTGTCTAATAATCACTTGATATGGATAATGAATACTGCCTTCTAAAGATAAAAACAACACCTTAAACCATCGACAAATTACAGCTAGTATATACAAGTAAAAATGAAATTTGGTTTGGAACTTTAGTAACAAAAGTAGAATTGGTTGAAAAAGCAATATCATGATATGTCTCATAATGTTCTTAAGAATAAAGGGTGGGGGTCCAGGGGTAGAGCGTCAGCCTCAGGATTCCAAAATTCCAATTCTGTGAGTTGCTAGGTCTCCTTTGCGACCTAACAATAATGCACATATGACGTGAGTATTGTTTATCCAGGAAGCAGGTTCTAAAGATATTAATGTTTCCTGACTGTAATACTCGAAAGAAGGGTAGTCAGTACACAATGATAGATGGATAAAAACAAGGACATCCAGGTGAATGGTTTAAACAAATATTCTGATGGTATTGAGTTCAACAAGTACTTAGCAAGTAATGACGTAAATGGCAACCTCTTACTTCATAGTATCACCTGGTCATACATCTGCAGTCTTTAGAGACTTCTTTATCAAATGAATAAATAGCTCATTAGTTTGCTTAGGAGCATTTCGTCCTTTTGTTGCAATGGTTTTAACTGACATTAACAAGAAATCATATATGCCATATATATATGTTTCATGCTATAAATTTTGTACCATAATACTTAGAATACTTCTTCTTCATGATCGAGAGCAGGGCTTATTCTGGAGCATGGACGCACTGGTAAACACCAGTCAAAATAACAAATATGCAGGAATGAGTTAAGGGGTAATCAGATGAATAATCTCATAATTAGATAATCAGGTGTAACAACTAGACAAGGGTAAAGGGTGGTTGGATGATAAAAAGTAAAATCCTTGTTCAAAACAAATTCGAAGGCAACGAGTGTTTCATGACGCATATAGATACATCTGTTTTGTTCAACGTGCAATACATATTTCAGAATGACACCCTTGTGCCATTTATGATAACAATGACACAGAAATTGAACTTTGCGGACATGCGACGACGGGATTTCAAAACGTCAACAATCGGATGTTTAGAATAATGCTTCAAAACGTAAACGTTTGTGAACGCACGCTAAGAATAGTGTGCGGGTCAAATAAACCTGTTCATAAAATATTCCCTTACCTTCTTTGGTGATATTCCTTGAGTTAAAGGCGTTTAAACAGAACCTTGTGATTGCAGAATGACACTTTTTTGTTTATGGACAGCCATGTTGGATAAGGTGATGTATTCCTCTTTGTGATTGGTCAATATTTTGGGGATCCATGAAGGGTAACTTGAATTTGTTTATATAGCAGATTTATCTCCCTTTGAACATAAATTAATATGAACTAAGGCATTGCCTCTAGACCGCTCTCTCAACTCAATGGCATGGATTTTGTGAAAAACTTACACATTAATGAATATGTGTTTCAATCTCAATTCAGAGTACAACTTTGCGGAAGTATAAGAATTGGCTTACTTTGGGAAGCAAGTACTCATTTTGTAACAAAGCTGTCATCTTTGTCACATTTAGATAGGTCTTAGTAAAAGGATAAGTCTCCTTGTAGACTCCTGTTAAACGTTTTTGATGGTATATGTTTTATATGGGTATAAGTTTAGCTTACTTGGGCTATGTATGAGGGTCTTTCATCAATGAGACATTCATCATGTAAGGACAAACTGCTCATGCAATGTCAGAACCACCAAACTACAATATTTGAACCACAAGTCTGTCTCTGCATGAAATCATAAATTTTTTTTTACAAAATTATGTGTTGTAGGTACTGGTTTAACCCTTTCCCAAACAATAACGACATTTGACCACTTTGTAGCAGATGACTTTAGAAAACATTGAGGGAAAAGGGAAAATTGCTTGTGACGAGCAATTTTTCCTTTTCCCACGTTTTCCTTTTCTCACAATGTTTTCTGGCCTATCAGAAGATTATTTTCCAATTTCATCACATTTTGAAATGTCGTCTGTAAACTCTTTCAATTCGGTACAGTCAAAAACTTGTTGTTTGGGAAAGGGTTAAATCATCAATGAGAACCAACAACATGTCATTTGGTGATGAAGAAGGGTCATTTGGGTTAATAGTATCAGACAATATTCAACATCATACTCATTTGCTTGTACATTCTAAGGTAACTAAATTACATCATATAGAAAGCCAATCAGGTATTTGTTTGAATTTTTCTTTACTGTAGATAAGGAAATCCAAATAAATTGCTTAGCAGATCTCCAAAGGATCATTCAAATACAACAAATAGCTTTGTTGTAGCCAAATGGTGTTTTGTTTAACTTTAAAATAAAAGTAAAAGATTCTATAATTTTTGATTAATATTTTATTAACTTTTTCACACATAAAACACTGCTTTTTTGATATGTGTTTATCTATCAAAGAACTTAAAGAACAAGAAATGCAAAACAAAATGATATGCAACAAACTATTAATAAAATGTAGTTAAACATAAGTGAAAATTAGCAGACAGCATTTGTTCATGTAGTCAAATTCCTTGCTCTAACACATTAATTGAAAAAATGAAGTCACTGCTTGATCTTGGGACATTATTTTCATGTTTGATGCCAACATTTTCCTGATCTTCATAGTTTGAAAAAAAACTCCTTAAAGTTGGAAGCATATGGCAGAAACGTTCATGATCAACTTTAGCTTTTTCAAATATTCTATGACATACATCCTTAAGACGTTTATCCTTTTTTTCCCAAATATTGTTTGAAATTTTAAGCAAAAACAGATATAATTAAAAATTTCTTTGACAAATGAATAGACCAATTGTGACAAGGAAAATGTGCTCTCTGAGCCAATTTCCCTTTGCCATAATTAATTAAAAATTTGTGTTGAAAATCAAAGGGTTTACCATGGATACTGAAAGAAAACAATAACTTTACACTGATGTATGCTTAAAATGTAAACTAAACTCCCATCTTTGTTTCATTGAAAAATTTCATAAACATGCAATTGTTAGAAAAGAAATTAAAGTAATGACAAGTTTCTGTCTTCTACTGGTATCCTGCAGGCTGACTAAGTTGTCTAAATATAGTATGGGCATGCTTTTTGTCTCATTAATTTGATTAAACCTTTCCCAAACAATAACGACATTTGACGACTTTGTTGCAGATGACTTTAGAAAACATTGTGGGAAAAGGAGAAATTGATCGCATCGAGCAATTTTATCTATTCCCACAAGGTTTTCTGCTTTTCCTGAAGAATATTGTTCAATTTCATCACATTTTGAAATGTCGTCTGCAAACTCTTTCAATTTGTGACAGTCGAAATTTTGTTGTTTGGGAAAGGGTTAAATTAAATTTTTGAAGGCTTCTTGAAACAAAAGAAAAGAAAATAAGTACCATAAGACATATGTGACATTGTTATCAATATAGAATATTCCATAGTCCATCACAGTTTTTCTATATTATTGTCATTTGATGTTATGAGTACCAAATAACACTAAACACTATCCTTGAAAGTCTTTTGAAGAGAAAACTAAACTTTATAACTTTTCATGAGTCAAACATATCAACAGATTTAGGGTAATCAGGCGTCCATGTAAATCTTCATCCGTTTTTTATTGTACCAAATCCATGTGATCTTCAAGCATATTTTGATGTTGTTACCTCTTCCTTACTCTATCAGTTAGTCATCAGTTTTGGCTGTTAAAAGAGGAAAAATAAAAAATATCAATCTTTTGCCAATACTGGCTACATCTAACTGACTGATTATTCTTAATTGGTAACATTTGAAATAATTCTTTACCCATGGTAATCAATTGAAGCAGTAATTTAACAGGAAAAAAGAACTGATTGATGATAACAATCTATATTTCAACCTGTCTTGATTTATTTGCTTTCATTCTCTGTCAAACCAAGGTTTTCAAAAAAGAACAAAGGAAAAGTCAATTACAAATTGTGAGTAACACCAAATTCATCAACGTTTATAAATGTATAACTATTTTTGTTGAAAAACAAAGTAATATAAGGAGGACATGTTAAGAATTCCAACCTTTGTCAAACTTGCTTGTTTCCTGAATACTGTGCAGCATATCATATTATGTTATTATGCTATAATCCAATCAGAGATGTTTGAATTAGAGAGAATAACCACTTTGACATTTGAGAGATTGCTCCTTTGTTATAATTAGATTTATATTTAGAGTCATTAACTGACACAGGTCCCATATGGGTCCTCTCCAACAGTGCCGTACCTACATTTTTCAGTTCTGGATCAGCTTTCCTGGATACCCAAGTACTAGGCTAGGGCTCTGAAGTGACTTGCCAAAGGCCATTCCCACGAAACAAGAGGTCTTGGTGGGACTGGCCCTGCCCCCCTCCCCCCTCGAGTTCTGAGTCCACCACTTTCACCACTATCTTTTATGTTTATGACATTTATGTTTGTAAAGTTCAAAGGGATGTGAGAAAGAATATACATGTAGATCTACTTACTTGTACTATAAAACAGAGTCAATGTTCATACAGGTCTGCATCATCTTTTCTTTGGAAGCTTGTTTGAAATTGTCATATTTCCAACCATCATGCATTCTGTAAAATAAAGAAAACACAACTAAGGCATCTTTTACCCTAAACCTTTGGTCCAAAAATCTCACTTGCAAGAAAAATTCAATGTTTAGGAATTATATTATCATTGGAATCAAGTAAAATAAGATACTGCCAAACAAATAAGGTTGCATATATTACCATGCAAATACTTTACAGGGTATTTCATTTTTGGAAAAGGAAATTCATGCTGACATTGTTATCTATAGTATAATCTAATGAGAGATGTTTGAATTAAAGAGAAAAACTGCTTTGACATTTGAGAGATTGCTTCTTTGTTATATTGCTTTCATAAGATATCTTCTATGTTTATGACACTTATGTTTGAAAAGTTCAAAGTGGCCTGAGAAAGACTATGTACTTACTTGGTAACTTGTATTATAAAACAGAGTCAATGTTTATGCAGGTCTGCATCATCTCTTCTTTTGAAGCTTGTTTGAAATCGTCATATTTCCAACCATCATGCATTCTGTTAAATAAAGAAAAAACAACTAAGGGATCTATTTTCATAAACCCTTGGGCCAAAATTATCAATTGCAAGAATAATTCAATGTTTGGGAATAATACTATCACTTGAATCAAGTAAAATAAATTACTGTCTGGGAATAATACTATCACTTGAATCAAGTAAAATAAAATACTGTCAAACGAATAAGGTGACATATATAACCAAATACTTTACAGGGTATTTCATTTTTTGAAAAGGAAATTCACGCTGTCATTGTTATTTAAACTATCGGCCCATAACGCTATTAAATTGTCAAAAAGGTACCTTGTACTTAATTTAAAAGCTCCAACAATAACAAATAATCCATGTCAGCAACTGACGAGTTGACATCGTTGCTTTATTGGTCAGCATAATAGTGTATCCCATATACAACACGATGTGTACCTAATGCTTTCCTTACACACCGCGAGAAGGACATAGACCGTCTACATAAACATTAGATTATGCCAAACTGCAGGGTGTAATCACCGAATCGATAGAAGGTGAACACTTATTTCACCGTGGAGTGTTGTGGGCAACACACACTTTCTAGCCAAGTACTGCAGGGAACATGTACTGTAATACTAAAAAAATGAATGCTGTAGTTCTACTTAAAAGGAAGAAGTTTTTTCAGATGGATGTTTGTTTAGAGGAAGCATCTTCCGCGAGGCGTGACGAGGGCTCGCCTTCTCGATTTTTCTACGACGAATTTTGGTGAAAATGGTCTATTTAGATATACTGTTTTATAACGAAATGAAAGAGTACAAAAAGTTCTCTTACCTACAACCGGCGATTCGTTTTCCTTTCAAGGAGTTGAACACTGTGTCCAATTTAAAGTTTGAAGCGGTGGCGCCGATCCTGTTGTTCGTGTTTTGTTTTTCGATAGAATGGTTTATGGTTCATTCATGATTGGCGGAAATAAACTCAATGAGCGGCAATGAATTTATGTAAAACCAGTCCATTCCATAAAGCCGGAAACACCCGAGGCAAACCCGAGTTTTCTCATTCGGAACACCTCGGTCATTTCTTAAAATAACCTCGGAGGTAATGGGGAGCCATTTTTGAAAGTAGGTCAGCAACGAAGGGCCAATCGTATCAACTCGGCAATCCCCGTCACAAGCCGGGGATTGCCGGAAAGAGCTGATTGACAAAATATGAAACAAAGATGTGTTCATATGATCATCTTTAATGAAAAGGGTAAAAATACCATTCATTTGTGATATATAACCAATTTGCGTGTATCTAAATACATATTTAGTGCATGTGTGCATTTTGCGTTATCCGCCGGAAATAAGGCGAATTACCCCAGGATTTCTGGTGTATTCATGTACTGCCTACGAGGTATATCTACCGACTTGTTACGGGGATTGCCGAGTAGATACGATTGGAGTTTTCTCTTTACAAGGAATGGTTCACTATTGGTAGATATATTGGTAGATAAAGGTAATGCTTGAAAATAAATTTAGATAGAACCAGTCCATTCCGTAAAGCCGGAAACACCCGAAGCAAACCCGAGTTTTCTCCTTTAGGTAAACCGGAAGCCACCTGTTTTTTTGCTAATGGTATAACCGGTGTTAACATAACTTGTTACTCGTACGTATGTTACCGTTATCCGCTCTCCGAGCGCTTCGCGCTCTGAGAGAGCGGTATGAATACGTGGTGTGATATTTAGCATGCAAAGAAGTTATAAGACAAGGCATACTAGTATGAATAACTCCCACACTCACCCACTGTTTAGAATATGGAATATTAATCGACAAGGTATTAGAGTTGTAGCCGTAAAACGAATGATTAATTAGAGGAGACTGTTCACAGATGTGAGGATATTTGGAAGTTGAAAATTAATTTGAAAAATGCACAACAGCTGTAGTCCCACTATATAGTGTTGTATAATACGTATTAAAGAGTAATCAAAGGAAGGAACATACCGGACCGTTTTTAGTTTCAACATGTATTTCAATCCAAACGCGTGACATCACGTTTGAGATAGATAGCGTATAATCTGTAGGCCTACATACTTGGATAGATGGACGCTCATACTTTGCTTACTTTGCAATAGCTACTTTCAATTATAAATGTATCAAACAGCAATACAAAAAATAGTTTTGTTCCGGCGACATTTTACTTTGACTTTCATTCTTGTATGAACAATCACCTTTAACAATCGTAGTCAAGAGTGTCTTAAAAGATGTAGGCATAGATCATATATAGGCCTATCGTTAACGTTACCTTATGCCCTGTTTCTTTCGCAGTCTTGCTCCCTTGAAACTTCCCGATCTGCAATTTGAAAAATTGAAAATAAACAGCATGATATCTCAAGTATGATATTTCTGGCAAATTGACCTTAAACATCCTTAGATAAACGTGTTTTGGCCCACATAGGCTACATAGAGCAGAAGATTTAGAAAACGCTCATCATGGCTATCCCTTTCACTTTTCTAACGCAATGGTTTCCACCACATATCATAAATGTGACGAAATTGAAAAATAATCTTCTGATAGGGAAGAAAACATTGTGGGAAAAGGAGAAATTGCTTGTTAAGAGCAATACTTCCTTTTCCCACAATGTTTTCCAGAGTCGTCTTCAACAAACTGGTCAGATGTCGTTATTGTTTGGTAATGGGTAAATGGTGCTTTTTCAAAGATGGATGAGAATGTTTGAAAGTCAAAATATAATGTCGTTGAAACAATATAGTTTTTGTCTTGGTGCTTGATATACAATTGAAGGTAGTTATTGAATGTATAATTGATTCAGGAAGCGTCAATTTATCTAAGTTTGCAGCCTATATGAGGTGGACCACAAAAGCGATATCACTCTTTTTGGTTAAAATACAAGTTGATTCACTGTATACAGTAATATCTCGTTAATCCGAACACACCCGTTCCCAACAAAATATCCGGATTAACGAAAAATCCGGACTAATGAAGCAAGGCCTGGTCTTATACATATTTAGACATAAACGGTCTATATGCACTTGTATACTTATAAACCTATTCCAAACGCCAGATTTACGACCGTCCCAAATTTAAAGAGTTTGCAGACGACATTTTAAAACGTGATGAAATTCAAAATAATCTTCTGATAGGGCAAAAACATTCTGGGTCAAAGAGAAATTGCTCGTCACGAGCAATTTCTCCTTTAACCACAATGTTTTTAGTTGTCGTCTGTAACAAACTGGTCAAATGTCGTTATTTTTTTGGTTATTGGTTAAGCAAAGTATTGCACAATAATTCCGTTCCCTTACAATTTCGTTCGGATTGCGAGACATCCGGATAATCGGGGTCCGGACAAACGAGTCTTCACTGTACACACTTTAAATAATTAAAAGCTAAATCTAAATCTAATTTCGCTTCCTAAGACTTTTATTCAGTGCGTATCGTGCAACAGTCCAGCTATTGCGCAGATTTGAAAAATTGATTTTTATCTTCCGAATCTCCTCATAATTGTAAACAAGCACCTCTTAGTTGGGGGTCTTCCCAATCTGAACTCATCGAGTTTATCCAATGAAATCGCGTATTTCTCAGCTCACGGAAAAACCCGATTGGGTCTTCCTTCATCGATAACGTACCGGACATCCGGACACGAAGTTAAACACTAACAAACAAGCACACTGTAGAAAATACGGATTCGCCACAGAAAAAAAAAAAAAAAAAAAAAAACATTTTCGCTACACACAAACATTCGTCATTTACTAAATTATTGCGATCGTTCAACCCATTGCAGATGCACATTAAAGTAATGATATTGTTGTTTATGCACCGTCATGGTTAATGTGCAAGTATCGCAGGACGTAAGAATAGGCCTACACGTTTATGTTTCGCATTTCGTACTCGAAGTATGTGAATAGCCAAACGCCATAAAGCCTTACTTTGACCTGCTAAAGAAGACCATAGTATTCATTGTAACAAGTGCATAATAAGGATTTTCTCAATTTGTCATTATCGCTTACATGTATAATCAATATCGAGAACGATTTTTGTTCATGTTACTTGGGTTGTCTTCTGTTGCCTTCAATTTGGATCCGTCACGAAGTCTCATAAGGGGGAATCGTTTAACCCTTTACGAAACGCCAATTTTTTTCCACTGTCCCAAATTGAAAGAGTTTGCAGACGACATTTCAAAATGTGACGAAATTGGAAAGTTAATTTCTGATAGAGTAAAAAGCATTGTGGGAATAGGAGAAATTGCTCGTCACGAGCAGTTTCTCCTTTCCCACAGTGTTTTCCGGGGTCGTCTGCAACAAGCAAATCAAATGCCGTTACTGTTTGGTAATGGGTTAATCATTTTTTGTTGTACTTTGATAAGTTGTGAGAATCTTGCAGCAGACGACTCACAACCCATTCCTGAACCATTTGACAAACCATGGCTGATTGTTCAACGAATTCGTTTTAATCATTGCAACAACATAAGCAATTCTTCGTTTGTCTGCATGAATCCAATCTGTACCAATTCATTAGCTACATGAAGTCTTGTTTAATGATTTGTCTTCATTACATGTACTTTGATAAACTTTAAGTCAATCCTTTGAGTTATCTAATAACAAGATTAGTATCGAAATCATTTCTTTTTTTAGCCATACATATTATGTAAAGCTTCAACTTAAAAAGAAAAATGTTTTACAGTTTGCCAACTTCGAATTTGTCACTATACTCTACCTACGAAAGGTCAAAGGCACATTCTTTGTTAATTGAATTTGCAAGGTATGGAAACAATGAAATGTAGGTCATACACTTTACATGTATTTGTAAACAATGCACAAAGGTTTTCAGGGAAAAAACCCATATAATTGTTAAAAATTATGCCGATTCAGATAGCATTACAGCAGACGACTTCAAATCGATGAAGGAAAAAAATGACGAAAGCTTTGCACGATACCATCTGGCCAGTTCTCATTGCTTGTTCAAAGATGTTATGAAATTTGGAAGTAAGCAATGACTTTTTTTAATTAATGAAAACAGGACGATAGCCATTTCAATCAAAATTAGTTCTTTTTAAAGTGTTTAGAGCCTGTTTATGGTTAATCATTATGTAAATAGACAAAGCATTGAGACCAACCACATACAGATTGTAAATTCTTATATACATGTTAAGTGATGTTTTCCAGATTAAGTATGGTTTCAATCGATAAATCAATTATACATTATACAACAATACGGACAATGTATTGTTTCAACATTTTTATTTTGACTTTCAATTGTTTTTCTCCTCTGTGAATAAGCACATATAAGCTTAACACATTACCAACCAATAACGACATTTGACCAGTTTGTTGCAGACGAATCTGGAAAATATTGTGGGAAAAAGTGAAATTGCTCCAAACAAGACTTTTGTCCTTTTCCCACAATGTTTTCTGCCCTATCAGAAGATTATTTTTCAATTTCATCATATTTTGAAAAGTTCGTCTGCAAAGTCTTCAATTTAGGAAAGTCGGAAATATAGCGTTTGGTAAAGGGTTAACCCAATTCCTGTCTGGGAAAAGGAAAATGGTACAAATGGAAGGCAATAGCAAACGACAAAAAACAGCACCATCTACAATTTCTTTATCGCTCTGGTAATAAGACTGGAAAACAGGATAAATTGGTCATAATGAGCGAGTTCCATTGCTGTAGAAGTGTTTTCAAAAGTAATCAGTGGTAAAAATGTAAATTAAAGTCAATATGAACTTCAATTTAAGTTCATGGGTTCATTTAGGGTTGGTAAAACACTGGGCTATCATTCGTCAGCATATCGTGTTTTATTATCGACCTGTTTAAAGCCAAATTTAGAAGATTTATTCCTTTGTTTACTTTAAACATTTAACACTCGTCGATAATGTGTATGTTTATGTTAATATATTTTATATAACTCTGTTTGGGAGTAAAATTCTGTTTAATAAAAGCTCCTTCTTTTTACGCTTTTGATTAATGTATGGTGGCTTGATCATTCTATCCACCTTTATTAGATTCCACACAGCTAGCTGGGGCATTTAAGGGAGAGGGAAAAAAAACAGTAACAAAATGAGAAATGAATTGAAATATATACCTACTCGTGTCACCTATATACCACCGTACACACGGGGTGTCGTTTCTATCTTGGTTATTACTTACTGTATTGAAAGTATGCAAGCAATGGCTATACTTTACCTGATATCAAGAGTAGAATTTTTCCTTAGTCCAGGTATGAATGACATTGTTACGCTAAATTCAGGTGGCCCGGTTTCGCCACCGTAACCCATAAAGCACAACGTTACGTTAGCCTTCTAGCACAACTTTGAGATTCGTTGATCCTGCGAAGCCTTCATAGTTAGTAGCTTGAAACGTCCTTTAACGGACGATATATGTATTTGGTAGACTTTTCCAATATGCACATGCGAGAACTTCAAAGTAAACGATAAGAAATATCACTGCATCGATAACAAATATCACTGCATCGTTTATGTCTGTTGAATTCTGATAAATTCAAAAAAGAAAATACATTGTTATACATGTAGATGTATATAACGATTTTTTCATCTATTGTCGAACGAGATATGTTATTTCAACTTATTTGTAGGTGATAAGGTACTCATGATTGGATCTCGATTAACCCATTACCAAACAATAACGACATTTAACCACTTTGTTGCAGACGACTCAGAAAACATTATGGGAGAAGGGGAAACTGCTTGTAACGAGCAATTTCTCCTTTTTCCAAAATGTTTTCTACCCTATCAGAAGATTATTCTCCAATTTTATCGCATTTTGAAATGTCGTCTGCAAACTCTTTCATTTTGGGACAGTCAAAAATTTGGCGTTTGGGAAAAGGTTAATTAAGAAAATATTTGGCTTTATTTCATATAATGCGTATCACATCACTATTTCAGTCTTTCAAGAGAAAGATTCCGTCCACATGAATACATTTATTTGGCTAATTAGGAATCTCGTTCCACAAACGTTGAAACTTTCACAGTCACGAAATCAATAAAATGCTACCAGAGTTATTCATTTTGAGACCATTATTTGTAGTACAAATAAATCTCCGAGACGATTCATTAAGCTTTTGTTTCTGTTATATGCTAAACAAACGAATTCAATTCTAATTGTAATGATGCTCAATATGCTTGTAACGCTCACAAAAGCTGGTGCGAAATCTGACTTTCTGTTTTTGGGCTAAGGGTGTGGAGAACAAACCATCCGTTTAAGGAGTCCAAAAGTGTTATCTGATAGTGCACACAAGCCTTAATTAAACGAACTTTTAACACATTCTCTGATATTTTACAGAAATTAACCAAAGATTCCACTCGAAGCGGGGAATTAGAACTCGTCAATATAAGCCAAACAAGCATATTCCCTTTTTTAAGCCCATCTTATCTTATTCAAAAAGTTTCTTGACAATCGAAAGATGTGTTACTTATCATGAATCATGTTGTTACAGTCTGTTCAATCTTGTCCAAGTTGAAAATATTTTTTGTTCTAGAATTCATTGAAATAATCCTTTTGAAGCAGACTCGGGGAGTTTTGTCCCGGACCACCATTAACCCTTTCCCAAACAATAACGACATTTGACCACTTTGTTGCAGAAGACTTTAGAAAACACTGTGGAAAAAGGAGAAATTGCTCGTGACGAGCAATTTTTCCTTTCCCACAATGTTTTTTGCCTTATCAGAAGATTATTTCCCAATTTCATCACATTTTGATATGTCGTCTTCAATTTTTTTTTCAATTTGGGGCAGTCGAAAATTTGGCGTTTGGGAAAGGGTTAAAAAAAACCGTATCCCTTATCATGGAAGCTGAGAGAGTCATTCAGCTCCCCACTTCTAATTGATTCATTGGTTCTAAAGAAGCAACAACATCTTCTTCAATTGAAAACTTTCGATTTAGCACAACGTCCAGACCTTACAGGCTTATTTAGAACACATCAGTATAGGCATATGAAGTATAGTGGTTTCACAACGGAAAAAAAAATCACATGTACATATAGACACAATCCAAACTGCCTATCCTACTCAACCGCGTGATTCACTTCTATTCCGAACGCTTTAATTCCAGTAACATGACATTTTCATTTCCTAATTAAAGACCCATTGAATTCGTTGAATACTGTTATAATCCAACACAAAGAACATGTTTACTTTCGGTTTTAAACCGACCACTGTTGACGAATCAAAACACCTTTGTACAAATCAAACACACTTTTATGAACAAACTCCATAGGTAACCCTTATAGTGTTGGAACTCACTTCATGTTTATACAAACAGGCTAGATCCACGCCAGCCATCAAGTACATTGGCGGCTGGCCTGTGATCTAACTTGCTTGCTACTCTGAGAATCTTACCTCTTCAAAATTAAGCAGACACTTAAGGTTTTGGAAAGCAGACGACACAAGAATCTATTTTTCAGAAAATTACCCAGCATTCTAAGGGTTAAGCGGACCTCACACTACCGTACCGAAGACCACATATATAATTTGGAATTTTATTACAAGTACATGATTTTAAAGCCTTACAATAACCTCCTTAACCCTTTTTACATATAAACTAGTACTCCTTTAAAAAAAATTGTGCCAGCAGACGACTCACAGACAAATGATAACAAAAGAGGAAAGGCCTCGAGACGATTCATAACGTCTTTTGTCATTATTGTCGATACCCACTTCTACGATTTCTTTTCGTTCTTTCTTCTTTTTTCATATTTTAAATCTGTCGTCTGCGAATTTTCTCTTCCGAAGTCGGTTGCGAATTTCAAAGGTTTGAACGGAGTAATGGGTCAACCAATGTCCTTATTCTTAACCAGTGTATTATGTTTCCATGAGACATTGATTTCTACAGACCCTTCTCAATAAGCAGACGATTTGGCAGCGCAAATTCTGACGAATCTCAGCGTCGCTTAAACCTTTACCAAACATCAAATTTTCGACTTTCCCAATTTGAAAGAGTTTGCAGACGACACTTCAAAATGATATGATATAAAAAAAGATCTTCTGATAGGGCAGAAAACATGGTGAGAAAAGAAGAAATTGCTCGTTGAGAGCAATTTCTCCTTTTCCCAAAATGGTTTCCATAGTCTTCTGCAAAAACCGGTTAAATGCCGTTATTGTTTGGTAACTGGTAAACCATTTCCCTGTTAATGGTGGTGATATGTTTAGTCTTATCTGGATGCGAAAGCAGACGACATTGATTGAAGTGGAGAATGCGATTTACTTGGTTAGAATACAAATTCATTGTGTTATTTCTTCCATCGGCACGATAGCTTCTTCAGCCACATTAAACAGGCGCTTTAAAATGAGTTTATGTTACCCTATTCCCCATGTGGGAAAATGCGAGTTGGCCAAATCCGAAGTACTAACAGACGGCAGAAAGAATCGCGAACAAAAATCTTCGTGGTAGTTTAGAAACCATTATGACAAAAAGACCGAATTGCTCATTACACGTAATCCTTGTCACAATAGAATCTCAAGCAGTATGTATAATGGATTACAGGATTTAGGCCAAGGTTAGCACCTTTACTTCGTTCCACATAGCGTTAGCGAATATACAGCGACGTTATCGAACGAAAGGTGAAAAAATGTCCTAAAAGACCATTTCCTGTCATTTCACAATGATTTATACTCAATAGTTTGCGTAGTTTCGATAAGGAAAGATACTCAGAGTAGCAGATAGATGAGATCACATGCCAGCCGCAACGAGCAATTTCTCATTTTTCCACAATGTTTTCAACCCTATCACAAGATCGATTTTCAAGTTTATCACATTTTTAAATGTCGTCTGCCAACTTTTTGAATTTGGGACAGTCTCGAAGGATTGGCGTTCGGTAAAGTGCTAAGCCGGCTTGACACACAGGCATACCAGTAGTCAGCCGTTAGAATAACTCTCGTGTTATTTTTCGTATTTTGTGACAATGTTTTCTTTATCATTATACTAAAGGATCTTTATAGCGAGTTAATACAAAATGAAGGGTTAATAGTTTGATCTAAAGGCATGTATAAAACCACAGAAGGTCACACGTTAATGAATGGTGATTCGTATTGTAGACGATAATTGGTCTATTGGATTTTTTAAACTTTAAAAAGATTGGTTATTTGACGTTAAATTGGTCAAAGAGAACACACATGTGTATATAGCGAAAACATTTCGAGGGTTCAATTAAAGACTATAGCATGTTTTACACTTTTGTAAAGGAGTAACCAAAGTCTGATATTGAACTATCGATATATAAGTTATACATGAATAACTATAGAAATACGTTACCAAAACCAATGTCAACACGGATATGATGGTCAACCCATTACCAAACAACAACGACATTTAATAACTCTAGTAAACATTGTAGGAAATGGAGAAATTGCTCGTAACGATGCTTTCTGCCCTATCAGAATATTATTTTCCAATTTTATCACATTTTGAAATGCGTCTGCAAACTCTTTCAATTTTGGACAGTCGAACATTTGGCGTTTGGTAAAGGGTTCAGTACGGTATTTACGGTATTTACTTCAACAGTGTCTAAATGATATCAAGGCTGTTAGTGAGTGGTTTTAAATATCATTGTATTTCCTCCCCAGTCTTGAACTATCGTAAGGTGAAGATCAATGGACTGTGGTAGAGAGCCGTGGGTTCATATCCCGCGAGAAGCGCGACAAATCGTACGACATTTTATCAATCCACATTCGGAGCGAGAACAAGTATATCTAGGGAGCAGAAATGAAAGTGATTGATAATGGTCTTTATGTGTTTCTTTCTACAAATAGTGTAAAATAGATAAGCCATGTGGACGCATAATATCAGTGGTTAGAAACAAACTTATCATGCAATATTAACCGTATATTTAACGTCAGATATATATTGTCATAGCCAAGGTATCGAACTTGCGGTCCTCCTTATTCCAAGTCGGACATAAGGTTCAGCAAATTTGAGACAGATTTCCGTTATTAAGCTTGTAAAGATATTAGTTGTTTTATCACGATGTTTAAATAATCCGGAATGAAAAGCCGTGTGCAAAGGTTAGAAGCGGTTGGAGAAAATGATCTCACTGCGGTTGTCTTAACAGACGTCTGGGGTTATTTTCTCAGAATTTATAAGGGATAGTAAAGCTTATCCTAGAAATAGAGTTTTCAAGAAACAATATGAAGAAGTGGCCTAAACCCTTATTGTGCTGGAACCGAGTCCATGCTTATGCAAACAAGCTTGATCCGGGCCAGCCACCAAGTTATTGACACCTGGTCTGTGATCTAACCTCTTTGTTACTCTGAGTATCTTTCTTCGTCAAAATTAAGAAGATATTCCAGAAAGGTTTTGGAAAGCAGAAGACACAAAGTTTATATTGAGAACATTTGGAGACGATCATAATACCAGTTGTTATAAAAATCAGTTACACTGTTACAACAAATGAAACCATTATTGGAAATGTTTCTAATTTATATAGAAAGAAATTTGAACAATAATTCAAACCGCGTTTTCTTTCAAAATCTCTAAAACAATGGATATCATTTAGTAAGATCAAACGAATAATTGTTCAACCATGTTTGCTTAGATGATGTTTTGTGTACACGTATGAAATAAAAGAGAACTTTGTTCATTTCGTGACAAAGGCATCACACTTTATATTCAATACGTTTTGTTGAGCTATTGCGATTCGCGTATCAGTTCAATAACAGAATTACAGCAATATAATTCTTAAAAATAATACATCATCCGGTTGGTCACTGCGAAAACCGACCTATAACAACCGTTTTTGCAATATCAGAAGTAGTTTTTTAACGATTTTTGCAAAACTGCTTCGTATTGCAATGCAGGATGACACATGCAACCCGTTTTGAAAATACTGTATATGCAATAAAGATAATGACTCTCCTGAAAGCTTAATGCGTCATCTTAATATCACCCAAGGATAATTTGTCGTTGTTTTTCGCTGCACACAGACAAAATTCGTTGCACCTTTCGAAACAAGAATAAGACAGGAATCGAGTATGGGATTTGAGAAAAATCGGTACCAATCTATATGATCATGAACGGCTACTCAAGTTCATTTCTACTCAGTCTGTATTGTCTTATATTGACTTAAATGAACATTAGTCCATTTCGTTCAAAGCTGATTTGGTATGCCTCTACGATGAAAAACAAGATTTGAAATTTCCTTTCCACCTGTTTCTGTCATCAAATATCTGCGTTTCTGTAAGATTTCCAAGTTAACAAAAAGTAAGATAATAAGTTTACCAGGGATAAAGCAAGTACGGAAACAATATATTTAAGATAAACATACTACTTTATATCATAAACAGTTTCACTTCATATTGCACAGGTAATTTATGTTGCTCCGGCTAATATGAATTGAATATAACACTCCTTTCTGTGGTTGGTTTGGTTCGCAGGGGTCTATAGTTATCCTTTGGTGAATCATATGTTATATAATAATACTTTATATAATTTAACATAGTACATTCCCCAGGAAGACTAGAGACCCCTGTGATTTGGTCACGTTCGGAATCAATCCACAGACCTCGCTGGTGGAAATTGGCAAAGAATCTTCATTGCTAGGCGAACAATGAGGATATTGTCTTTGTATATGTTTCCATGATACATATAAGCGGATGCGTCATTCTTTGAATTGTCTTAGCCGTTTGAATATACAAGTGGCTTAAAACGCCTATGTCGAAGATAAAAAATGCATTTGGAAAAACTCTAAAGGAAATAAAAGCTTGATTATCAAGAATTCTAAAGTGAAAGTGACTATCTTATATATTGAGATTTTAATTATTTTTTTAGATTAAATGTATGTACTGATAAATGTAACACAGATTAATAAAGTTTCGTAAAAATAGAATAATGATATGCTTCTTAACCCCTACCTTAGACGTTTATCCAAAATAGCATATTTGCCTTGTAGATATAGTTAAGTGTTCAAACGATTTATTATATAAAGATTTCGATCATTTCCTTCCTGCAAAATTACAAAAAATATATTGGTTTGAGAGTTGAGAATCAAGAATAAGTTCGCCAAGAATTAGGTCGACGCTCCAATCATGTGATGCCAGCAAATTGCTTCGGGACAAAACCTACGACTATTTTTATGCTAGGATGTCTATTAAAGCACTGAAAGGCGCAAAAACTCGTTTCAGATTTTGTTTTAACAAAAACACGTTTTCATCATCTTATGAACAAAGACGTTGAAGGCATTCGTTCAATCTATGACGAAGAGTGTTTAAATCGCCTTTAACCATTTAATACACACACAACACAATCTGTGAGATACATGTTGTCCCTTCAGTTTTTCTGACACTTTATTCATTTCTCCATGGAATGGCCGATAGTCGACCAGGATTTCCCTTGTATGGTAAATGAATCCCAATTCCTGCGTATGAGCCATAAAAAGATCACTATTTTCCATGCCAAAATCCAAATATTTTCCATTTACAATTCCATATATAATGGGTCAAAATTCCTCATAATTAGTATAAATCAAGCGGTGAAGACAAAACCCTTGTCAGCTCATTATTTATTTCGTTGTTGATGTTGTTGTCGTTTGATTTTGGATTGCTCTTTTTTAATTTTAAGACTTCCTAGTAACGCACAACGGTCAACACGAAGTTTCCTCAAGTTTAAACAGACCGCTTTCATTGCCCGTGTGGCTATCTAAGATTATCTGAAGCCCTGATTTCATTATTCTCCATCAGGTTCGTGTTGTTTATACTGCACACAATTTACGTTCGTGATCAGAGGATCGAAGGTTGCCATAGTAAAGACAAGAATGTTGCTGCAGGCGTGTGGTTTGACTTTATTCTTTTTCATAGGCGTAATAACAGGTAATTATTATTATAAATTATTTTCATTGAATATGGTGGAGCGTTCGATTGCAATATTTGTCATAATATTGCAACAAATATTGATAATTCCAGTAGCGCTGCTTCTACTAAAGATATTCACAGTGCAACTTTAAAGTTGCTTGTTAACAGAAGAGAAAAATTTGAAAGTGAAAATAAAATGTCGGTGAAACAATACAGTTGCTGTCTTGTTGTTAGATATTCAATTCAAAGTAGCTAACACAAGCATAATTAATTCAAGAAGTGCCACTTTATCTAAGTATCTACAGTTTGTATGCGGTAGATATAAAAAGAGATGTCACGCTTTTGAATTAAAGTACATGTTATTTCACTGTATACACGCTTTTAAGAATCAGAAACGATCTAATTTTGCTTGCAATGATTATTCTTCATTGCGCATCATATGACAGCACAATTGTTGTGCAGTTTTAAAGAAAATAATTTCCAACTCCTAAATTCCCTCACATCTGTGAAGCGCCTTTAAACTAATACATCTTCTTCATTTTCAATAATGATTCGATTACCAATTCATATGCATATTTGCGTATAACATCTCCATGCAACTATGTTGATACCAATACACAACCTATTGTACCTCTCTAGGAAGGGCTAATGTACATGTGATAGAAAATATATTATATATGTTGTTACTGTATTTTAATGTATGTAAGAATGTACAAATGATAAGACTGTAATATACAACGAACTGAACTAAACTAAACTGTGGATATATATCAAAGTGTGATAAGAATTTGTTAAATTCTATGAAACAAGATACTCTGTAAAGTAACGTTTCTGAATAAAATATATATTTCTAAGAAAGACAATATAAGAATATTTGGTATCGCAGAAATGGTCTGGCTGTATTGACACATAAGTATGGTATGTTGAAATAATCACCGTTTGTTACTACAGCAGGGGAACCTAACTGTTGAACCAATCACCGTTTGTTTCTACAGCTGGGGAACCTGACTGTTGAAATGACCACCGTTTGTTTCTACAGCAGGGGAACCTAACTGTTGAACCAATCACCGTTTGTTTCTACAGCTGGGGAACCTGACTGTTGAAATAATCACCGTTTGTTTCTACAGCAGGGGAACCTTACCGTTGGAATAATCACCGTTTGTTTCTACAGCAGAGGAACCAAACTGTTGAAATAATCACCTTTTGTCTTTACAGTAGGGGAACCTAACTGTTGAAATAATCACCGTTTGTTTCTGCAGCAGGGAAACCTTACTGTTGAAATAATCACCGTTTGTTTCTGCAGCAGTGGAACCTAGCTTTTGAATTCATCAACATTTGTTTCTACAGCAGGGAAACCTTACCGTTAATTTGATCACCGTTTGTCTTTACAGCAGGGGAACCTGACTGTTGAAATAATCACCGTTTGTTTCTAAAGCAGGGGAACCTTACCGTTGAAATAATCACCGTTTGTTTCTGCAGCAGGGGAACCTAACTGTTGAATTAATCAACATTTGTTTTTACAGCAGGGGAACCTAACTGTTGAAATGACCACCGTATGTTTCTACAGTAGGGGAATCTAACTGTTGAAATAATCACCGTTTGTTTCTACAGCAGGGGAACCTTACCGTTGAAATAATCACCGTTTGTTTCTACAGCAGGGGAACATAACTGTTGAAATGACCACCGTATGTTTCTACAGCAGGGGAACCTAACTGTTGAACCAATCACCGTTTGTTTCTACAGCAGGGAACCTTACCGTTAATTTGATCACCGTTTGTTTCTGCAGCAGGGGAACCTAACTGTTGAATTAATCAACATTTGTTTCTTAAGCAGGGAAACCTTACCGTAAATTTGATCACCGTTTGTCTTATCAGCAGGGAAATCTAACTGTTGAATTAATCACCATTTGTTTCTACAGCAGGGGAACCTATCTGTTGAAATGACCACCGTATGTTATTACAGCAGGGGAACCTAACTGTTGAACCAATCACCGTTTGTTTCTACAACAGGGGAACCTAACCGTTAAGATGATCTCTGTTTGTTTCTACAGCAGGAGAACCTAACCGTTGAAATAATCACCGTTTGTCTTTACAGCAGGGGAACCTAACTGTTGAAATAATCACCGTTTGTTTCTACAGCAGGGGAACCTTATCGTTAATTTGATCCCCGTTTGTTTCTACAGCAGGGGAACCTAACTGTTGAATTAATCAACATTTGTTTCTACAGCAGGGAAACCTAACCGTTGAAATAATCACCGTTTGTCTTTACAGCAGGAGAACCTAACTGTTGAATTAATCAACATTTGTTTCTACAGCAGGGAAACCTAACTGTTGAAATAATCACCGTTTGTTTCTACAGCAGGGGAACCTTATCGTTAATTTGATCCCCGTTTGTTTCTACAGCAGGGGAACCTAACTGTTGAATTAATCAACATTTGTTTCTACAGCAGGGAAACCTAACCGTTGAAATAATCACCGTTTGTCTTTACAGCAGGGGAACCTAACCGTTGAAATAATCACCGTTTGTTTCTACAGCAGGGGAACCTAACTGTCGATATGAGCACGACTATTACGTCCTACAGAAACTCGTGTCGCTCGAGGCTCGTTCGAGGCAGAAAATAAACGTAAGTACACCTTTTGTTTAACCAGTCCCTTCAAAACCCTAGACAAGCAGAATAACGTGTAACTTTTTTTTGACGATTATTGTTTTCGTCAAAAGCAATTTTTCCTGTTGCCACAGTTGTTTTTCAAACATATTTCTATAACCAACTGCGAGTAATGAATCTCATAACGGGCTCATAAATTTTGAATCGCTGCCTTATTAAACGTCAACCTTACTAACCATCATTAAAATGAGTGTCAAATGTTGCGAAAATAAGTTAAACGGGTTAGGGTGGTTCCAGGGGTAGATCGTTCGCCTTAGACACGAGGGTCTTGGGTTCGAATCATTTGAGTAGCGGTATCTACCTTGCGACATTTCATTGATCTACACTTGGCGTGGGTATCAGTAATGTATGCAGACAGCAGATTCAAAAGTAATCGAAAGAAGTTGCAAAGATTTTCTTCATATTCGATGTAAAATAATAAAAAAGATACGTTTGAACTTATAGACTAGATCGGTCAATAGCCGGCCATGACCTGTAGATCCGTGCCCATCCACTTCGCATTGGTCTGAATCGCTTCTCGTCTAAGGTTACCTTTCAAACGTATGTGGTAAAAATCAGTGAGAAAAGATTATCACCTTGCAGGAAACCCCATTAGGTGTAAATCTACAAGTGAGTTCACGTAACATGTACCACAGAAACCTTTACTAGGATGATCAAAACTGTACAGTCAATCTTGTTTTAAACAACCATAGAGTTTAATCCATAAAAGACTGGGTAATTTTTCTAAAAATATATCTTTTTGTATCGTCTGCTTTCCAAGACCTTAAAAAGCTGCTTAATTGAGTTGAGGAAATATACTCAGAGTGGCAAACAAGTTAGATTACAGGCCAGCCGCCAATTGAATTGACGGCTGGCCTGTATCTGACCTGTTTGCATAAGCATGAAGTCGGTTTCAGCATTATAAGAGTTAATTCCATTATCCTGAATCAATTAACGTCTGGATCATCCTGACTTAAGAAACTCGTTAAGAGTGTAAAATGTTTTGGTTATTAATGAAACTTCAAAGCATTTAAAGGTGCTTGTTTGGCACATTATGAGACAATGTGCAAGTTAAAATAGAAAAAATCGTTGAAACAATGCAGTTTTTGTTATGAAGTATAATATCTAATGAAACAAAGCTACTGTATGCAAAATCAATTCAGAATGTGTCAATGAATTTACGTATGTACAGACAATATGTGATAGATTTCAAATCCTTTGCAACGCTATCGAATCTACATACCTGTTCATTGTATGTATACTCTAAGTACGTTGTGTACGAACTAATTGCATTTCCAATGGCTATTCTCTTGTCCCATATAAAGAGTAAACCTACTAAACCTACTACAAAGTTTTAAAGAAATAAAAGTCTTAATATCAATTTACCTCACTTCAGTGAATATCTATCTTTAAGAAAAATATTACGTACATGTATCGTATTCCATGACAATACTGTTACAGGAAACCAATGTAATACAATGTGTGACAATGGATGGGTGACCTTTGATGGGACATGCTATCTCTTCAACGATCAATACCTACAGTCATGGGACGAGGCAGTGGTAAGGGTTTTAAAATAGTTAAGTTTAAACTTATTTATATTACTTCCATTGTGAAACCAGTTCTAACAACTCAGATTAATCACTCTCGATTACTGATACTAGTGGATAAATAACCAGTAATGTCCCCACATTGGATACTACTATTTATCCTGTCACTAGTGCCATTTTGGGACCGATAACTATGTACCGTATAACATTTGTGATATCCGGCACTAACCATGTAACACATGCACGTGACGAATCATGACGTCATAAGAACGAAATGACGTCATATTTACATCATTCTCTACTTATTTTTTTCTTTTTTTCTCGTGTTTTATTATTACATCTTGTTTGTTTGAAATACATAAAGGTAACAGGATAAATAGAATAGATGGTTGGTGTCTTTGAATGGGAAAAGTTATCGGGCTCGGCATCGGAATATTATCCGTTTCGCCTTCGGCTCACCGGATAATATTCCTAAGCCTTGCCCGATAACATTTCCGATTGACGACACCAACCATCTATTCTTTATAAGTGGTAAAAATGGTACTTCATATTACTAGTATTGTAAGTTATAGTTATAAGTTAAAAAGTTATAAGGGTCCTCTTCGTCAGTGCCGTACCAACATTTTTAAATTTTGTAACGGCTTTACTGGATGCACCAGTACCAGGTTGTGGCTCTGAAGTGGCTTGCCAAATGCCACTCCCACATATCCAGATCATACGCTTTTTATAGTGTCATGGTTAATATAGTACATGCAGTTATCATGACGGACACGCTTTCAGAATATGCTTTATCATTGTACATGTATATGAATACCATTCGTTGCATCGATTGAAATTGACTAAAATTGAAAAGAAAAAAATACTTCATAATGAATGCTGCAATTTTTTTAAGAATTGCATTCTTGAGTTGTCAACTTTTCCAAAGCCTAGAATAGGTAGAATACCGACGAACATAAAAAACGAACTCTTGCTGCGATAAAGCTTAATAATTATTGAGAAGGGCATTACTCCTCTCACTATCAAAAGAAATACTGTTTATCTTTCAGAGCGGTTGTGCAGCACATGGTGCAAAGCTTGTCACCGTTCAGAGCCGTCAAGAAGATGTCTTTTTGCAAACATTTGCAAAGCGCTTGTTTAAAGGTAGGTGATTCAGAAGTCCTTGTGCTTGGCGGCTGGACTGTAATCTAACCTTTTTGCTACTCTCAGTATCTTTCCTCATCAAAATTAAGCAGATATTTAAGGTTTTTGGAAGGCAGACGACACACAAATCTATTTTGAGAAAACTATCCAGCATTCTAAGGGTTAATGAGTTAATATGTTATTGCAGGAGAGTCGTTGAAAGGAAAGGGGATTTGGTTTGGTGCCACCAGCATTAAGCCGGGCCAAGCATGGGTGTGGTATACGGACGGGTCAAGGTTGCGAGATGGCTACACGAACTGGGTACCAGGACAAGGGGAAGGAGCCCAAACAAGAAGTGTCCTTGATCCAAACCAAACCTGTGGAATATTTTGGGGAAACGACAACTTTAAGTGGCATGATCACTTCTGTACATTCAAGGCTTATGCGATTTGTGAAAAATAAATGGGTGGCATTAGATTAAACAATTAAATGACTGGCCTTACAAACAAAACGCTTAGAAATATGGTTCATGTATATTTCGGCAGCTTGTCCTTTGTTTATGAAAGATAGGTCCCGCTTACTATAAGTTTATTCAGTAATTACATGTGTATATGCTTTGGTTTTGATTTTGCTTCCGACATCTATTTCGCTTTGTTCATTTTTATGTTTATCATAGTTGTTGTTTAGTGATAAAACACAGTAATTAAACCAAAACAAAACCCAAATAAAATGTTTGAATACTAGTAAGACCGTCTTGCTGTGTAATTATTTCGTTCTTGTGCAATAATTTACATAGTAAACTCTATCTGTATAGAATAAAACAAGACACCGCAGAATCGTTTGATTATAAAACATCTCGGGAAGCAAAGAATAAAGACGGAAGCCAAAATCGTACCCCAAGGGTTTAACGAAATGTTGCATTCATCTGGTTACCCCATTGTTACAGAGCATTTACAATTGTCAATGCCGTTATCTATACACACATGAGTTCATTAAAGAGACTAACTCAGCGATGTAAAAAATATAAAGATATTTAAGAATTCCTTCTATAGAATTTTCTTGTTTTTCAGTATATGAAGTTAAATTTAATCTTCAAATAAAAAATGCAAAAAAAATATGTTGACGAGTTATTTTTCTGTAAAATGACAGTTTCTACTGCAACCTTAATTGAAAAAAAAAACATTTATAAAAACGACTAATATAACTTTAAACTTGAAAAATAGCAGCTGGGGACTTAAAATGCATCAGAAATATCTAACATCGTTTATAACCATTTATAGTTCTTTGAAAAAAATTACTAACAATAAGCTTCATCCAAATTTAAACGTTTATCCGACTACTATGCAAGTACCTCTTCGGTAGCAGATTATTATCTCCCTTGGCTGCGCAGATGAAGTGCGCAGAAAAAAATACCGAGAACGTCCTGCAAAGCGGGGAAAACTTCTGCAAACGTAAAAGAGTGTCTGCCTCTTTTACGATCTTCCAATACAGAAGAAACCCAATTGCACCATTTGCACCATTATCCAGTGCAAAGAAAATTTTCTTTTCGATTTGCAAACGTGGGAGAAACCCAATTCACAATTTGCCAATGTGTCCAAAATGTTGCACATATCAGTCTGTCCAAGTTATCTTAGAAAGGGAAGTAACCAATATTTTCTTAAGTAATATTATAGTAAGAGTTGTCTCTCTTATACTATTTTTTTTAAATTATATTTTAAAAGGGATAAAAATGAAGAAAAGAAAAAAAAACATACACTCGACATCGAGTCCTTAGACAAAGGCATTTGTATACTATATGAACGGTTTAACAGTTTGTCGTATGCCGGTAGATGTAAGAAACAGACGTTTACTATACATTTTAATATGTCTTTGTGTTATCTATGTCTCTGTGCAAAGTACGTACACAATTGCTGCTGTTTTATAAGAAATGCTTAATTATCAGAGATCAGGAACAGATGTATAGCTATGTCTCTGTCAGGAACTACCAAACAAAGTCACAGTGTAGAGGTGGAAGAAAGTAAACCATATATGCTAATCATGCATATGTTAATTGCTTGCTGAGAATATTTATTATCAACATAATCATTATCGTGTATGTTCAAGGGGGCACTTTAGGTAAATCAGAGACATAGATAACAGAGTCTGTTATCTATGTCTCTGGTTAAATCAAGTGTTGTCTAAAATGGTTGCTTCATTGACTTTGGGTCAGTCTGTGAAGTCCTTGTGACGGAAATTATGAAAATATGAAATCATTATCTCTTAATTTCATTATATTTTCAATTGTCACACCGTAACCGGGCGTCGCCGGTTCTTATCAATCGTTCAATATTACAACGTTTGTAAACGTGCATTGTCTGGTTGTCTGCTTCGTATATATGTTTGCGCTCTAACCTCGAGTACCAGTTTTATACGTTCAGCTAAATGAACGTGTTTGGAATTTTTCATGGGAAAAACCCATGACCACTATAATTTGCAAGGAAGTTTTCTCTGCCAAATTCGTGTTTTTAATCGTGTTTTTGTTGAAAGCTTTAGGACAAGTTCAAGGCTGCAGCTATTCAAATCAGGTAATGTAAACAGAGACTTTGTACATCACTATATATAAGTCGTGAAAACGGAATTGTGTCAGTTGTAAGCAGACTACTCAAAATAGTTCGACATAAAGATTGTTTATTTTCATACAGTTTGGACCACAGGTGCTTGAAACAATCTTCGATAATATCCCTACATATGCACTACAATGTTTTAGAAATGAAAGTTATCGTGTCCTTTTGGACACACATCTTTTGAAACTATGTGTCCAAGGGTAAAACTATGCGTCGGAGTACCCACAGGGGTTCGAAGTTATGATAGTCTTACGGCTATGTATAAATGGACATTTATACATAGCTGTAATTCCTTAACTTCGGACCCCTGTGGGAGTACCAATGATCCAAGCTATAAGTTCATGTCAAATAGTATATCACTTGTTATTAGTGATAATCTTAGCTTAAATGACTCAAAACGATGCAGATTTGATAGAAAGAAAGCATGAGACAACATGCGTTATGATGTTTACTACACTGTAAACATTACTTGTGCTGATGAGAATGCTTCCGGCTGGACACATTTCTTTTGAAATGATGTGTCCCCAGCAATTTTTATGTGTATATGACGTGGGCACAGAGGTAAAATGATCACTGCATTATATTCTATATAAGATAGTAAATAGTGCATATATTGGCATAATATCGAAGATTGTTTCAAGCGCCTGTGGTTTGGACTATTGGGAGATATGATTGCCCAATTATTCCAAATAGGCCTTTTCAGAAACGTGGTTTGTCTCCCTTTGAAAAATCGGGTCACATTCGGAATACCTCCACTTCCGGGTATTACTTTCGAAAGAAAAATGTGGGCAAAGGCAAAGAAAACGATCGCTATCGATCGGATTTTGAAATTTATAAGCTTCATGTACCAAAATTAAAGATTTACATACGAAAACAACAACAGAATGATTTGTTGTTGGCTGTTGCCAAGCCTCGTAATAAAAGGAAATTAGATTAAATTGAATTTAATGAGACCCGAATAGCGCACCGCAGTTCAGTTAAAACATGACATTCCGTGTGAAAAAAAGTTAAATAAGTATATGTTTTGTCTGAATTAAATGCTTTGACAGATCAAAAATGTGTTAATCGGCTGGTTGATGGAAGGAAAGAATAAATGGAACACATATTTCTAGAATGTTATTACAAATTTGCATTAAATCCGATTTACGGATTTTATTTAAGATAGAACAAACATCAGCACTTTTGTCAATAATGTGCAGAGGTTATGTTACTCCAATAAGTATATATTCTCTTTTCTTAAAATCGAAATTTGTCGTATAAATAAAGTACCTAAAATAGAGAATTAGTTGTTATATGAGGTTCTCTGTCAGCCTACCTTTGATGATATATCGTATCCAAATATTAAGGGCTATGAAAACAGTCCCAGTCCATTTTTTCCACCTGTTGAAACTACATCAAATAACGCTTACTAAATAACGAGGGACAAAGGATTGTGGAGATCCTTCATATGTTTAAAGGACCTCAGATTGCCGATGGTTAATTACACTATCTCTCGATCGGCTAAACAATAAGGGGTGTGACTAGAACATATGGTGCAAACGTGGCAGATTGGTGTTAATTTGCATCAAGACTCTTAATCCTTGTGATAGCCAAAGTTTGTTAATTGACCCTTTGAATGTAATTTAGTAGGAAAACTGGCAACAATCCATTGAATTGAAAACTTTTCTGTTAAACAACAATTATAAGAGACATTTAATCAAAAGATTTCTACGCAATTAATTAAAGTTCAAAGTAAGAGAAACAATATTTTCTAGCAAATCTTTGAACTACTTATCAATATAATTACAAGGCAAAAAGTCGTCAACAAAGTAAGTGAAATGTTCCAAATAAACCCTTATTGTCGAATCTGACTCTTAAGTCTGTTTAAAAGTTTACTTCAAAGACCAGGGGTGGTCCAAAGGTTTTTTGTTTTTTTTTCGTTGCTTAAAAGAAGCCTCATTTTACATAATGTAATTCTGAATTACATCGCATGAACCATAAAGTCATAACTAATTGGGGTAAAACAGAACAAACTAAACATACATGTCGGCAGATCAAGACATTCAACAAATATGAAACATAGGCAAATGAATTTTCTACATAAGGACTTCCCATTTAGTCTACATCCCTTAAAGGTTTCAATTCCCACATTGTCTACAGATTTAATTGCCAAAAGATCTATAGGTTAAAGAAATATTTTCATTTCATTTTTAATTGATTAAAATATCTTCAAAAGATCAGAGACATAGATAACATGTCTCTGAAAAGATTTAGATAATTCTGGATCTGCATAATTTGTTAGAAGCATATGGATCTACACTTTATACATATTTTTCTTTCCCACCAACCCTCCATAGCAAAAGTGATTATAGGTTGGATTGATTTTCTACTCAATTAGTGTCAAAAACAACCCAATTTTCACGTGTAGTTGAGATGGAACGTCTGTCTGAAATGGTGTGAAAATTGGTAAAATAGACTTTAGACAAAATGGGAATAAACCTTGTTCATAACAAAACGACCTGACACTCAGTAACATAGGGAATTAACTCATAAAGGCTTGATGCGTATTTGGTCGAATATAGAGGGTTTAAAAAAGATCGTATATGTTATTTCCTACGTTATGCAGTTGACCAATAAAAGAAGCAATAAAACCCTCGACGTGAAAGATATGTATCTTTTGAAGCTTGTCGAAATACACAGGCGCGCATCACATCATGTTTCGTTGACACATAGTTGTGTGTTTTATGGCTTCGAGGCATGCCATTGGTTGCTATATAATGACGGAATCATATTTTGATTGGCGTTGCAAAGTCAAATTAGGGTAAATCGTTCTGCTTAAAGGGTCTTGGAAACAGTAATTCTACGTAGAGTGAATGGTATGGACATGTTTTAAATCAGAGGAATCTAATGTTGACTCGGTAGGTGTAATTATTGTTGAAGTCCGCTCATTAAACATGAATAAAATCAATTCCATAATCTCTTATAAGTTAACTTTTATTTGTCACTCTTATTGGACATAATTTGATGGAATGTCCCATGAATAAGTGGAACATTTATTAAGTAGGTTTGATCAGCTTGCATCATATCATCTGTTCATTGTGTTTGTATTTACATGGTACAATATCATTTGAAAATGTTAGATTGCAAAATGGATTTTAAATAATGTTATTATAAGTTAAGGCAATAATCAAACAGATCTACATCATCGTATTCTATACTTAAATTAATGTTTTAGCAGAGGATCGATTCTTCTCACTAAAAATGAATCGCAACGTTGTAACCGTGTTGGTATACAGTGATTTATCTCGGGAAACGGGGTAAATTGTCCGCTAGAGAGTAAACACAAAGTAAGGATATACTTTGATATTTCCCCTCCTCAACAATCTTTCCAATGTAGTTTTTACAAACACGACTTTCGACGGCATTGTTAAAATACCCGCAGCAGTTTATCTATGTTTTTCAATGTCAGCTGTTATCATTTAATACCCGGAAGTCTTAAACCGGAAGCTACCGAAAATTTCGTATCTCCGATTAAGAGTATTCAAGAAAGGATAACAACAGTTTCTGAAAAGGCCTATATACCAATAACAAATTAGTTTGACTACCAGCAGACGGCAGACTAGATACGATGTTGTAACATCTTGTGGCTGATATGTGGTTGCCACCGACAGACAAGGTAGTAACTGGTGACGGTCGTTTCCCCAAAGAGTCATTTCCCTGAAGTTAATTTATTGAGTAATCGAGGAGTCGTTTCCCCGAAAGTATTAATATAGCAATTCTATCTATGTTATATATAGTAATTAAATCTATTAAGAGTTTTATTTGTAAATTGAACAAATTATGAAAGTTAATTGAAAATAAAGTGTGTTTTTTTCTTGGTTTGGAATATCTTGATATACTATGTAGATCTCTGGGATAAATATATAGTCTCAATGATGATCCGTGAACGAAGCTTTTTACATCATTTGGACATTTATCGTGCTTCGCTACAAAGGCGTCAGTCAAAATAGCAATAGCCTTCGAGACCAGTTATCTGGACTATGGGATAAATAGCCGCCATCAGTGGGTTATATGTCTGTTCGAGTGGTGATGTTGGTTCTAATCATGTCTTAAAATCAAATGTGCATGTATTAGGTTTAACATAACACCCACTTCCTCATCAGTAGACTATTTTGCGAACTATATAAATATAACACAATATAAAAGATAGAATCTACTACATGTATATGATATAAGATCCCCTCTATATAAATTAACTTGGGGGAAACGACTCCTCGATTATTATATAAATTGACTTCGTGGAAACGACTTGTAGGGGAAACGACTGTAAATCCAGAGAGACACGGTAGTAACATTACTTCTAACGGAAGACATACACTTGTCTTCGTTTATGAACAGTACAACACAATTTAAACAAATTTCTGACTGATTTGTGCATCTATTCTACAACTTCAGAAACCATTTTGACAAGGTAAAGATCAGTGATAATTTTTGCCCAACAAATCTAACAAAATTTCCCTAAAATTCATTACTTTCATTCATTTTAATCATTTTTCTATAGATAGAAAACCCCATTGATTTTTTAAGTTTTGGTAAAAAAAGCCCATTCATTTAATTTAGAAAAAAATTCAAGCACCTGTGTGTGGGAGCAAGACTAGTCCAACAAATTTGACATTAATCGGGAAATATTGAGAAAATTTTGCATCAGCAATACCTACCGTCACATCAAAATTTCGAGCCATTTATTTAATGAAGGATGATAGGACGAAATTTTTGTTGGAACATTTGAACACTCGTATTTCCATTATTACGGTAGAATAACAAATGATAATTACTCACAGTTGTAGACTAACCCATTTTTAATCAATCCATGTAGGCTACATGATGGTATTCTGCATATTTTCTTTGTTAGAACGGTTTATTTAACATTTGGTGACCATTTTAGATAAACTTCCTTTCAGCATGTTCATTGGGATGTGAAAAGCTATTTATCATTTTTTAATTATTTTATGGCAATGAATGCCATTGTTTGGTGGTATGTAAGTTTATTTACATATCTTGTCTTATTAATTGACTTTGACTTAGAATGGGCATTTTGTGCTTTAACTCCGAAGATCAGAATTCCGCAGTTGACATATTATATTCAAAGACTTAATGTGTTAACTTATCCTTGACCATGAAAAAAGTATTTTCAGTATTTCAAGTCTGAAGCAGGTCAACAGAAATCTTTGAATTACATAGTGAAGTGAGGCTAACTAGTTGTCAAAACCTGATTATATGATTCTTGATGGTTTTAATTGCCCTTTCATCTACTAACCTACTCCTTCATAAAGGGTTAAAAGCTTAAAAAAATGTGTACTCAGGGATGGCAAAATCAACAATTGTCCATATTGCCCAGCTTGTCTAAAAGCATTAACAGAAAGGTAAATTTTTACCGAAATTAACAATATAACTATGTGCAGAAAAAAATTTGTTTAAAGACAACTCAATTAAAATCAAATTTTGCCATTTCTGGTATGTAAGTGGCCATTTAAATACTTTCCTGGTGTGTAATTTAATTTTTTTTTTAATGTTTCTTAATTTTGTGTTTCCACTTTTGTCAGTTCTTTATTCTTCCCTGCAGATACATAGAATGGGACAACTTTATTCATGGATTCAGGTATGAAGCCAACTATAAAGCATACAAAAAGTGTTACTCTACTTTGAAAGCTAGCTTATTTGCTTAAAACCTGTATCTTCATACTCATTTAAGTCATTTTATATACATGTTATCAGCATATAGGTTGAGAATTCTCTGTTTAAAGTTTAGACTTATATATTTTACATTGATTGTGACGGAAACTTGTTACCCAGTATGTGCAAAATAGTGGGTGCTAGTCAGTTTCCGTGGAAAAAACCTATCTAGCGTGTTTGAGTGAACTTTGTTTAATAAGTAGAGCAATTGGTAAAATGATGACGTCATCTTTTATGGCGTTCTTCTCCATGACATCATTAGAAGACTTTGGGTCAAAAGTCTCAGTCACTGGCACCAATTGCTTTCTTATGTTTTATGCAGCTTCTTTCTATACTGAATGTCTTACACACAATCTCAGTTTGGGGAGTAGAGAAAGACACTGTCACTAATAAGACTAATTGTTTGTACATAGCCATTCTCGAGGTGTTCTCTCCTAGATATATAGTTTTCATTTTTACAATGTACAGGGATGAAAGCTATGAATAATGCAGAAGAAGGTTAACCCTTTTCCAAACAACAAATTTTCGACTGTCCCAAATTGAAAGAGTTTGCAGACGACATTTCAAAATGTGATGAAATTGAAAAGTATTCTTCAGATAGAGCAGAAAACCTTGTGGAAAAAGGGAAAATTGCTTGTTACGAGCAATTTCTCCTTTTCCAACAAGGTTTTCTAAAGTCATCTGCAACAAAGTTGTCAATTGCTGTTATTGTTTGGGAAAGGATAAAAGAATGCATGGGTTGCAGCTTAACTTTAACCCCTAAACCACAGGGCTGTTTTGTGTTATATGGTCTATGAATGGCACATTCCCAATGAGAAATTTCTTGAAAATCATGCATTTTTCCCCCAAATTTTTTAAGTAACACAAGCTTTTTGGTTTCAAATTGAACAACTTCAGAATTAAAACTTCCCAAAATTAACAGACCTTGGCTTCTTCCCAATACAAAGAAAAAAAGCCACGTTCCATTAACCCATTACCAAACAATAACAACATTTAACCTCTTTGTTCCAGACAACTCTGAAAACATTGTGGGAAAAGGAAAAATTGCTTGTAAGGAGGAATTTCTCCTTTTCCCACAATGTTTTCTGCCCTATCAGAAGATTATTTTGGAATTTTATCACATTTAGAAATGTCATCGGCAAACTCTTACAATTTGGGACACTCGAAAATTTGGCACTTGGAAAGGGTTAACTCTGTATTTGCTGCAGAAATCTTTAGAAATGTTGCAAGCAAAGATAAATTCTGTCTCCACACCGGGATTCCCGCAACTTTTTGGTACCTGCTGTTGCCTTCAGTTTGGATCAGTTATAATTGTCCTTATATGGGAACGGATTTAACGCTAATATATAATAGAATGCTGGCTTTTTTTTCTAAAAATAGATTTTTGTCGTCTGCTTTCCAAGACCTTTAATTTCTGCATAATTTTGTTGAGGAAAGATACGTTGAGTAACAAACAGGTTAGATCACTTGCCAGCTGCCAATTTACTTTGTCCTAGAGTTCCCCTTTCCCAAACAATAGTGACAATTGACCACTTTATTGCAGACAACTCTGGAAAACACTGTGGGGAAAAGAAAAAATTGCTCGCAACGAGCAATTTTTCCTTATCCCACAGTGTTTTCTGCCCTATTAGAAGATTATTTTCCAATTTCATCACATTTTGAAATGTCGTCTGCAAACTCTTTCAATTTGGGACAGTCAAAAGTTTGGCGTTTGGGAAAGGGTTAAGCCTGTTTTCATAAGCATGAAATCAGTTCCAGCACTATAAGGGTTATTAAAAGACATTGTTCTTTTTTTCAGAATCTGGCATTGATTCTTTAACTCTAAATTGCTTTTGCAAAATAATGCCAATGGGCATTGATTAACGTAGCAAAAGATTGTGAAGCTTTTTGCATGTTGACAAATATATCTGAAATTAATGATGGAAATGGACCAAAATTAAAAAAAAAAAAACTTTTTATCTTGGTTGGCTTATGTTTACATTTGGCATATTTCTGGATATTTTTCATGCTGAATTGTGCCCCTTGTTATGATGTCTGAATTTGATATCAAATTTTGGTTCGTAGAGTTTAACATCATGGCAACAGTTTTTCAGATATATTGCAATGCTTAATTGGCTAATAATGATAATGAAAGACCCCAAGCTTAAAGTGCCATTAAAAGCATACTAGCACTCAGAGAAATTGTAAATCTGGGTAATATGAGTTATATAATTTATGATAGACTAACATGAAATATTGTGAAAAACCACAAGCTCATGACAATATAACACCTGCGCTATTTATTATCTATTTTTCAAAGTGCTATTTTCACAAATTTGGTGCCCACCAATTAACTTCATTGTTTATATTCGAGTAACACCTAGAATAGGAAGGATTGCTGCTCAAATAAATGAGTGGCGATCAACTGGTTAGAACAATCATGTGATGCACATATAAATACTGTCATATATCCAATATTAACAACATGAACATTCAAAATGGAGAATTTTCTGGGTTTTATTGGTTCCCAACGCTTCTTGGCTGCTGTGAAAGTGTTACGGTCTCAATTCCTCTGTAAAAGGGTATTTAAAGAACTTTTAAGTTAATTTTCAATTATTTTAGAACTTTCATAATTCAAGTGTAAATGAGCGCAAGTATGGCTTTATGGGCTTGTGAAGCCAGGTAGAACATGAAAATTTTAATTTTTGTAATAAGTAATAAAGTTAAGAAAAGTGCAGTATGGTTGTGCTTTAACAGCTCTTGATTTTGAATTACAAAAAGATATCAAACTTCTACCATGGGTATTCATGCAGAAAAAAACCTGTTAATACTTGTTTTGGTAAAGATATGAATTCATGTCTGAAAAGTTACCCTGCACTCACAATGGTAATTTGTTTTCCACATGCATTTACAGAGTAAATGAGCTGTTATAGGTTCTAAAACTTACAAACAGCAACTACAAGATATAGACCATTAATGTAAACGCAAATCTGCAGACTGTTTTGGGTTGATATGGCTTTTTTTAATCATTTCTTAAAACAAGAGCTGTTGACTACAACATTTATTACCAATGTTCATAGGAATATGGATATTCAATTTGGTCTTCGGTTGTGCTCTAATAAACACACATACCTATTTAGAACTTGATTTCAAAGTATGTATGCGATATTGACACTTTTTAGATTAACGCTGAATTTCCCTTTGCATATCAGCTTAAGAACATAATTATGTCAATTAATAAAACGGTCATTATAGGTAAGTAGGGGTGGGAAATAGTGGCTTAAATATAAACACTTTGTTCTCTAATTCTATAATTCACATAGTGATGTTGGAATTTATATTCTTTTGTTTATATCACACATGGATTCAAATAAAGATTGGTGTGAATTCTTAATTTGAAATATAATAGAAAAAGATATAATCAGTATCGCATTCAATATTGTCACTATTTTCAAAACTTTAAGCACTGTATTGGTCGATCCTGCTCTTGTGCGATGTTTTATGTTTCATTATTGATCGATACCATACCTGTGAAAAGATGAAATTGGAATATCTGCTCAGAGTTACCTACTGTTGCATTTAGCCTATAACACCTGTTTATTTTTTTTTGAACTCAGCCATATACTGTCCTGGACCTATATCATACCTGTGAAAAGGAGAAATTGGGAATATCTGCTCAGAGTTACCTACTGTTGCATTAATAAATTTAGCCTATAACAACTGTTTACATTTTTTAAACTCAGCCATATACTGCGTTGGACCTATATCATACCTGAGAAAAAGGGTGATATGAATATCTGATCAGAAAAACCTAACGTTGCATTAAGCTCATATCACCTGTTTACATTTCTCTAACTCTGCCTTATACTGCATTTAACCTTTACTTCATGCGGGAAAATTTTTTAAGAGTGTCAGATAAATCCTTAGAATGCTGGGTAATTTTCTAAAAATAGATTTTTGTGTTGTCTGCTTTCCAAAACCTTAAATTGTGTTTAAAGATACTCTCTCAGAGATGTATGTATTTTGAGTTACAAACGTCAAACAATTGGTATTGACAATCCTTGTCACAAAACCAAAGACAGTTTTTCATTTCTTTACTAATACATTGCTAAAACCATGTGCTTTCGTTTAATAGCTTGGAGTGAGCCGTCGTGTTTGTGTGATCTTCTTTGGGAAAGCCGTATTTATAAATAAATGGTGGAATTCTTCTTCCCACGCTTTTATTCTGTTACCTGCCAACTAAAAATAAATTCCATATCAATTTCCTCCCTTTGATTTTTAATTCTCTCATTGAAATTAAAATCACATGAATGAATAAAAATTCCTTTCCAGGAAAAAATTTTTAATATGAAAATTGATTTAAAATGGCATTTGTTCTGTTAAGTTTTCTGTTATTCTGACAATACCTTTTTCTAACCTTCCAGGTGGATATATCTTAACATCCTATGTATAAATAGTGCTTATTTTTTCCTGGTTTTATCTTGCTCACCGAATGGCAAATGCCTGTGTGATGATGATAAATTTACAAACTACGATTATATCTAATTAAGCAAGAATTGACTTAATAATATTTAAGCTGTTTGTTTTCCTCCTCATTTGAACCATTTTCGCTTGGCGGAAATGATGTATGTGTTCATGCGCATGTGCTGAAAGTGGGGTTTTCCGAAGACCCACATGACGATGGTATCTGAAATTACCACATCTTAAGCTAAGTTAAGATGTTGTAGATCTTCTTTGTATAGTTACGAGCAGGGTTATCAGAAACTGTCAATAATACAATTCTATGTTACTTCAGAAATCTCTTTTATTCTTTTTACGGTAGAAAACGATTTATTTTAAAAAGTTAAAATCTCCATCTCTGAGAGAGTGTCTTTAATATTCATGAGGTAAGATACTCAGAGTAGCAAACAGGTTAGATCACAGGTCAGCCGCCAATTTACTTGGCGCTGGCCTGGATCTAATCTGTTCACATTTATAAGCACGAAGTTGGTTCCAGCACTATAAGGGGTCAAGTCATTTGAGACTTCAATGCTAGACTAATCAAGTCCTTCACTATAGTCTTTGCACAGTGAATTCCAAATAATGAGGAACTTGCTAGAGTCTTGCACTGAATTCTCTAAATATTGAACAACATTGGGAGCTGGCTTTATCATATTTTCTTGACATACCTTCCATTACTTGCTGCTCTATTTATTATTCAGATAAAGGTAGTTTTTTTTTTTACTTCACAATAGATCTTTTAGCAAATTACTTGAATCGTTTATTTTATATTATCTCTATTTGATACATTTATTGTAGACAACTTGAGAGACTGTATAATGAAATAAGAGATATATATTGGACAAAATGTGCAATATCCTTCTTTCTTATCTTAATAATGTCTATCCAATATCACAAAGGAAACGGTATATATAACTTTCTTTTTAAATTCTTTATGATTGTTGTCTATTGAATTGCATTCTCCTAAGTTTTGAATGTCTTCTCAATCTATTCACATATGATTAGGGTTTGTTTATTTTTTCATTCTGATAGCGCAAGTAAAAAGCGATGACATCAACAAATCACAAAAAACTTCTTTTATCTGATATTGAAAAGAAAGAATTATGGCAAAAGGAGCAAAATTATGTACTTATAATGTGCATGTCATAATAATCATGTTTTATCTTCAAGTTGTATTTTGCATATGATTTGAAATTGAGATCTTTGGGACAGAAGGATTGTCAAGAATGTAGAATTTCTCTTCCTCCCACAAGACCTTTTGAATTTGTCTGCTGGAGCTGCTTTAAAGGCCCATCAAAGGAGACTAATGCTGAATCAAACTATATTATTTGGTAAACCTTTGGTCAGATTCAAATAGTGATCGCCAAAAAAACCAACAGCACATTACTTAGACATGAAAGCCAACGAGAAATAAGCCAGATTCTTCACCTCTGACCTGGTCACATAATACACACATTTTTGAACCGACCAATCAGAATTCGTTATTTTGAATATGTAAACAAACATATTGTTGATAAGCATGATTGAATTGGAGACAACTATATTTCAAGCACAAAATAACCTATGTTAAATGAGTTTATTAAATAGGGTCTCACATCATTCATTAATTCATTTTCAGTTGACATAATAAAAGGACTCCATATATTTTTTCAGTAATTTATTTTTACTCATCTCCTTTCATGTGCCTTTAAGATAAGTATATATGATTGGAAGAATAAGAAATTATGTTAGTTTTAAACTGGATCTAAAAGATCAGGGTTTTGTGCAAAACTATAGTAAATACTTTATGTTTGTGGTGGACTTACTAGTATGATCTTGCAAATAACTCGAAATTTGTATTTCTACATGTTTACAACTTGATCATTGGATAGTTCTTATTTCTGATTGTCTTTAAAATAAATTGATGAAATTTATAAGTTTAAACTTCTTGTTTATTTTGCAGAGAAAAATGATGGATGAACCAGGTATGTATTTGCGACTTTTACGTATAGGGACTAACTCAGATTTATGCTCTGGGAATGATAAACATTAATAATAAACATTAATTTCGTCACTTCTCTAGTTGCTTGAACCGCATGATTTCATTTAATGAATTGGAGTGACTTTTCAGGCCTGTCACCTGTTTTATAGGAAAGCTGGTGCATAAATAAACACAGGAATTCTTTCTAGAGCACCTTGCTAACACCATGTGACAAGAGTGGTTAAATGTTTCCTACAACCCATGTGACATTGGTATTTAGATATAGCACATTCATTCTTAGTTAAGCATGTTTTAAAAATTTAATCGTTTTAAACAGTTTGCAATAACTGCAATACAAATGATCTATATCTTCTTCATTACAAACAGGGTAGGGAATATGATCTGTCAATAATCTGGTCTTATGCTACTTTAGAAATCTATGTTGTCATTTTCTGGGCAGAAGAGAATTCTTCTTAAACGTTTTAATTCCCAATCTATGTGATAGTCCTCAGTTAACATGAAAACAGGCTTCCAAAGGGAGTAATCAAGTTCTCTCATTTCAAGAAAGCACCAAGAAAGTATGTTTTTGATACCTTTTAATGGTCATCTGCAGTTGCTTTCAATTTGGGAATCCTTTATAAAAGAACATGTTACTTGAAGTTTCTGTGCGTCATAGGATTATTTTTTGAAACTTTCGAAAATAAAGGAATAAAGATTTTTTTAAAATTTCAGCAGAGAAACCAATGGGATATAAGATGAATTTTGACATTTTTCATTTTAAAAAAATCCGAGGGAAATCCGACATAATCTAAATATAGCGTCAAGCTAAGAACAACCCGTCATGTGACGCTCATGTGATACTAAGACAACACGCTGAAAACAAAAATGGACGCTGACGCTAGTATCTTCTAAGTTAGTTGCACATCGTAACGTGACAGGCACTTGACAGCCCATGTGGCGTTACTTATTACCATATAGCTGTAGTACCATACAAAAGTCGAGGCCGTGGGTTTTTTCTGTCAATATCTTCATTTATACTGAGATTTCGGCGATTGATTTTTAATGAATATATGTTAGAAGCATAGCTGAATACCATACACACTTGACAGCCCATGTGGCGTTACTTATTACCATATAGCTGTAGTACCATACAAAAGTCGAGGCCGTGGGGGTTTTCCGTCAATATCTTAATTTATACCGCGGTTTCGGCGATTTTTTTTAATGAATATCTGTTAGAAGCATAGCTGAATACCATACACAAATTCTACTTTTTACCTATCTATATTTAGTGTATAACGTCCAGGACCTTTAATAAACCTTTACATTCAAAAGTAGACAATTGGAAATAATGACTGGTCCATACTGGAAACCCCTTTGTTTCTATTCAATGGCACGAAGAAACAGCCACTCTACATACCTAATATTGAATTTTGTCGTCTGGAGTTCCCATTTTGACCAATCATAAATTGCTATATGAGGGGATGAGTTATATGGAGGAAGCTGTTTTCAATTTGGACCAGTCACAGTACAATGTATTATATAATATGAAAGAATTTGTTGCATAAAAAGAGTCAACCTTCCAATATGAACAATAGGAACTTCTTAATAGTCTATACGTTTCTATTCAATTGCATGAAGAAACGGTTACCCCTTACCCTACTTACCTTATATTTGTCATGTGGTATTTTATTTCAATATGGACCAATCATTAAAATCACTAAACCTTATATTATATATAAGGGAATGGGTTATTAAAAGATACTTTACCTTCCAAAGTGGACGGATGGCACCTCTAAATAATCCATATCAGACTGGGTCCTATTAAATCATAGCATCTTCGACCTACACTGTCTGCTCAACTTGCACAAAGGAATGTCATCAATAGAGATTTACATGTATTTAGTGGCACTGAAGAATTGCATAACAGTTTTTATATGTTTTATTTCATCTATGTTCCAATATAATGGTCCTTTGGTATATGACATTGAGATTCATTGCAGATGTTTGTTAACAAATGTTGGGGCAAAGTTTTTTTTTTTAAATTCTTGGTTAAGAATACAGAAGAGGTTGTATTACATTGCTTTTGTCGTCTTTCAATATTTCATACCATACTCTGCCTGCAGTTTATTGACAACCAAAAGTTCATTTTAAATCACAAGAAAAGCATTGTTTATAGCCAGTCAATTAATTGAAAACATTCTTCTATACTGAAGTTTCTAATGAATCTTGCAAAGCTTTAAAATCATTTGTTAACTTCTCAGAGCTTTTTCAGAGCCCTAGCTTAGTACTGGTGAATCCAGGAAAGTCGTAACATAACTGAAAAATTGTTGATATGGCGTAAAACATCATACAAACAAAGTTCAATTCCAACTTTTTCCACTCACGGTTAGTTTTGAATTTTATGGCTGATCCAAAATAAATACAACATTAGAAGAAAATTGGAAAGAATGAAAATTTTGAATATGTTTTGTCTAATTCAGTTAAAACCGTTGTCACATTAGTAGAAATTTGAGTGTCAATTCAAGACTAATTGGTAAACACAATCTTTAAGCTTTTACTAAAGTATTGCACTGACACATCAAATTGCTAGTTGAATATAAAGGTATCTTAAATCAAATATAATAGAAAAAATATATATTGACATTTACATACAACGTTATATTATCATTCAAAATTTTGATTGTTTGCAGTTGATTGTTATTGGACCATTTTAGCATTGAAATATGATCTATTTGTGGTCAGTAGAGTTAAAATTAATGATGAAAATGCTCTTATGGGCAAATCCTCTTTTTTCCCATTTAAATTTCAGAAGCTTTATGCTTTGTGGCCGCAGGAATCTTTGGTTAACCCTTTACCAAACACCAAATTTGACATTTCAAAATGTGATGAAAAAAATAATAATTATCTTGTGATAGGGCAGAAAACATTGTGGGAAAAGGAAAAATTGCTCTAGACGAGCAATTTTTCCTTTTCCCACAATGTTTTCCAAAGTGGCCTGCAACAAATTGGTCAAATAATGTTATTGTTTGGTAAAGGGTTAAGATTGAATTTATGAAAGGCTGACTATTCAGAATGTTTCTCTTTTCATCCCACTTTAATACATGTATAGTCATTTTGATAAGTCTTTTAAAAGTTAGCCTCTAGGAAAAAGTTTTACTTCAATTGGAAAACTACACACACCTTATCCAGACACAAAATCCACTTTCCTTGAGAATTCTATGGAAATTAATTCCTTAATTGCACCAAAACAAAAGAAAACCATCCATCATTGTTTTGGAGGAAACTTTTATTCCTCCCCTGCCAATATTCCTGCAAGCTTTCTGCTTTTGTATTGATTGGTTCCACACAAGTTCCCCAAACTCAATTGGATTGCGATTGGATAACTTTCATACTACCAGACAGTTCCTTAAATTTCGCCATGTAACTATACCAGAGTGACTAGTCTCTAATTTAACCTAGCACTTCTATGATATCTTTATTATGTTGTCGATTTGAACGCAAGAAAATGCATCATCTTTTAACACTTATAACTCTTTTATTTGTGTATACACAGGTGTGAACGCACATATTATTATGCTAGTTTGTGTTAATTTGTTTGTTTGCAGAACATTTTAAAAGTCAAAATGAAATGCCATTAAAACAGTAGAACGTGTGTATTGTGGTATAATATTTTATAAAAAGTAACGTTTGAACGCAAAGTAAATTCAGATAATGTCAATATATTTAAGTGTGGACAGTCTATATATTGTGGTAGATTTCAAAACTGTTGCAATGAATTTGGACCCGGAGTCAAATCAATTCACTGTGATACGGTTGTAAATACTTAAATACTAATTGATTTTGCTTCAAGGTTATTCTCTAGTGCGTATTACAACAATACAGCTGTGGTACAGTTGTAAAGAAACTTGACAGCCAGATCTCCTTACATCTTTTAGCAAGCAGTTGAATGCAGTTGTAGCAGGTTTAATACAAATGCACAAAAAAAGATAATTTTTCATACTTACTGTTTGTTGTTTGCTTTTGCTTTTGATTGTGTCTGTGACGGTAGAAACCTTCTTTCAGAAACTTATGATTGCATTTTAGTTATTTAAAACTAATAATTGTTTGATTTTGGATGTTTGCATTGTGACAAAAAAGGAAACTGCTTGTTTTATGTTATGCAACTCACAGGGGGATATGTCAATACCTGTAATAACACTATATATACTGTGTATATATATATAGTGTTATTACAGGTATTATGACATATCCCCCTGTGATGCAACTATGATTTTATAAAGAGTTCAAGCAATTGCAAAATTGTGATGAGAAAACTGATGTAGTAAAAGTAGCATCTTCTAAGCTGGTGCTTAAACTCTTTCTTTATTTTACCAAATTAGATACAAAAGAAAGAAAAGAGTGGCTTAAAGTTGCTTGTTCGCAGAAGAGAGAATTTGAAAGTCGAAATGAAATGTTGTTGAAACAATACAGTGTTTGTTTTGTTGTTTGATATTCAATTAAAAGCATAATTACTTCAGTAAGCGCCAATTTATCTAAGTATGTACAGTTTCTATGCTGTAGATCTCAAAAGCGATGACACAATTTGGGATCAAAACACACACTAATATACTATATTCACCTATATTCACACTTTAATGTATTAAAAACGATCTAATTATGCATTCATTGACTATTCTTTAGTGCATATCATATACTGTAACAGTAAAGCTGTTGTGCAGTTTTAAAGAGATAAATTTTTAACTTCCAAATTTCCTCACATCTGTGAACAAGCACATTTAATGATTTATTATTTATTTATCTTTTACAGAACAGTATGAGTTTCCGAAGACACTTAAAGAATTTGGGTATGCCTTCAATGATGGTAAGGCTTGTCATTTAGTTTTAATCCATATAGTGCTGGAACTGACCTTGCTTATGCAAACAGGTAAGATCCAGGCCAGCCACCAAGTAAACTGGGGCTGGCCTGTGATCTATAATGTTTGCTACTCTGAGTATCTTTCCTCTTCAAAATTAAGCAGATATCTAAGGTTTTGTAAATCAGATGACACAAGATCTATTTTTAGAAAATTACCCAGCATTCTAAGGGTTAATGTTGATGCTTCTTTACTCCATGATATCTCATTATTGATGCACTTTCAGTAAAAGGCTGTGGAAACCATTGTGACGAAAGGAGAAATTGCTTGTCACAAGCAATTTTTCCTTTTGTCACAATGGTTTCTGCTTAAAAACACAAAGCAAATGTCTTTTCTTCATTTTACAATTTGCATCCATTGTTGCTTTCAATTTTTAATCAATTACAAATTTATTATGGGGGAACGTGTAATGAAACATTTACTAAATTTGTACAGAACAATATAGACTCGGCTCTTGAAAAGAAAAGAAGGGAAGGCATTGGTTAGGGCTTTTCATCTAGTCTCAATGTGTTCAAATAATGCCTGACATCAAAACTGAAAATTGTCTGAATAAGGCAAAGGGTGAAAAAAAACACATCTCTATGTGGAAAGGCTATAGAACTGGCTGTGATAGAGAAAATTAACCCTTTCCCAAACAACACATTTTCGACTCCTAAATTGAAAAAGTTTGCAGACGACAATTTTTAAATGTGATGAAATTGGAAAAAAATCTTCTGATAGGGCAGAAAACATTGTGGGAAAAGGAAAAAGCTTGTTACAAGCAATTTTTCCTTTTCCCACAATATTTTCTAAAGTCGTCTGCAACAAAGTGGTCAAAAGTCGTTATTGTTTGGGAAAGAGTTAAAGTAGATATCAACCAAGTGTATGATCCTGAAGCACTCAGAGTTAATTAAATTGCTAAGCTCAGTATTCATTTTTGATCTCTGATAAGATATCTCATTGGTCCCGATATAATGAGTATTTTACCATAGTAGCTTCTTTATTCTTCTTTTAACTCTATACTCTTATAGAAAGGGTAGTCATGAAAATAGCTTTAAACAAAATTGTATAAGAGTACCAATAGTATCATATGTCATAGATTTGAAATTTGCCCTTCACAAAGTGAAGCACTTACTTTAGTCTTGTATTAATCAATAACCAAAAATGAATGACATTTGACCAGTTAATTGCAGACAACTCTGGAAAATATTGTGTGAAAAGGAAAAATTGCTTTCTCCTTTCCCACAATGTTTTCTGCCCTATCAGAAGATTATTTTCTAATTTCATAACATTTTTAGAAATTGTCTGCAAACTCTTCCAATTTGGGATAATAAAAAATTTGGCATGTGGTAACAGGTTAAATTCTTGATATATTCTTAGTAATAAGGCAGAGAAGGTAAGCAAAAAATGTGTTAAATTTGTCAAATTTTCTTTGTTACAGCCGGTCAACTTCGAACTATCGATGGTGATAACAAGTTTACGTTTGTGGTGAGGGAGGGTGATCACAGCTACAACCAGCAGCATTATGATGCCCTTGGAAATGTGAGAAGATTTTTGTTGTCATTTTGAGCCGAGTTTTGATAAGCTCTGTCAGCAGCATGATAGGATTAAAGATAGGCCCGGGTAGTGTTTTACAAAACTACTGAAGGAATTTATTGGTTAACCTTTAGAATGATGGGTAATTTTCTGAAAATAGATTTTTTTGTCGTCTGCTTTCCAAAACCTTAAATATCTGCTTAATTTTGATAAGGAAAGATACTCAGAGTAGCAAACAGGTTAGATCAGAGACCAGCTTGGCAGCCTGGACCCAAACTGTTTGCATAAGCATGAAGTCCGTTCCAGCACTTACAGGGCATTACTTTATATGTTTGAAAGTATCTTAAATAAATGTATGATATTGTCATGTGACACATAAAACCCTGTGACATTTCCAATGATGTGTTTACTTTGCAGTACTGCTTCTCTTAAAGTTTCTGTGCATCATAGGATTATTTTTTTAAACTTTCGATAATAAAGGAAAAAAGATAAATTTAACATTTCAGCAGAGAAACCAACAGCATATAAGATGAATTTTTATATTTTTCATTTTTTAAAAATCCGAGGGAAATCCGACATAATCTAAATATAGTGTCAAGCTATGAACAACCGGTCACGTGATGCTCACGTGATACTAAGACTACACACTGAAAGCATAAATTGACGCTGACGCTAGTATCTTCTAAGTAAGGTGAACATCGTCACGTGACAAGCACTTGACAGCCTATGTGACGTAACTAAATACCATATTGCTGTAGTAACATACAAAAGTCGAGGCCGTGGGGGTTTTCCGTCAATATCTTCATTTATACTGCGATTTCGGCGATTGTTTTTTAATGAATATATGTTAGAAGCATAGCTGAATACCCTACGCAAATTCTTTAATTTTTTCCTTTATATATTTAGTGTTTGATGTTCATGATCTTTTATATTGAATTAAGAAGGAATATTGTTTTAAACTTACACATTTTTAAGCTTAGTTGGACTGAATACTTTTATGTATCACAAGAGCCAAATTAAACCAAGTGGTTATGATCGAAACTGCTTTTACTTGTTTTTTACTTATAGGGAAAAAAAGATGTAAGATGGATAGTAAATGTCTAAAGAACACAAACTTTATAGTATAAATGAGCTGATTTATTTCACACCTTATAGCTTTTAAGAAAATCAAGTTGGAGATTTTTCTAGCTATGGATTTTAAACTTTTGAATTAATACAACTAGTGAAATATCCATTTTAGGCTGTGACGGAGGAGATCAACTCTATGATGGAGGAGCAGTACAAACTACAGAAAGTGTATCTTCCGGTATGTTAGCAACCAATTATTTTTCTTTGGCAATGTACCCATATCTATTACTCTTTTAGCCATATATAGACATACAACTTTTTTGTTGGAGAAGGTAACACTGTTTTATTTCTGGCCAATATAACATAAAGTAGGTTATCTGTCAAACTGATCAGCTGTTTGCTTTTCTTCTGATGTAGAATCCCATGTGAGAGAATATAGGGAATATAAGCCTATGCAGATCAAAGCTTTTCATCTCGGCACCAACCATGATATATTTGATTTATCCTATATTCAAGAAGATTTATATATGATGCATTTAAAAGTATGTTAGAGAATGATATTTATAGATATATGCCTTTCCTTTGACAAGATGAAATTACTCATTTTCACCAAATCAAAATGTAGATCTATATCGTATGTCATTTTTTAAAGCAAAAAAGAAAATGAGATGATAATGAAACACATCCATTTTTTCATCTGAATATATTTCACTTTGACAAGCAATTTCTCCTTTCGTCACAATGGTTTCTATTTTTTACACTTCTTATTAGTCGTCTACTTTTTGTTTTCAATTAGGAGCAAACTCAAAATTCAGTATGGCGAGAATTGAAAAATAATCTTCTGATAGGTCAGAAAACATTGTGGAAAAAGGAGAAGTTGCTCTTCAAGAGAAAACATTGTGGAAAAAGGAGAAGTTGCTCTTCAAGAGCAATTTCTCCTTTTTTCCCACAATGTTTTCCAGAGTCATCTGCAACAAACTGGTGAAATGTCATTATTGTTTGGTAAAGGGTTTAAACAATTATACAGGTGAATGCAGAACCTGAAGAGGCGCAGTCGTACACGTTCATCAGCGAGGATTTGCACACAAACAGTGATAAGCTGATGGTTCTCATTCACGGGTCTGGAGCTGTATGTGCTGGACAGTGGTCAAGGAGGTGGGATATATAGAGGATAATGAACTCCTTTCGATTGATATCAACAATATGTCAAGAGAATGGGTTGTTATCAGGTTGAAAATAAGAATTTGAAGACCAAGTTTTTTCTACATGATAACAACCCAATCAAGTGACATATTCAAGTGACATATTTTTTATTTCAATTTAATGGAGTCGATTGTTTTATTTATTCTATTCCACTGAATAGAATTTATTTGGCAAATTATCTACATAAACGCTTAATTAAATATGAAATGTTTATGTAAATAACATAAAATTGGAGAAGCTAAGCTGTTAACCACGCCCATGCTGTCATTCACATGTATTGATACATTTGGGTATACACACTGTTAAGTGCTATGCGCAAAAGTGCAGCCATGATGTAATGGTTGAAAAAGTAGTTCCGTCAAAACTGATATTGTCACTGGTGATGATAAGACTTTTTGATATCATCACTAGTGACGATAATCACTGTGACAAAATTGAAAATGAAAACAGCGAGTTTTCTCAGATTTCACTTTAATAGAAATATAATAAATTACAATATTCACTCCTCAATAACAGGGTCAGGGGGCCCCGTGGCCTAGTGGTCAGAAAACAGAACTTAAATGTTTAAGTTGAATGGCCCCTCTCTTTGTTGATTCAAATCCTGCTGACTGCATTTTGATACGGAATGCCAATGGTTCTACCGGACTTGACCAGCCCTTATGAGCAAAGGTTGGCAAAATCAGTTGTCCGTATTACCTAAACAGTCCAAAAATCTTACTGATCAAGCAAAACCAAATTTTGCCACCCCTATGGGCAGTTAAGTATGGGATCATCTCCCATCGTTAGGAGTCAGGCATTGCATAAAAACTGAATAAATGTTGATGATGTAAAAATGATTAAGTATTAAAGTAATTGTTTTAACTTTATTCACTGACAAACTACCTTGACAGAATTGTGAGACTACAGGTTAGATAACTCTGTAATGCATTTGCGTAGAATATAGACCCCTTTAGAAATGTGTGGTTAATAGAAACATTAAGGTGCACGTATATCCTAAAGTACCTATCATTCATACTATAAGGGGAAATAGAACTGTGTGTACCTACTGCATACCAAGTAACAAAACTTTGAAATGCACTCAGACCAAAACATGGCCTCTTTTGGAATAGAAATACTCTACTTAATCTTAAGTATGTGTGTAGGTCATCATTCACCTATTATGAGTAACCATTTAAAAATTTCTACACTCACTTTGTTACTATCAAAGGAAGGCTATTTTAGAAAAGTTGCATGACTCTTCCATGTTTTGTTACATATTTATACCCTCTATTTTTTACAATGTTTGAAATAAGATAAAATAAAAGTAAAGCTTTGGTGTACTTCAACAGTGCTCTTTCTATCTTTTACCCAGCCTTCATCACATATTATATCTCTTTTGAAGAAGAATGAAAATGCAAAGCTTTCTGATATGTTTCACCATCTTTGTATTTGTTCATGATTTAATTGAATGAATTATTTATTTACTAAGGTTGATCATCAATGATGACTTGGAAAAAGGATCTCAGCTGCCATATATTAAATGGGCGATAGAGAACGGGTATGCAGTCATTGTAGCCAATACTAATTTGAACTTTGTGGATGCGAAAAAAAGGAAGCCAGTTCCTATTCGGGTATGTATAATAATATACAACTCATTCTAGGTCTTAGTCCCAACCTCACCATGGTGTGTATGATAATAGATGTAAAATGGAAAATTGTATGCTTGAAAGGAAATCGAATCTAAACCAAAATATTTCTTTAGTTAAACGATTCAAACTTTTCATCAATCCACGTTGTGCGCGAGTACTAGTTATGTATCCATGAAGCAGAATTGAGAGTGATTTATCCAAGTTGTTAGAACTTGTTTCACAATCGATGTAAAATAAATTGGGCCACGTCACAGAAAAAGGGGCACTCGGACATAGCAAACAGTGTAGACCCAGACCAGCCGCCACGTCACTGACGTGGCGGCTGGTCTGGGGCTACACTGTTTGCCATCTTAGAGGACATCAAGTTCTACCTTTAAATAAATACAAATGATAACTGTCGTGACTAGATGCTGGAATAATAGTGCTAAGAAAGAGCTGAGTCAGCGGGGTTATTTTTTATGTCCGAGTGCCCCTTTTCGCGTGACGCGGCCCAATTGGTTTAAATTAAATGGGTTAAAACAAGAAAATCTGCTGTGGTTAAAGAAGACCATCCCAAATATGGAAGAATGCTTTTTTACCTTTTCTGTGGGAGTGTCCTTTGGCAAGACACCACAGAGCCCTGCTAAGTACTGGTGAAATCCAGGAGAGCCATTATATAACTGAAATACTGTTGACCTGGAGTTAAACCCTATAGGAACAAAAACATATATATGTTTACATAGTGTGATTACAAACTGTTAACTTACAGCCTACTTGTTTATAGGAAAATAGTTCACCTGAGGAGCATGTGGAAACTGTCTGGAGGGAATTTGTTCAGCGTTCACCTGCCAAAAACATTGTGATAATGGCTCACAGTTACGGAGGAATATGCACCGCCTCATTGGTGAGTCTTCTTAAAATTTTTCACTACCTAGAAGGCCAGATATATCGGGCACTCTTTAATCACCCGTAAATGAAGGCATAATATGGTTGTATGTATAGCAGCATTAGGTACACATTAGCATATAGAAGGTTGGTTGATAGTTTACTGTGAAACTTGACATCGATTTTTATGAATCAGTGACGTCATTTGAGCATCTGTTACGCGCCGTCCACAGGTAAATTCTATCTTTTCCCCATTTTTTTCAACATTTTCCCTTGGAATACGAAAGAGTAACATGGTACGGTAGTGAAAAGGTTAATAATCTGATATATCCTTCGTTTTCTCTTCATGCTTATCAAATTTTTGAAATGACACCATCATTTGTTTTGGTTAAGTTTACTGATTAGTAATGCAAGGTTTTAATATTGCTTGAAAGCCTCGGAAAATTTGGGTAATGAAGTCTGGACCTCAAATTGATAAATTGTAACATTCCCTTTATATTCTGACAGTGTATGAATCACCTCGGAGAGTTTAAAGATAAAGTTTTTGCAATAGCCTTGACAGATTCGGTCCATGGACTCCGTCAAAAACAAGATGATGAGATCATTGATTTCTTTAAAGAGGTGAGTATGGTTGTTTTATATATTTTTTACAGGTAGAGGGTTCAGTGAAAGACTATAGTAAGTGCTTCATGTTCATGAAGCACTTACTATAGTATTGCATTTAACCCTCAAGATGATCTATGAAAAATATCTATTCTATACGACACCAATTATGGGCCTTTAACGCTGTAAATGGTTGAATTTTCTTTAGATATATCTACCGTTGCAAAAGAAAAGGGTTTTGGAAGGGGTATGTTTTAAACAATCCTGTCATCAGTGGAATTTACGGGACAATTAAAGGCTGCTGTTTTATATTCATCCTATCCATCACTAGATTATGTTTTTTCTGTGCGCATCTGGCAGTAATGTGTTTTGGTTTTGACTCTTTCGTTTTATCATTTAAAAGTTTATTTAAAGTCCATATGATGATGTTGATAAATGGAATAGATGGTTGGTGTCATATTAACAAACTTGGCTAAGAGTATTTACCTATTTCACCAAATCAAAGGCCTTACTTCATGCCAAAAAAAGCCACGCATGAATCTGTGAGAAAGTCCTTTTAATACAAGAATGTGTGTATATATAAAACACTTTAAAAATTCATAAATTTGTTTCAGCGGGCAATGAATTGGGCTTCTGCATACGATCCTTTGGACGCTCCCCTACACAGTTCTAGGAGCCAATGCCCAGCAGTATCAGCAGGTAGGTTGGTTGGTCAAATTTGGGTCTATTGCCATTACAAGTGTCTTAGTCATATGCCATCTAGGAGCCTCAGTGGCCTAGTGGTTGGAGTCGGAACTTGATATCAATACAAAACAAAGAAATTATTTGCAATACTAAACAAAGTAATTCGAATTTGTAAAGAGATCACATTACCCGTCTCTGTGTGGGTTCAGATTCCAGTGAGGGGATTTGGATTTTCATGAGAGACAGTCTTCTGACTGACTTATGGGACGGGGATGATTCTGCTCTGCTTTACCAGTCCTTATTGACAGTTGAGTATGGTGTCTTCTTTTATCATTAAGAGTTATATATCTCAAAATAACTGCAGTCATGTTGATGTGATGTAAAACCCCTTTTAAATCAGACAAAGTTTTTTATTTTACAGACGAGTAAATTGAAAAAATAAATATGCTTTGAAACATTGAACATTGTCTTCTCCAAAGTAATTCATAGCAGACGTCAAAATTATTTCTTGAATTATCAAATGGCAATCCATGAAAGTTGTTTAAGAGACAATCAACACCTATTTACATTGACATTGAGTTCATTTGTGCATAACAATCGAAATGTCCTTTTTTAGCAAAGGCATAATTCTGCTTTGAGCCAATGTTTTTTTGTTTCATTCGAAAAATTCTATTTGCTGTCTGCAACAGATATTGTCTATTCTAAGTTGATATCATTCACCATATTGGAGCTTGTTACAGATGACAAACAGTAGCAAGAAGAAACACTTTTCTTTATATTGGATTGAAACCATTGTGATAAAAGGATAAATTGTTCATGAAGAGCAATAAAGCCTTTTGTTCAAGTGGTTTCTTAATTCATCTGCAACAGAAGTCATAAAGTGAGGTATAATGGAGTAAGCAATTTGGGGGTCATTGGTAGATTATTTTTCTTGCACGCTAAATGACCTTAGCTGCTGATGTGTCCTAGTCCATTAGCAAACAATAACAACATTTAACCACTTTGTTCCAGACGACTGGGAAAACATTGTGGGAAAAGGAGAAGTTGCTCGTAACAAGCAATTTCTCCTTTTCCCACATTTTCTGCTCTATAAGAAGATTATTTTTCCAATTTTATCACATTTTGAAATGTCGTCTGCAAACTCTTTCAATTTGGGACAGTCAAAAATCTGGCGTTTGGGAAAGGGTTAACACACCATTCATGATTTTTCTTAAGTTTTTCCCTTGTTTTGTTTTCGCGAATGAATGGCAGCCTTGTTTATCACCACATATTTTGAATTAGTGTTCAAACATTTTTTGGATTTCTTTCTCTAGGTACAGATGTTCATGAACTTACAAGTTACACCAGTATGGCTTCCATATTCAAATACATCAACAAAAAGTATGATCAGAAAATGAACCCTGAAAAGTACAAACAGGAACATGATGCAGAGCTAAAGACTGAAACACCGTCAAAGGATCTGATAAAGCTCGCAGAGGAAACACCTAGTTCTGGTAATGAGGCAGCAAATAATGAATTGACCAATCAAATGAAAGATGTACAAATTACCCAGGATTCCTCTTCCTCTGGATCAGCAACAGCCGATGAAAAGACAGCTGATGCAAAAGATTCAGTTAATTTGGATAGATTGGAAACTGAAGATCCAGCAAAAGTTGAAGTGGTTGATGAAAAGAAAACTGATGTTACAGATGTCAAATCAGAACTTTGAAGAAAAGTGAAACAATTTGAAGTGGCATTAAATTGTGTGAGAGTGATGACACAAGTCTTAAAAATTTGTAGCAGTATCTAGTGTTCATTACAGTACTGTAGCAACTCTGTCACAAGAGCGATGGACTTGCTCTAGCCTTTCATTGAAACCTCGCAATGTGTATCACATGTGAGATTAACCAAAAGATAATTTTCGTCCTTGTCATGATTACATGTGGTTGATAAAGATGATAGAAAACTTTTGCCTTGATCTTTATGATTTTGTTTCACTTGGTTCACAGCAACATCATAAGACGCTTTTAATTTTCTTGTTATCCCTTTACCAAATGCCTAAGTTTCGACTGTCCCAAATTGAAAGAGTTTGTAGACGACATTTCAAAATGAGATAAAATTGAAAAATATGCTTCTGATGGGGCAGAAAACATTATGGTTAAAGCAATTTCTCCTTTCCCCACAATGTTTTTCAGAGTTGTCCGCATCAGACTAGTCAAATGCTGTTACTGTTTGGTATAGGGTTAAAACAAGTTATTTGAAAAATGTAAAGGTTTAAACTGCTTTGAAATTACTGATTGCAAAACTGCCTACATGTGCAAAAAATAATCATGCTTTAACTTATAGATGCTGCCTCTCTATGCAAATATATTTTCTTTTTCAACAACTGCAAGCATTTATCATGGATTTAGAGGGAAATGTTTTTTTTTTATATTATTCATGTGAAATTGAGATTGAAAGAAATCTTAAAATGAATATTGTACATAGATGAATAGTAAAGTAATCTACATTGAAGTTTTAAGAAATTCTAAGCCAAAATTTGGCTTGGAGACAGTCTGATGTATAGATATTTTTTTTTTGTATACTGGTATAAAGAATTTTGGTATGATTCAGGCAAAATACTAGAACCGCAGATGAGTTTGGATCATACTTTTACTGACCCATTACCAAACAATAATGACATTTGACCAGTTTGTTGCAGAGGACTCTGGAAAACATTGTGGGAATAGGAGAAATTGCTCTTGTTGGGCAAATTTCTTCTTTTCCCACACTGTTTCCTGTCCTATCAGAAGATTATATTTCAATTTCATCACATCTTGAAATGTCGTCTGCAATCTCTTCCAAATTGGGACAGTCGAATATTTGGCGTTTAGTAAAGGGTTAAAGAATACGGGGTCCTGTCTGAGCCAGTGGTTAAAGTTGCGATTTTAGAACTTGGAGTTACTTAGTTTGAGCCCCACAGTTACCATTGAGAGTGAATGTTTGTCAAGATAATTTAGAGATCTAGCCTTCTACTGGTGAATCCAGGAAAGCCATAACACAACTGTTAAATTGTTTACAGGGCGACAAACGCCAAACAAACAAAAGAAAATATGGATATATTGATCTCAGTGAGCAAGGCTTTTAATTGGTTAGCACCCAAATTTGTAATGTATTTTCTTTTTTTTTTTAAAGCTCACTTTTGCTGCTTAATGATGTTTTGAATTTGTACCGGTTACAAAATCATATGTTTGGATTGGGTTTAGTACAATTAAAAGATATTGGGTTATATAAAGTATATACATGTATTGTTTCTTACATGGTTACGCCTTGGAGTGAATGTTTGTCAATATATTTCAGAGATCTAGCATTAAACTAGTGAATCCAGGAAAGTCATAACATAATTGTTCGTAGGGTGACAAAACCCAAACAACCACACAAAAAAAACAAGGATATATTGTTCTTAGTGAGCAATTTAGGCTTTTAATTGGTTTGTACCCAAATTTGTGATTTATTTTCTTTTTATGTATGTTCACTCTTGCTCCTTAATGATGCTTTAAATTTGAAACAGTTACAAATTCATATGTTTGGATTGGGTTAAGTACAATGAAAAGATGTTGGGTTATATAAAGTATGTACATGAATTATGCCTTACAAACAATTATTGGCAGCAAATAAATTTATTCTAACCTTCCCTTATAACCCTTTCCCAAACAATAACAACATTTGACAATTTTGTTGCAGACGACTTAAGAAAACATTGTGGGAATAGAAGAAATTGCTCGTAACGAGCAATTTCTCCTTTTCCCACAATGTTTTCTGCCCTATCAGACAGTTATTTTTCAATTTCATCACATTTTAAAATGTCGTCTGCAAACCCTCTCAATTTTGGACAGTCGAAAATTTGGCGTTTGGTAAAGGGTTAATCCATTTTTTCCAAATAAGAGTTTGTGACTATTGCATCAGCAGACAGTAAAAGATCACAAGAAAAATGCATCTTTTAGAAACTTTATAGAAAGCCTTTTCAAGGATTGAGCTTATCAGGGTTATTGTTTGTTTATTTTGTGTCTGCTTTGCAAATTCTATCACATTTATTGTTTATTTTTTGTTTGTAAACAAAGTTGATGGAGTAGACACTTGAATCACTTACATCTCTGTCTGTCAGGTTTGCTGGTTTGTCTGAAAACTTTATGGAACCAACTTCTTTTGTTTTTGTTTTGTTTTATTTACAGTGCTTACAATAAAGATGTCATCACCTGATGTGAATGTTAAAACAAAAAGTTCATTTTAGAAAGACCATTGATATTAGATAGTACTTAAATGTCCTTGAACTCAGCATTATAGTGTGTAATAAATGTATTTCAGAGATAAAGTTGGTCATGTGACTATTCATGGATTCTCCAGTAATTATTTCTTTTGAATCCATAACTTGAGATCGCTAAGACTATGTCTTTATGCTTGCAAATCATATAACTCTTAGATTTGGATTTTCCTGAGATCTAGAGCAAGCCATTTTGCAGGTGGGTTTTGAGTGTCCCTTATGACATATAAACCAGGCAATGCAAAATAAATAACTAATACTGATAACACAATGTAATCAAAGCGCTGAAGCTGAAGGACTAAGGTGCGTTTAAAGCAAGATGATTGAGGATACAATTGACATTTCTTTTGGCAACATCTTGAGGAAAACAGCTGCTCCTTTTACCACCATTACTATGATTATTATTTCTGTGAACAGAGACTGAACGATAGTCTATTTTTCGAACATCTGGACATTTCATGATTTCCCATGAGGTAACAGTTATTATAATATAGAGCAAAACAAAGCAAGTAAATCCGGACTACATTCCTAGTTCCAAGAAGGCATTAGTCAGCACAGTGAAGGCGGATGTTCGATGAGTAATTGTGTATCGATAAAGTACTGTCCCTCAAAAAGTGGTATGTAAATTCAATGCACTAAGGTGCTTACGCACCCTTAGTCCAAAAACCAAATAAAAATGATAAAAACAGGGTTTTTTCTTTAGTTTTTTGTTTAGATCGAACAAGTTTTAAAAAAATATTGACTTAACGTGGACACTCCCTATAAAAGTGATTTATGCCTGGAACAATTCAACTGAAATGTGTAACCCTACACTTATATACGATGTGTATTTCTCAGGAAACAGAAATGCCCGAGAACATGCAATTGAGGAATTATACAGGGCAATTTTACATTATATAACAGGGGCCTAAATAAGGCACCTTCTCAATTGGAAATTTCTTTAATATTGTGCAGTTTTCTTAAAATTCAAAGTCACATCAGCTTTTTGGTTTCCCAATTCAGCAATTTCATTGATAAATTTTCCAAAAATCAACAGGCAATGGCCTCTTCCCAATTTAATTATCATCATGGCGATTCGTCATCAGTACAATAAAATAGTGACTGGTATCACCTTTATTATAAAGGTAGCACTGTTCAGAAGGCGATGAAATAAGTGGGTTCGGACCATCTGTCAGAATAATGATTGTTGTTGTTCGTTATTTATCCAACAAACCAATTTAAAGTTTTTCTAAAGTTGTTTTTTCAAAGTGAAATTAATTCTGTTACGGCCGAGGACATTTGAAATCGTAAAATCGTTGTGATGAAATAATTTGCTCATTTGGCAGACGATATTTGAAGTCATTGTGACATAAATAGGGTTTGCTCATTCTGTAGACGAGATTTGAAATCAAAAGAAAAAAATGCCAGTTACGAGCAATATTTCAAGTCATTGTGACAAAAGAAGAATCATAGTATTTCTTGATTAGGACACCACAACTGGCATTTTTCTGCTGATGGAGGTATAAAATCAACAGGTTTCCTCAAATCAGAAATTTATTAAAACCATGGATTGCTCTCAACACAGGTACACATAAAACAAAATCAGTTTGGACCCTATTAAATCATGAAAAATTCTTAAGAACTTATTGGAAGATTAAAGCCTCGTTTTACAAGAAAACTTTCGCGCTAAGTAAAAATGTATCAGGGTACAGGTAAGATAACAATTATGTCTTGTAGTTGTTTTGGTTTTTATTTCTCTCCTGTTAAATACACTCATCACATTTATAAAAACTTGTGGTGATTCTCATAGTTTGATCTTCATAAGATATCCATTATGCATCATTCTTTTTTACTTAGAAATCTTGGTAGAAAGTGATAGACCAGTAAATAAATATACACTTCTTGAATTGCAATGTATCCATAAAAAGACTGTTCATCTAATATATTTGTTTACAACTGCAATAAGTAAAAATCTCAATGAAATACTATATCAAGTCCTTAGTCTAAGCAATCAACAGAACACCTCAAAATGAATATACGTAGTAGTATCAAAACTGAAAAAGAAATTGCTTTCAATAGCTTTTATTTAACAAACAACTCTGACAAACATTAGTGGGCAGGTGGTATGTCAACCATTTAATCAGTATTGCACTGTGCCCCACGTTGTCAATAATTTTTGGAGTAAAAGACCAACTGTTGATTTGAGGAGGCCAGAGAAGCAAACAACCTACAAAAATGTGCTTTAAGTATTTTAACTACTTCTTATGACGGCCTTTCATCTTTTTTTAAAAATAATCCTCTGAAAGGGCAGAAAACATTGTGGGAAAAGGAGAAATTGCTTGTTAAGAGCATTTTCTCCTTTTCCCATAATGTTTTCTTAAGCCGTCCCCAACAAACTGGTCAAACGTTGTTCATTGTTTGATAATGGGTTAAATACTTACGCCTACAGGTGTGTTTTTGTAGACCTATGCTCATATGGAGGGTTCAGTAAAAAACTAAAATAAGTCCTTCATTTTTGTGACTTTCAAGAGCAACTTACAATATTTTGTCACTAAAGTTTTTGTATTTCCTTTCCCCATTTATTATATCAACAAACATAGTTTGTGATGATTGCACAGTGTAACAATACATGTTCATTCTTGAATAAAGCGCCATTTGCTATATTATGTATCGATTGGCATGACTGTGTATTTCTAGCAGTCTATCTGTTTCTAGCAAATGTTCCTAGACACCAAAGAGCTTGCGTAAAGGTGCCACCTCAAATAAATAATATTCACAACCATTTCCCCCATATGGGTTTTCATAAAAGATTAATATTAAATGCATCAGCTCGCAATAAGCATTAACCATGTAAAAATTGCATCCTTTTGACATTAGGTAGAAACTATTAAATTCAGCTCACATCAAGGGTTCACTAAAAGACTATAGAGAGTGCTTCACAAATATGAAGCAGAAGCACTTACTATAGTATTGCACTTGACCCTTGATATGTTGTGATTTTGAGAAGTTGCACAAATTCACATAAACATGCACCATGGCTCATTATTCCATCAATCTAATCTGAAATTGGTAAAACAACAAAGAAACATTTAATCTAGATATGATTGTTGAATTACACAAAGCATCCATGCAAGAATGCGTAGCGTATTTCTGCTACAGCAAGACTAGAAGTAACAAAGGAATGTCAAAGGAAAAATAAAACATCGCTATATGTCAAACTCATCACCATTTCATAAACTCATCACATTTTGCATCAATCAAATTAACCTGTTCCCTCATTAATAATCACTTTTATGCACCAGAAGTAAAAGAAGTTTCTTATGATGAGACATTTCTAATTTTGTTGAACTGGTTTGCATCCAAATGATTCAATGACATAGAAAATGATACTTTGCTAATTGTCATCAGCTGACGCATTCAATTCGCATCAATCATGAATCTTACTTGAGGGAATAAGATAAAATATTGCAAAAATAAGAGATACCCAGCATATTAACCCTTACAATGCTGGATAATTTTCTAAAAATAGATTTTTGTGTTGTCTGCTTTTCAAAACCTTTAAAAATCTGCCTCAAGTTTTTTAGGAGACTCAGAGTAGCAAACAGGTTAGATCACAGGCCCAACACCAATTTACTTGGCGGTTGGCCAGAATCTAACCTGTTTGCATAAGCATGAAGTTGGTTCCAGCTCTATAGGGGCTAACTAGGATTAAGGAATTTTTTGACTTGTGATGAATGCAAAAATGAGCGAATTCTCCTCTTGATACCAGAACTTTCTGACGAAGACAATCATCTTATTGCAATATAATTCAAGGATTTCTTAACACAATTGATATAATCCTGGGTACGGTTTTACTAAACAGTTTACGCTTAAGATTTGCGTAAGTCTAAAACAACAATAAATATTATTCCTCTTTATTTCAATATTGGACGAAGCAATTTCATTGAAGATACTATCCATGTTTATCAATTATGACTTACGCAAACATTTTCCGTAAGTTGTTTAGCAAAGTGGCCCCTGGTCACTACCTTTAGTCTGTGGATGCCACAGTCCCCATTAAAACTCATAAAGAGCTAATTTTTGCCACATTATAACAGACTTCACCAATACATAACATTAGGAACGTCTGTAAATGATGAAAAGATAAAAACAAATAAAAATCACGTTTTTCCATTTACAAACAGTCTGATTTGTTGTATCGTGCCACTGTCAAGTGCACAAAGGTCAAAATCAAAAGTTGTCTCCCCTATTTTGTATTTCCCAGCCTTCTGAATGAGAGACACCACATTTACGAGAACCATGGGGTCTTTTGTTCCCATGATCTTCCTCTGTAGAGCCACCAGCTCCGTTAAATCCTCCCCATTTGGACTTTCAAGCAACTCTCCAGGAGCCTCTTCGCCAATATGAATGTCTGACTTGGTTGAATCTTCCACCCTTTGGCTGTCAGCCTTTGTGCCGTCAAACCCATTCAGCCTTTTGTCCAAAGCATTTTGTTTTGTCACTTTTCCTTTTGTGGGACTAGTGTCCTCTGAAGTTCTCCTAATGGATTTCACTTTAGCATTTTCCTTTTCATTACTTCTTCTGTGCGACTGAGCCTCGGAATCAACTTTCGAGGTTTTCTCAATGTCCGAATATTTACTGGGAGAATGTTTACCTTTCTCACTGTCTGAATGTTTGCTTGGTGAAGGTTTATTCTTTTCTGCATCCGAATGTATGCTTGGGGAGGGTTTAGAATTTGATGGATAGTTTGGGAAGACTGAGTCTGGCTCTGCGATATCATCATCAGAATCATCATCACCTAGCTCCGATATCAGCGTCCCTGAAATAAGTCAACATAGTTCAATGTAAAAAATAACACTTTACTCAAACCATTATATCAAAAATACTCATTCAATAAAGAGGGCATACCAATATTTCATAAACGGTAATACAAACCTTTTTAGGAAAACCCTTCTTTGTGAATGTAGGCACTTATCTGAATGGCCTTACTGATCAGTGCCCACAATAAAGATTTAGAAGATGGCAAGGAAAGTTTCATTATCATTTAAAGTTCCTGGAAGTCATACAACAAAAACCTATACCTAAAAAGGTGAATTGGCATATGGTATTCAGCTATGCTCCAATCATATAATCATGAAAATATTATCACTGAAATTGCGTTAAAAAGGAAGATAATGATGGAGAAACCCCATGGCATACATCTGATATATGATAATTAGATACATCACATGGGTTGTCATGTGACGATGAACACCACAGTAAAAGGATTTCTGTGTGTACTGATTAGAAATATCTCAACAAAAAGATTCTTTCAATTAGGATTTAGTCAAAATTAATCGTTTTTTTTCAAATGATGCATGTAAAAGACCCTATTACGCCTTTATCTATACCACTCAAAGTACAACAAATGCTCACCCAATATACTTGTTTGTGGAGTAGAAGCCTTACTGCTACCGGAAGAGGATAGAGGACTTTTTATCCCCACATCCGTTTCACTTTCCGAACCACTGTCCGACCCATCCGATGAAGATCCAGATGAGGAACCGGACGACGAACCCTCAGACGACTCTGATAACGACAAACAGTTTCGTAATTCTTCTGATGTAACCGATGACAAGTTCTGTTTTCGAGGTGCCGCACTTTTAACCTCTTTCTTCACCTCAACGACTTCTTCAACTTTAACTGGGACAGGTTCTGAGCTTGTGACAGGTTCACGGTTCTTTTTTGTCTTTTCTTTGTCTTTATCATGTTTTTGATATTCTTTAAGGCTTTCCTTCTTTGGTTTTTCCTGTTTCCTTTCTGAGCTTGATTTGTCTTTTATTGTTATGTCTTTAATAGACTGCTTGGGTTTATCAGATTTGTGCTGGGTTGACGTAACAGATTTTTCCTCTACTTCAAGTCTAGTGTCTTTTTGTACTGCTGCTTTTGATACTGATGGGCTCTTACTTGCTTTTGCACTTTTATGTTCCTTAGGGATCTTCTTCTTTTCACTATTTTCTTTACTTGCTCTTCTGTCCACTTTTGATGTTGGAGAGATATGTTTCTCTCTTTCTAGACTACCATCTCTTTTCTTAGCCTTTTCTACGTCCTCCTTTTTACGTTCAGACTTGTCAGTTCGTTGGGATAATGCACTTTTGTCTGTTTTCTCTTTCTCCTTTTTTCGATGTTTCTCTCTTTGTCTTTCTTTTTCTTTTAATCTTTCCTTCTCTTTCTCACGTTCCCTTTCACGCTCTCTCTCCTTTTCTTTCTCCTTTTCTCTCTCACGCTCTTTCTCTCTTTCTCTTTCCTTTTCCCGCTCTTTTTCTTTCAAGCGCTCTTTCTCCTCGCGTTCTTTTTCTTTTTGCCTTTCCCGTTCTTTTTCTTCTCTCAACCTTTCTTTCTCTCTTTCCTTTTCTTTTAACCTCTCTCTTTCTCTCTCTTCCCTCTCTTTTTCCTTTTCCCTATCTCTGTCTTTGTCTTTACTTTTCTTTTCTGTAAATGAGGAAGAAGAAGAACTTCTTTTCAGTTTTTTTGATGAATGTTCCGGCTGACTAGGTGACTCAGAATGTCTCTTTGATGATGAAAGTGGAGAATCAACATGACGTTTTGAACTAGATTCCTTTCCAGAATGTTTTTCCTTCGAGGATTTTTCACGATTTGAACCATGTGAATCAACTTTTGATGACTCTGTTTTTGTAGATGATGTTGAAGATGATGTAGATGATGTCACTAGAGATGATGTTGAGACAGATGAAGGTTTCAAAGACGGAGAATCCTTGGATTTGTGAGTGCCATTTTTCTCGTCCAGACTCAGCCTCGATTTTGCTTTCTCCTGTAAAAGGCAGTTGGACATTTACGTTTATTAATAAGACTTTCTTTTCAAAATTATTTATTGCAGGGTTAGATATACATTCAAGTCCCTAGGGCCTTGAACACCTCTTTTGCCTGTAGGACCAGTAGTTTAATAGCATGATGGGTAATCCTTGTGGCCACAAGAAATTTAGGGAAGTTCTTGAGAAATCTAACGTTTTCACAATAATTTGACAACAGATTTTTCGAAGGAAGTATATTGTTACTTATTTGCTTTATCTCCTATGAGGAAATTCACTATCCTAATCTTATACTATTAAAGAATTGACAATATGACATTTTACGGGTCAGTTGAAGTTGTTATTTGCTTTATCTCCTATGAGGAAATTCACTATCCTAATCTTATACTATTAAAGAATTGACAATATGACATTTTACGGGTCAGTTGAAGTTGTTAAGGACCCATAGATTGTACAAGTTACTGGGCCTGTATAGAATTTGTATCAACACTTGTTAAATTGAAATTAACAAGATTAATTCAGGATAATTCCATTCAGTATAAACAAGTTCCACAAAAAAAAAGTCTTAACAATTGACTATAAAACATATCATAATTTATTATTAAGTCTTATCTAGATATCTCTCCACAAGAATGATGGTAACACGTTTCATTTCTGCCATTACTGTTATTTCCACCATTCTGATCTTTTAATTGTTGATTCCTTTTTTTTCCTTATTTATATGGGTTTAGTTTGCATGAACATTATTTAACCCTTTACCGAACAACACATGTTCGACTGTCCAAAATTGAAAAAGTCTGTAGATGACGTTTCAAAATAAGAAAAGGCATAAAACATTGTGGGAAAAGGGGAAATTGCTTGTTACGAGCAATTTCTCCTTTCCCTACAATGTTTTCCTGAGTCTGCAACAAAGTCGTCAAATGTCGTAATTGTTTGGTAATGGGTTAAGTTATGTTGGGATGCTTGACTCTTCATGATTGAACCCATACTCAACTACACATAAGGGCTGGTCAAGTAAAAATGATTTCATTTGCATCATAAAAGTTAAATTCAGGAATCAACATGATAACAGCAGAATGAACCAGCACATGCAATTTTTTATTGTGCAATATCATTTCCAATGATGGCAAGAAAAAGACATGCCTTTCTACATATATTTGGAAACTACCAATAACAGAATATTTGAAGATAATAATGTAAAATTTCAAACCTTTGCAGCTGAATTCGTTGACGATGATTTAACTTTTTTGGGAGATTCCGTTGTGCTAATAGGAGGTCCGAACAAATCTTTAAATTGGGCATCTTCTGGGGGTCTCATCAGTTGCTGAAGATGACAAAAAACAGTTTAACCCTTAAAGTGCTTGAACCACTTACACGCTTATGCAAACAGGTTAGATCCAGGCCAACCGCTGAGAAAATTGGTGGCTGGTCGGTGATCTAACCTGTTTGCTACTCTGGCAGAGTTGTCTCTAAGAGCCAGACGCTGGCCAATTTGACCGCTTCAAATGACATTTTGATCAGCTCAAATAACATAAAACTGATAGGCAGTCACAAGTAGCAGCTATAAAACCTAATTTTTGTTAGGTGTTTGCTTCATTGCTTTCTGAAACCTAAAGTTGGCTCCAAATATTAATGACAACCCTGTCTGGGTTTCTTTTCTCAACAAAATTAAGCAGATATGTAAGACTTTTGAAAGCAGACGACACAAACCTTTTTTTAGAATTTACCCAGCATTCTAAGGCTTTAATAATAGTTTACCCTTTTCCCCCATGTGGGACTGGTCCAAATCACCAGCTACAGCACTGAGTGAAAGGCAAATAAGAGCAAAATCAAAATACATTTTCATTGATGCAGTGATAGAGCATCAGTCTGTCTCTTGTATGCAGTGTTCTCAATAAGAAGAGGCCACAGCCCAAAATGACCCCTTCAAACTTATGTTTTGGCCTGTTCAAATTTGTGGAGATGTTAAGAACCCCCACTGATCCCCCTTCAAGTGGCATGTTCAGACTTTGATTTGGTCTGTTCAGCCAGTTCTTATAGGGAACACTGAACTGGGGTCCCAGGTTCAATCCCCGTTAGACGAAGTGAAAATTGACGAGACTAACTAACAAATCACGCAAGTACTGGTTTACTTTACAGTAAGCAGTCATCCAGAGTGAATTTAATAAGCTCCATGCTTCTGTCACAATTAATGTTAAATAAAGGGGTAGGTTCACTAACTATCAAAAATGGCCCAATGTCAAAAATGGATGAATTCATCACAAACTTGTGTCTGACATGTGTTGACTGAAAACAAGTTTGTTTTTTAGATTTCTGCATAGCAGTTGCCATGGGAACGGAAGGCTAATTACAAGGAATTTGGTTAAGTCAAATTTGGGTTTTGTTATTAAAATGAAAAATACATGACAAAATAATATAATTGAGTAATGAAAAGTTTTACAACAAGAAAATATAATCAAACATCAGCATTTTATTTTTAGTATTCATATTTCGGTAACCATGGTAACATGTTGCACATATATCAAATACTTCGTTTATGTGTTTAACTTAAACCAAATTCTCGCAAACTTAGTTGTTTTTTAAGTTATTGTCGAAGATGTCATAATGATTAATATATGTTCATTTAAACATCAACTTCTTGTAACTATGGTAACTAAGAACTGTTAAATGTAAAGTAAGGAACGTTCTTAAACAAAGTAAATATGTATTTCAAAGATAATTTGCTTTTGAATTTGCATCTATAATATCTTTAATATGCTTTTATCATACCTTGCCGTGTAGAACTGATTTGCTTATCAAATGATAACCATTGTAACAATATTCAATCTAGTATGTGTATAAACATTCTATAAAATTGTACATGTTCTTAACCACAGACTTACAAGTCTAATGTATGATGGGTGTTTGAAAAAACATCTGAAAAAAGGTTCATAACTTATTTATTAATGCGAATATTTGGAAATTTTCAAAAGTGATAGTTTGATATTCTATGCTTATAAACCCAAAAGGAAAAATGATACAAATTACTCTGATGCACAATCCATAGTCACTGTGGCAACGTCAAGTAACTTTGAGCGGGACAACGTCGTGTTACTTTGAGCGGGGCAACGTCATGTAAGGTTGAGCGAGACAACTTACTCATAAAGGAAATATAGCATCTGCAAAATCTGTCTGAAACAGTAGTTTGTTACATCTTTTTAAAATATTCTTGTTCACATGATACACACTTCTCCCACCTAAGTATCAACCTATCAAAAATGACCTGAAATGTTACGAACAGTTTCGTAGAAATTTTTTGTAGAATTTTATGAACAGTTTCTCTGACAGCCGTGGGTAGGTCATCAACAATATCAAAACTTCTGCCGCGCAACTTTGATTTCAAGGTTGGGAAATACAGGTCTTTTTTTTTTACTGTGTGTTGTATGCAAATATGAAAAGTGAGTATAAGAATATATTTACGTGTTTGGCAAACAAATGATGCCAACATTGTGACCATCAACTTTCCAGTTCTGGTGACATACGATAGCCTATGCTTTATAACAGCGTTACGTCTAGGCAGAGAAATTGCAGTCGAAGACCGACTGTTTTGAACATGTTATTATACACCACCAGAACCGGAAAGTTGATTGTCAACCCATGCCGGGTACACATGTGGCTACTATTGGCAAAAGTAGGTGAAAAAAAATACTTGTGGCGCAGCTATCTTGTTCGGACATAGAATCATAAACATCGGTCATGATCATCTGGCCTGGGCACAGTCTCACCAAATATGTTGTGAGAATAACACATGTTAGAAAGATGATTTAAACAATCCTCATCACTTATTAAATGACAAATTAAAATATCGACATTTAAGATGCTGAAAACCTATATGTATAAATTCTCGGAATGGGCGTAAGGGGATTCATTGCTTTAATTGCAAAACTTGGATCATTGATGGTAATGGGTTGTATTTAGACTCTCCTTTCTACCGTAATGTGATACGAATGTTGACCCATTATATAATATTGGAACAAGACGCTTTGTATAGGTGTCCCATCTAAGACTTTATTTAGTTGGTTTTCGATTATTCTGGGCAAACGAAGATTTCGCAAAACAATTTACAAGTATGCCCTTAGATAAGTGTTTGCCATGTATTGCTTCCAATTTCAAGGTAGAGATGAATAAGTTTTCTCAAGAGCGACTTGCGCTCTGTAAAGACTGCCAGACAAACAGTAGATATATGAATGATCAATCCAGAAAGGCTTTATGGACATGTCAGGTAATAAATTAACAAGAAATATTCTATGCTTGTTTTATGGAGATTTTCACTTTGTCAATAATTGGAATGCAAATATCGCCAAACTGCTGTCCAGTAAGTTCAGTCAGAACTGTAAAGTCGCTACCAATTATGTTGCCAAAGTTCAAGGAATAATCTTTCGTAAGCCATGCATGTCTACTATTTTGAAGATCATTCATGACTGTCCGACTAAGATATAGTTCATATGTTGCTGTAAATTCATCTGATGCTGCTTGAATAGTGAAGACTGTGGTTGGTTACAGTGAACCCTCACTGATATGCACAGTACACGACCTTCCATCAGACAGAATAAAAGTGTTGTGTTCAACAAAATGCCAGAAGTTGACCCCTTGTTGAAACATTTGTCCTAATTGCTGTTTACAAACAAATTGTCTTAAATGGCTTTAACTGGTCGATACAATCCTAAAAGTCATAGAAGATGGACTGAAAAGCTATTGATATGATGATGTTTCTAGGACATATGCCTGACAAACATCATCAGAGACATAGATAACATGTCTCACTGAAAAAGAAGAAAGGGTATGAATAAATGGTCCCAGACATTGTTCACATAGAAATAAATTGACCACTATGATTTAAATAATGAAAATTGATAAAGACTAAAGATTGACGTGATTGATACAAGCCAGATATTGAAATTAAATAGAACATATTCCGTCAAATAAACCACTGAGCTATTTCTGCAACTATTTGAATGGTAGGAATTTAGTCTACACCAAGTCAACTTTTTCTAAAAATAGATTTGGACCGATGTTATATTTAATCAAAACAATAAAGCCTTTATTTCAAAATATATCCAACTCATCGTTACAATCGAATATCAATCAACTTATGAATTTCCACTTCTTTCAAAAGTAGAACCATTAAGATAGAGACATAGACCTGATAAAGCTTATAACTAGATCTCGTAGTTTGACAGTTTCGGTAAAAACTAGCCCTATATTCGGATAAGACCCCTTTTGGGTGCCTCGAAAAATGCCGATATATTTCGTGTTTTATGAAGTTAGCCCAGGAGTAATTCTCGCTAAACATATATGCCAATGCAAATCAAATGCTAAGCTTAAATTTGAGCAGTTTACCTTTTTGAAAAATGGGATTTATGATTGCAAAAGCCGCGAACGCTTCGAAATGTAATGTATTATTTACATCGTTCCGATGGAAAGTTTTACATGTTATTGTTACAAGATTGACAAAATATGGGAAGGTTTGAGTTAAAAAAGTGTTTAATAGGATAAATTATATATTTTCGGCATAATTTCTCTCTCTTTAATGTTTTTTTTACAAGATTCCACATTGTTACTTTTCCCTTGTAACGTTGATATAGGAGATTTTACGTCAATTTTTGGAAGCAATTATTAAAAATAGAATATGAGCGCATTCGAGTACCACGACGATTTTTACATCATCTGTTCATAATTTTACAACGTTTCCAAAAATATATATTTCGTCGTGGTACTCGCTTGCGCTCATATTAAGAATTTGAGAAAACATGTCCAAAATCTTGCAAAAACGGTGAAAAGGACGAAACCATGATACCTTTGGAGGGTTATAAAAAGTGATTTTTTTTTAATAATATGATTAGAATTTATACTTTTCAAGTCATTTAAGCATTGATTTCAACAAAAAACGTCATATTTTTTTGTTAACACTAATTCTCATTTTTTGGAAAATTTGAGGCCAATAAATGGGGTTAGTGAACCTACCCCTTTGTTTAAAGTAATGGAAATTTTGCATTAATCACTGTGATGAAAGGATTCATTGGCTTTAATAAACTATTGTGACAAAAGGGTAAATTGCTCATTAAGCCAGTGGGGTCTCAAGACACCTAGTGACCTACCTAACAGCAGAAGGGTAAAGTTGAGGTATTTCTTAACCCATTACCAAACGATAACGACATTTGACCACTTTGTTGCAGACGACTCTGGAAAACACCGTGGGAAAAGGAGAAATTGCTCGTAACAAGCTTCTCCTTCTCCACAATGTTTTCTGCTCCATCAGAAGATTACTTTCCAATTCCATCACATTTTGAAATGTCATCTGCAAACTCTTTGAACTTGGGACAATCAAACATTCGGTGTTTGGTAAAGGGTTAATAAGAGGCATTAAACTTACCCCGCCAGCCTTTAATAACTTCTTTTTGAAGTCTTCTGTTGGGTTCTGGAACGTTAATTTCTCGCACCGTGATTGGGTGACAGGTTCCTCGAGCTTCAGGTAAAGGTTATAAATAAACTGGATCTTCTTCGGCTCAGCCTTGCTCTTGAAGTAAATATCAATGGGAAGCTCAAACCCTGCATAGCCCTGCTCCGACACATGGTAAGGGGGCTCCTTACACACTGAAACAATTTCAAAGAAAATGAATTGTTTTGTTACATTGTTGCATAATTTGATTATTATAATTTGTGATTCTTCATAACATTAACCTTATATCATTTATGTTGCAATGCCTAACTCCTGATGATGGAGAAAGACCAAATGCTTAACAGCCCATAAGGGCTGGTCAAGCCGGGTAGAACCATTGGCATTTTGTTACTCAGTTAAAAGACTACCCCTAATGAAGATCCAAATGCAATCACTGCGATTCGAACGCACACAGAGAGGGGCCATGTCATTTCAAACTTGCTCTCTGACTACTAAGCCATGGATGCCCCCATGTTGTTGCACAAAGATAACAAGTATCGTCATGTTGTTGCATTTAGAAAATAAGGTGTTATGTAACTTTGTTGCACAAAGAAATTTAAATGTTTTGTTACATTGTTGTTCAAAGAAAATACCTTTTGTTACATTGTTGTTCGAGGAAACTTAAATGTTTTGTCAGATTGTTGCACAAAAAAAACAAGTTTTCGGTGACATTGTTGTACAAAGAAAAAGAGTTGTTTTGTTACTTTGTTGCGCAAAACTTAACATAAAGGGCCTATTTCCAATCATTAACAGAAAAAAGTCTAGAGAGGGACTAGTAGAATAGATAACAAAGTCAACAGCTACTTTATCATGCGACTCAGTAAAACTCATTCAAAGCTCTGCCTCACCTCTCTTTGGATTGTCGAATGTTGAATGAAGATAGAAAACCACCTTCTCCACAAAATGGGCAATGTTAGTTTGGTTTGGGCCCCTGACATACACTGTCCAGTCATGGGTGAATCCTTCAGGTGATTGTTTGGTCCTTGGAATGGCTTTATGTCCTAATTCTATCTTCACTTCAACATCTGTCATCTGTTGGTAAAATAGAAGAAACTCAACTGAATATAGGAACCATAAAATAGTTGCAGGGCAGGGTTATTTTTTGAAATTATAAAAATGAGTTTTGGGGATGCATATGGTTTGAAACAACAAGTATTTTTGGAAAACAATGGGTCCAATTTTTCTTACATCATTTGGGAAAAAAACTCAATGACTCAACCTTCTCTGACTACCTGGTAAGAGAAACTTGTTTAATTTCTTTTCGTCTCAAAAGAGGAAAAAGAACCTTTCCAAATAGGGTAGGTGTTTAAAAGCATGAAAGTAAAAGCTCTGCAATTGATTCTAGTCATTGAGACATGTGTATGGTTGTTTTTTTTCCAAATGTGTCCTTGGGTATGCATAGGAAATAAAACAAATGTTTTTTTGAGATTTTAATGAGTAAAAAATGTAAAACCCATAGCAAAAATTATCCCTGTGCAGGGTTGTCATTAAGAGCCACCGGCCTGCCAATTTGACCACTTTAAATGACGTTTTGGTTGTCTCAACTAACAAAAATGAAAGGCGGTCATAAGAAGTAGTTATAACACCTAATTTCTGTTGGCAAGATGAAAATTTACGACACTTAACCACTAATTGGCCAGAGAACTGGTTTAGTATCCAGGAAGTAGTCATCGAGAGCTTTCCCCACAATCAATATTAAGCAAATAAGGTAAACTAAAAACCCCAACACTAAACACTCTTACATTTTACAAAACAATTCAATTTCTGTAACAAACAATTATTTTTCTATCTGATATCTGATCTCAAACGCTATTGCTGTATTAACTGACCCTTTCATGATTAATGTCCAAATGTTGAAAAAAGCTTTGTTCACAACTCATTATATTCGTTGGCAACATTGGTGCAGTGGAAGAGTGTCCCGATTTTGTACCGAGTGTCCCGGATTTGAATCCCCATTAGGCGAGGTGAAAATTTCCAGGGGTAGTCCGGACTAACACACAAACCTGCGTGTTTACTGGTTTAGTATCCAGGAAGCAGTCATCGAGAGTGGTTTTGAACAAGCTTTAAGATTCCTTCACAAACAATGTAAAACAAATATGGTGAATAGTAACGGTGAATAAATAAAAAAAAAATATTGTGCCTATAGTTAGCAACTTAGTGTCAAAATTGATGTTTTCTTTTAAGTAATGAATGGAAAATTGGCTGAAGGGAAAGGTTTACTTAGATGATCCTTCATACATTTTTAGCCAACTCGTCTCATCATAACGCAAGCGGTTTTCCTTCACATTAAGTAAAATCAT